>JAECWU010000807.1:217500-339349 GCA_018150985.1 Chymomyza costata | reverse complement strand
AATAAGCGTATCATTTCGGATCATTCAGGTTCATTTTACATACGCATTTTCCCCGAAAAATATTAGTTATCTGGCAAGTGGAGTTATTCCTTTACGAGATATATCACGTTAGAGAATAGTATACCTAAATATTTAGTTGTTGATAACTCGATAAATACTTACTTAACATATTATATATCACTGAAAAGAGCACATCAATAACTTTCGATCTAATCGTCTTTCATGTCGATACAAAATGTTTTTCACGAAATATAAACGAATAAATGATAAAAGTACCAAAAACATGTTTTTCGAAAAAACTCATGATGTATATAGTTATATATAAATTATCGAAATTTGGCGAGTTTAAGATTGGCTTATACCTCTATTAAACAGGTATAAAACATCAAAATTGAAAAGATCCATTTGGAAAGTGATGCGTTAAACTTATTTGTCCCATATACATGCCAAAATTTCAAAATGACGAATCCAAGTAATGTGTTGCATAAAACATATAGAACTTAAAATGATTTTACTCTGCGGCCCCAGATTCGTGATCAGCGACCCCCCGCAAACCCATATTTCCATAGCCAACTCGTGCTATAATCACAAAAATTATTTTTCTGCTTTCCGCGGCCATCTTGGATTCGCCATTTCAAAATTTTCAAAAACTAAAAGTCTTAAAATTATCTGAATAGCAAGAAAGAGGGGTTGCCATAATATTTTTCTAAAAATAAGAATAAATTGTACAGTTACTTTGCTTTGGCGTCCATTTAACCTCCGCCATTTTAAAATTTCAAAAATTTAAAACCAAAAAAAAAAAAAAGAAGTGCTCGAGATGACGAATATTTTAAGCCCACCAACGTTCATTTACTTTAAAAATTGAATTGTGCAGGGGGTGGCTGATTTGACTGAGACTGATCCATATTGTAGGAAGTTATTTATATACCTACTCTAAAAACAATATATTTTGCTGCTAGGCTGGATCTACAAACTAAGAGACTTCGTTCTATAAATGAAATTTTTTTCTGCCTTTGTTGCTGACAGCGTTTTGTCAAAATTTAAAATAATTTTAATTTAATAACGTTTAAAAATTTGTACAGAATAGAGTTTGAGCAGTTTCGAGACAGAACTCATATGTATAATTTTTTTTTCGTTTTACGCTGCTTTTTAGTACTTTACCAAATCCCAAAATACCTACTTTAAAATTTGTACATTTGCTCATTAATTAGTTTTAAAAATTTTTATGATTTTGATTTTTTAATTACAAATTTGGCCTAACATATTTACCCGCGTAGTGATTCTTCAAATGCTACATTTTCCAAAATGGTAGCGAACTAATTGATACAATCTCATGCCAAGCCAATATTTATACTCTAGGGATATCATGAATTATTTATATAAAAATGTTTCAGATCCTTCCGTCTGTTTGTATAATCGCCTAGATCTCAGTGAGAATAAAAGCTAGAGTTACTAAATTTTATCAAAAGATGTGCATTTTCCGTACGCAGTTTGTGGATTAATATCGATATCCCGCACTGACAATAAAACGCAACAACACACCATGAAATGGCCACCCGTTCCAAATAGGGCGTACTTATATTCCTGCTTGGAATAGTGTGCTGCAAAACCCGGAAAGAGACTTCAAAAGCATCACCACAACTGATACTGTTTTTTTTTTGGGGTTTTAAACAAAGATTACTAAAAATAGTTTTATGTACGTATGTTAACCATCTTGCAGAAATTATCGGCATATAATTTTATACAGAAAATTAAAAGCACAGAGCACTGTAGAAGTATTTTGGCGTAATAAGGGTTACTTATAAAACAATATCTTATAAACAATTCTAAGCACTTGTAAGCCTAGTGAATTATGAAAGCTTCAAATAAATTTTTTAATGCATCATTTTTAAAAAAATTATGTACAATTTAAAATCTACTTACTATATTGAAATTTTAGTCGCAAGTATAAGACAAGGCGGAATGATTTACCTAAATTGATTAGGATTTGTTTTCTGTGCCTCTTCTTGTGGTACTTACACTTACCTCCGAAGCTTTTGGTTCATAAATATATTTGCAATTTTTCTTTGAAATTATCGTAGAAAAACCAACAGCGAGTATTTCATAATTCAAAGCGCTTTAATTTACAATTGTTGTTTGGCTGTGCCCTGCCAGAAACCACAACCTGTGCACGGTGGTCAGCGGTAGCTATCGCTGCCTCCTGTGCGCCAAACCAATAACCACTGCCAAGCGATACCTCATAGAGCCCCACCCGCAAACCTGGAAAACAAACTGAAACGCGATTGCCGTTCCAACTCCTATGACTTCCCAACCTCCCTCCAAGGATTGTTCAATTGTTTTGCTAACTTGTCGTTGTTGTTTGTGTAGCCGTTGCCTTTGCTACTCCTGCGGCTGCTGGTACTCCACCATTTCCCTTTTGACTTTGTTTTTTGGAGCAGACACGCGGTTTTTTCCTATACCTACATAGCATGTGTGTTTTTTTTTCTATTTTATTCTGGTATGAAGCCTGGAGCGTTCTTCGATACCGCCGAAAATGCCAAGAGCAAAGGCGCACCAACAAACTGCGAAGTTGCCAGCGCAATTGTAGAATTTTGTTGTAGTTTTTGTTGTTGCTGCGACTCGCATGTATTTTAATACCCTATACCTATCAGATCAAGGGTACTATGGATTTCAACAATTTATCTAATGTCGAAGACCATAAGGTCTAGGGAAACTAAATTCTATCAAAAGACTAGACCTGTAATGGTCAATGCGCCTAACCTTGTGTAAAGTGCGGAGCAGAGTTGTAGGCTGACACCTACTCTATGTATATATACCATACATTACACATATTACTATCGCCTTGCTGCAAAAATTATGAATCTTTATTACATCTACTTTAAACATCCTACACGGAGTGAACACATAAATTAAAAACGCTTGAAAAGTATGTGCAGAGTATCCAACTCTCGAGCTTACCCCCGACTGGTAAACATTTTTACATATTTGTGTTATATATGTTTGTTGGTTTTTTACTTTTGTTGTCTTTTTTTGGGGGTTTTGACTGTGTCTCTGATATCAAGCGAAAATCGTTTGGTTTTCTTTTTTACTATTTTTTGGTGTCTACATTGTGACTACTATAAGGGGGAAGGGTCAGAGTGTGGTAGTAGCCAGTAGATGCCAGGCAATGGTTGTGGCAGCATTTGAAATGGTCATCGACGCGCATTTTAAATGATCTATGTGTGGATGTATATACATATGTATATACCTACATACATACTATATATAAGGAGCGTTTTTATGGCTGATTCAAAATTTGTAGTGCAAAATGTAGAGGGAAAAGGCAAAAATTAGAAAAAAAGCAGCTGCGACATGGCCTGCCTGATAATTAATTGTTGCTCATACGCCCCGTCGACACTCACAGAGCTGCTGCTGCCCGCCCACCTTGCTCAGCTTTATCATTGCATTCATCATTATTCGCATCAGCATCAGCATCATCATCATGAATGTCGGTGACATAATCAGCCAGACTTCGTGTCTTGTTCTCGTCCTAGTCCCCGCCAACGACCGCATCGTGTGCGTTTTATTGCGTTCGTTTTTCCTTTTCGTTTTTGTTTTGTCTCGTGCAGAGCTGCTCGTCATCGTCTCGTCGTCGGCATCACCGACGTCATGGCTAGATTGAGCTCCGATTGGCTTAGGAAACTGCGTTGCGGCTGTTAGTAGGCTTGGCTCTGCTTTTCGCCTTTCCACATATATTTTTTTTTACTCTTTATATCTTTTGTGAAAAGTCAAATTATGGAGCTAACATGTAAAAAAAACACTTTACAAACGTTGTGTAGACAACAAAGAATAATTTTGCGTTATTTTTCTTGTTTTCTTTATTTGTGTCCGTCGTTTCGTTTATTTCTTATTACGTTTTGTTTATTACTTCAGCCTTTTGCTTAATACTTAACGAAATGCTTCTCTTAGACGCTTAGCCATTTGTGATTTAAGAGCATTTTTAAAGAGAGTCATACAACATTGCGTATGCTTGATTTGAGCTTGGTTGAAACATGCTTTTATAACAGATTAAGCAGCTGTTGCGCTTTCTAAGAAGTTGGTTAAAACAATATTAAAGGGAAATATTATATAAAAATATTGTTATAATACATATTGTATTAGAAAGATTAATTATAAAATTATTATTATATTATATTAGAATACAATATTATTAGCGAAAAATTCAAACAATTTTAAAATATATGTATAAATATTAATTAATTGTTCAATTGAGAAACAGACCATTTTGATTATTGAGAAAATTTATTTATTATGGCAAACTATTTGCTTATCATCTTTTTCTCAGCAATTACCATTTAAGATATTATTTCATAAGCAGCCAACGTTTTTGAATTGTGAGATGGGGAAAAATGAATATCAGTACATACTTCTCATTTAAAATTAAATTATTTTATTTTAAAAATGGGTAATTTTTTTCATTTACTTAAGTTTTTTCCCCGATTTTTCATATGTGTATAATTTTTAAAGCATTATTTTAATTTTGAGGGCGAAAAGACCATAAATTCCTTTAGCCAGATTCTTTGGAAATTTTTTTTTCTTACAATTGTTTGGTGGAGTATCTAAAGCTTTGAGTTAATTTGATGGTCCAATATTTTTTTTCGATAACAGATTTAATGCTTAAAATAAGAGCTGGAATTAATTTGATTATGGATAATTCTGGTCTTATACGAAGCCTATTCGAACGAATTCGAAAACTATGATTTTTTCATTTAGAACAAAAATTCGGACCAATTATTTTTTTTTTCTACAAAAATTATTTAAAATTTAAGAAATTAGCAATTCTACTTTGTTTAAAAACTAATTCTCAACCCGATTTTGATTTTTCGTTAAATATTCAAAGGAAATTTTAAAAAATCATATAAAAAGGCAATATCCCGAATGGACTTTAGCTTTGTTTTTGAAATAAATTTTAATGCATTATAAAGAATTTTAATAAGTTTATTATCGCGTTAAATGATAAAAGCAATATCGGGCTTTATATACCTATGGGCGTAGCCAGGGACAGTGTTTTGCGGGTTCAGTTTGTATTATAAAAAAATTATTTTAGATTGCAAGATGGGTAATTGATAGAATTTTCGAACCTGCTCTTTCTCTTATTAATAGTGTTATTGGATATATGCTGATAAATCTTCGAATGATACTGCATTTGGAAATGCATCGGAAATGGCAAAAAATGTTAAGACCACAACAAATTCGTAATAATGTTTGAAGTTCAAGTTAAATTAGAAATAAAAGGCTATCTTTAACTTTTGGTTCTGTATATTTTGTGATTCACATAAGGCCATATACATGTCTGATCTTAGCCCTTTCATGGCTTTAAGAGTGAGACATTGTAGACTTTTAAAATATATAGACATTTATCATGCAAAAACATAATATTTGAAACTTATTCAACAATATTGATCTGGTCATTTGCGAAGATCAGGTTGATTCAGTGAGATAAGAGCTTGGACATTTTTGCGACTCCTTCCATAATATTCATTTAAACATTTTTTAAAAGTGAAATAATAGACTTTTCCCAATAAATTAAAAGAAAAAAAGAAAGATCAATTTTGATGTTAAAAGAAAATATTCCGAATGGGTTAGCTGCCTCGTGGTATTTGTGCTTACGAATTTGTTCTACGAAATTTTTAACAAACTACACTTGTGAACAGCTGATATGCAGGTGTGTCCAATTAAAACGACAAAAGTAAAAAAAATTTATGTAAAGGTTAACCTATTTTTTATTACATTCATGGGTACACAATATGCATACCAAAATTGGTTGGATTTGGTTTATGTTTATAAAAAAAGCTGAATATATAGGTATGCAATTTACAGGAAATTTGTACAATGTGTACACAGAACAGTATTCTCGATAAAATGGTGGAAGCTTTGTTTCGATCGGTGGTTGTACCCTGTAGCTCTAGCTACAAAGGTAATACTAGATTTGTGCAATGTATGTAACGGACAGAAGGAGGCGTGGCAGACCCCAAGTCCTTTATACCAAAGTGCATATCATAAACTTAGGTAGCGATTCAGCCATGTCCGTCTGTCCGTCTGTATGAACACCTAGATCTCGGAGATTATAAGAGCTAGAGATACAAAACTCGACCACCTGATGCGCAAATTTCCTCAGAAAATAAAGATTGTTGAATCAACTTAATATCTTCTCCCGCACCCCTCAACATATCAACTTGAACCTTACGCCATAACCTTAAAATAACTGCTTTGACATAACTTTCAATTCTCATCAAAATCGGCACAAATTTACGGAACTTATAGGTATAAATATTGTTTTGCACCAAAAAAAAAAATGTTCCAATTGGAAAGTTCTTAGAAGGGATATGCAGAAATAAAATTTTCTAAGAAAAAAGGTACAGGGTATTACACTGTCGGGCACCGCCTCGACTGTATTACATATTTTTTTGAATATTGAGCGTTTGGATAATGCCCATCTTTTGGTACATTTTTGCGTCATCAACTCTCGTTGTCTCGGAGGCTAGCGCATTCATATTTACTGAGGGACACAATCGATATCCCAGCCGATCATTTTGTTTACATTTCACGAATCTATAATACCATAGTCGGAACCCCGTATACAGGTGAAAAAAAAAGTTTAAGTAGAATAGAATCTATAATATTTAATTAGGCGGTGACCCATAAAAGAGGGAAAGACCGGATGTGTAAACTTCGTTGCCTCGAAGATTTTGAATTCTAGATCCTATCAAATATATGTGTATGCCAATATCTTTGGATATATTCTTAAATATCGAGTGTTTTTGCTTAGATTTTCTTAGTTGCATGCTCTCATTGTTCTAATCATTATTACCTGTTAACACCCCAATGTACCACCTACAATGAACCACACTCGCAACTCAGACTCTACTTTCACTCAAAGAAAAGCGACTTTAACTCAATTCTCAACTGCTTGGCAAAACTTGCGCACAAGTTTCACTCAAAGATGTGAAATCCTTGCTGACCATCATTCTGGAGCTCCCCTAAAAAATGCATTGGCCCAGCATAAAGCTAAGAAAAAATAACCCCTATAAAAGAGCGTAGAAAATAGGACGAAACATTTCTCCTATGCTGCTCAGTGACTTTCTCCTGCGAGCAGCGGCGCAATAGTTTGTTGCATATCTCGCAGGCAGCGCTGCCGTCAGACGACGACTAAAGAGAGTGAGTGAGTGACTCTATAGCTCAGTTAACCTCAAGCAGTGGCTGTCATTGTCAGTTGTTGTTGTTGTTGCTACTTATTTTTTGTGCCATTTTATTTTGCGCGCTTTTCCACGAAATTTTGTGATTGGTTGCGCGCTTCTGCGCTGGCGAAGCAACGTCAACGATAAGCATAGCAACAACAACTAAGTTCACGTTGACGAGAGAGGGAGGAGGACGACAACTACGACGACGACGATGACGACGACGTCGTTGGCGACGTTGCCGGCATCCGCTATATTACTTTTTTCCAGTACTTTTTGTTGTTTTTTGTTTTTGCTGTTTTTCGCTATTTTGGTTTTTTTTTCGTTTTCTTTTGCGCCAACAATTTCGCGTGCACGCGTTTGGCTGGCTGGCTGTCTCTGTTTAGCACTGGCGTATTTCTTATTATGATTAAGGATATGCAGGATGCTGGCATAGCTGCCGCCTTCGTCTCACTCCTTGCCAGCAGCTGCTTGACTGTGTACTGCTGTTTGGTTGGCTGGCTGGTTGGTTGACTTTGCAATTTATTTCTACTACTTTTTCTACTACGCTTTGTTTTGTTCTGTATTTTTTTGTTGTGCTTTTTGGTATGTTGACTATGGCCAACAGCCTGCTACTTTTTTGCACTGTTTTTAATGAGCAACAATTTTTTTAGCCATCAACTCACACACTCACACATATGCATAAGCATACATATATGTACTTATATGCATGCGAGTGTGTTTGTTGCAGCTGTGTGTGCTTGTCGCCGAGAACTCAAGATTAATTGGATTTTTAGTTTTAGTCGTTTGTTGCTTGCTTCATTTTATTTTTTTTCGACACTTTTTTCTGCTGCTTATTTGTTTGTTTGTGTTTGTATTAGAAATTAGTTTTTGCCTTTGGGCTTGAGCACAATTCGCTCTGTTTTTTTTTTTTATTTTTGGTTGTAATGTTTTATTGCTATTCCGTTTTAATTAAAAATATTTTCGTTTTAAATATTTGCGCGCGTAAATTTAAGCTGATTGCTGATTGCACTAAAAAAAATATGACCCAAAGCAAAACAAAACAAAGATATTTTTTGGCTTTTATCCGCTTTTTCGATTTTTTTTTTTTGTGATATTTCTTGTTATCGTTGTTGTTGTTGCTGCAATATGACAGCCTTCTACGAAGTTTGTCTGCACATTGTCTTCTACTGGCTGGCAGTGTCCTTGAAAATAAACATGCTGCAGACGAGGATTTGTATTTTTATTTTTACTTGCCATGTTTCAAATGTTCATTGTGACACTTTGAAAATTGGCTAACTGCTGCCGGCAGCGAAGCCAGCGACGCTGGCGACGCACAGTAGTCGAAATGGTTGATCTGGCTGAAATTAATTAATCACTTTTACTAGATTTGAGGCATGCATAGTAAGTGTGTTAATTCTTTTGTACAAAAAACAGTTTGATCATAAAAAAAAAAATTATTTTTAAAATTTATTTTATTTTATTTTGTTTTAGTTAAAGGTTCTTTTTTTAGTTGTTTTTAAATGTATTCGTTGATTTATTGCAACAAAACTACAACAAACTTTAGTTTGTAAGTGTATTCGTGGCTGTGCTCTAAATTGTTTTTATAAAAAGTAATATATTTTGCAGATTTAACATACCTAAAGAATCAAGCAGCACAAATAAAAGAGAATTTGAAAAGTTTTACTTCATTTAAGGGTAATGTACTCTTGTGTGTAAATCTAGATTCACACTAAATTGAATTTATAACACTATAAAAAACAACTTCACTTTTTGTACAAAAATGTACAAATTCAGTTCAGTGCGAAAATCCCAAAAATAAATATCCATAGCAACACTGGGATATAATTAAATGAGTAACATATAGCTACGTCGACGATTTGAACCACTGTGCAACGGTGTCGATGTCTACAACAGGGACGACGTCGTCAACCAAGTATTGCAGTCTTCGACTAGACTAGACTTCATATGATTGTGTGTATGTGTGAGTGTCTGACTTTCTTTCTTTTGGATTTTCTACACTCGCTTTTTGTTTGTGTTTCTGCATCGACACATACTGTCAAAGTGCTGTATGTATGTGTATATCGGTGTGACCACTCTAATCCTTTTGCTCTAGTTATGGCTGCCGCTGCTCAACCGGAAGCGTTTTCTTTGCGCACAAAGTTATGCTACAGTTTGATACACTCCGCTTTTGTTGCGTTTCTATTACAGACTTTTTTTTGTTTTGGTTTTTTTTTTGTGTTTTATTTGTTTTTCAAGCTGAGTGTCTGCGCCGAGGCAACCTTCAAGTGCATTTGAGTGTTCGTCTTGCATTGTTTGGCCATCAAAGAGATCGGAGTTTATTCTTTACGCTCTGCTCTTGTATGACCTTGTTAAATGGAGTTATTCAAGTTGTGTCTATTTGATGGGTCGATGGTAAGCCATTTTTTTTAGATGCTTTGCAGTCGAGTATTAAAGATCTTGAATAACATTTTAGACAGGTGATTCCTTTAACTTATTAAGAGATTATGCTTAAAATACAACCAAGTCAAGCTTTATGCTGTGAAGATGAATTCTGCAAAATATAAAATTTAAACTCAAATGTCAATTTATGCAGTAACAGTCGCATTAGAAAGGATAGAATAGGAGAGGAGGAATGCAACAATAAACTTAACCAAAAAATTAACATCAACAAAAGACTAGATATTCTCTGTAATATCCCTGTTCAAGCAACCTCTAATTGTTCTTGTCAATATTATTATTTCTCATGTTTTTTTTTATTGGATACGTCTATAGTGTAGCTCCTTGAAGCTTGAACGAGCTCTCCTTTAAAGACTCGCTAGTCCATAAATGATCTTTTTCAAAACAATAGCTTTACACCAATTTTATTGCGATAAAAATGAATTAATTCGTTTGTGCCCTTTGTCTTAAGAAAATTTAATAGTAGCCGTTCTTGAGCCCTAAGCACAATTAATTAATACCCTTACAATTTTTCGAAATCTAAATTTAACCAAAAATCACTCGACTTTGATTCAGAATGTAAATAGTTTAAATTTATTTTTGAGTGTAATTACTTAAAGTAGTATGAGACAAAAAGTAATCATTAATAATTCGCTTTGAAAATCATTTAAAAGATTTTCGGAAGTTTCATCAGAATTACGTTTGTTGAAAACATCAGTTGAATAGATCGTAAAAAAAAATTAAAAAATAAAACTGAACTAGAACACAATTGCAATTTTAAATTTAATCGTCAAGATTCGAAAAGGATCAGGAAACATGTTGAAAGTGAGTGGACCTCATAAAATCTATAAAAAGTGTAAGACAACCTGTATAAGAGACCATAGTGAACATAAACTTGACCCAATTGTGTGAAAATCGAAATTTTTACAAAATGATTATGTACAATAGTCTGGATTTCGAAATTGAAGCGACTTCAAGTCGCAAGTGCAAGTTTCTTCCACTCAAAAACCCAGAGAATATAACTGCTTTATATTATTTTATTTTAAGCTGTACCCTTTCATCATTGCATTTTTTTATTTTTATGTATTTATGTATGTGCTTATACATGAATGTTAATTTAATCAGATTACTTTTTTTTTTTTTTTAGAGTAATTTTGAAGCTGCAGCGTAATGAAATTTATTATTGCAGCTAAAATCCATTAAATTATAGGATAACAAGACAAAAAACTGCAACTGCAACAACTTTGACATGTTTTTATAGGGCAACAGACAAACTTTTTGTTTCATTTAATTTGGTTTAAACGAACAAAGAATAAAAACAAAAATCAACTGGGCCGCTTTTAAGCCAAATATGACACAACAATTTGATTACTGAGCTGATGGCAGCTGCCGTTGCCTCAATTTGTAGAAGGAAAAGCGTCATGACACCGGAAGCGGAAGTGCCATCATATACTGACATGGCGACAAAGTACCACAGTCCTCAGGCCAACTTGTAAAGTACAAATTAAGTGCACACACGCACTCACACAAACAAACACCCACATAGGTGTAGATAGAAATTCGCGGCAATTAAACTATTTCCGCAATGCTCTGTCGCAGACAATAAAAATGTCGCGGCATAAAATCTATAAATAAATAACGGCAGGAAAAATATTATAAAAAATGCGCGGGCGACTTTCAGGCGTCGTCATATATTATGAGATATTCCTTTTATTTTTTTTAGCCGGTTGCACTAGCCGGCTGCCAAGTTATTAGCAAATTGGGCGCCACAAACTATTGGCGTTAAGGCGGTTGCTCAGGGGTCTCTCCCATGGGCCATTCAACTCTCTAATTAAAATAAAAAACATTACGAACAACGGCCACACAACAATAACAAGCAAGCACGGACACCAGAAAAAAACAAAAATGTGGCTTAATTGAAGCAGTAGTGGTCAGTGGGATACCCTGTAGCCAACAAAAGTTGGAAACCTAGGTACTTACGACCTTTTTTTGAGAGTTAAAACTGCTTGTGTGCAGTGTAACAAGCAGTTTGATTTCTCTATGGCTCAAAAGTTAAGTCAAGTTAGATTCTGATGGGATGGAGCAAATGGGAGAAACATATTCGACACTACCATAAACAATATAGCTAGCATCTGTCTGTTATAGACACTGCACAAATCTATATTACCTTATGTATGCCATGGGTACAGGGTATAAACAGCAATGAAAACAACAACAAGCTGTACTCATGCATCGCTTTTGTGGCACGGTGGTCCGCTCAGCCTACAAAGGCTTAAATGCTTGGTTAACTGACTGGACTGGAAAGATTTACACTTCCTAGTCCATTGTTAACATTTACGCCATTAACCTGCGTTGGCTTTTTAAAGATAGATATGCAATGGGCCACCAAAGTAACCAAACACCTTTGCCGTCAACTCACTCTCTATCAGTCCATCTCATTCGCTCCCACTGACTGTGAAAATTTTGTGTGCAATTAAAATTTTCGTTCTGCTTTTCTTGGGCTAGACCCGGGCCCAGACCTCGTAATAATTTCTACTTGAAGTGCGTTCCAGTGGCATATGCAGTCAGCCAGGCTAAGATACTTGCGCTGTCCTATGCAAATGCAATTGCAGTCGCTGCCGCTGTTGACGTCGAAGTTGGCGTTGACGTCGCTGCCACTGCGTCTATAAATTAAATTATGTTTGCAAATTATGCATGCATAGCAGCGTCAATGGCTAAGGAACCCATCCAGTGAACGTTGTTGGTACAAACTATAGAGATCTACAGACTTTTCGACCAACCGCCGACAACAAAGCGTCTATGATGATGATGATGATGTTGTTGATGATGATGATGGTGGCAACAATCGTAGTGCACTAATTCACATTTGATGTTCGTCGAATGCGTTTGGTCAATGAGGTTAAGTTACATGCGGCATGCGGCAAGCGGCAAGGCAGCAGTTTCGAGCTGCATCTATTGATGATGTTGATGAGGACGGCAGCCACAGCAGGCGCAGATGTTAGACACGGCAACTGCAACAACAACAACAACGGTCACGCTGAAGTTGTTGGCTTTTGGGTCTTGGCCAGTTTGCTTGCCAGTTGATGGCTTTGCCATAGCCTAGCTAAGTGAGCTCTAAGAGAAGATGCTTGCCATAATATGCCTTTGATGTTGTTTTTTCTAATGATTTTCATGAACTTGACTTTGCCTTTGCTATTTTTACCATATATCGTTTTGTATACTTAAGTATTTCTATATAGTCTTATTGTTTTCTCTTTTCTATTACTTTTTGACATGTGGCTAAAGTGGTTAAGAGTCTTAGCATTTAACAATGACCATAAGATTTCGAAGTCTTTTGAATGTAACTGTTGGATTTTACGTAAAAGTACAAAATTATTTTAAAATAATAGAAAACTCTTAAATAAATAGTGAAAATTGAGACTTGAGTTTCGAACCTATACGTTTTGTTTTCGCTATACTCCTCAACTCAACTCATTAACAGTGAATACCCTCAGTATAAATGGCAATATACTCATTATACTGAATAGCTTAATATATTTTTGAGTTGAAAAGAGGATTTAATAAAAAATGGTCTAAAAAATGAAATGATTATTTTCGTTCCTATCTATCTGTTTATTTATATATAATGTTCAGTAAACCTTAGAATTAAAAAAAAAAAAAAAAAAAATAAAGAAAGAAAGGAAGTATGGAAAAATAGCTATGATCAAATCCGCGACTCGGACACGATGGATGAACTTTTCAACGATATGCATCAGCCCACATCCTGAATTGACCAAGACTATGGGACACATGTACATTACAATGTTGGGAAAATAAGTACAAATAAAAATTAAACAAGATATTAGGACAAAAGACAAAAGAGCACCGTTGATCAAATTGGTGACTGAAAATTTCGAGTTGGTCAAAGATACTTGAAGAGGCAAATCAAGATTACGGCGAACGGAAGAAGTGATAAACTACAACAGCACGAAAAAGAGGAATGGAAGTAGAGGCTATTGTAGTTTGAGCAAAAGACACGAAAGGGATTATGCAAGGCGAAAATTTATCTTCAAAATTGTAAGGTTAAAGGCCCATACGCAGAATAAAAAATTTCGCACGGAATAACGAAAGTTCATATAAAAAAAGTCCCATTTTGGATTGCGAAAATTGCGAGTTACTTTAGAGGGCACAGTAAAAGATACTTTCTTAAGAAGCACCGTGGAATCAATTATCACGCCGTGGCTTGTTCTGCGGATATGCAAGAAAGGCAACTTTATAAGGCGCAGTCTGTCAGAATAAGGTGGAAGTCGGATATTTCAATCACAATTTAGTCGAGTATTGAGAACAAGTGCATCAGTGCAGCAAAAACAACGAGGCAAGACTGCAGTGGAGGAATATCGCTTCTTTTATTGTCGATGTTTTTGTTTCTTTGGTTAAGCACGGGAACACTCTAATAATTTCACCTACCTGGTAAAAATATGTAAATATATTCTTATCAAGTTTTTTTCATATGTTTAAATTGATTTTGATTTTTCTGTTACAAGAAAATCTGGAAATATATTGCGAACATTAAAGTCGAATTTGAGGTACCGTGTACCATCACATTGCAACAAAATTCGGCAGAGAGTACTCCAAAAAACTTTCACATTTCCAAATTTGGTTATGATATCATCATAAACAAACAAATTATGCCCTCAAAACTTTTTTTTTGAGCGATTGATCCAATAATATATTGTAGTACCCAAATTTTGTTAACATTTGGTAAAGTATTTGCAAACTCAAAAAATCTTCCCGAAACGAAGAACAAACGAATATGAAGAAACTTCCGAATACCAAAACAAAGTAATTATCCCATAAAAACGTTTTTTTTTTTTTTTTTAATTGATCGCTCCTACAGTGGCTATACGGTATAATAAACGTATTTAGATAATATTTGGCACAATAAATTGGAACACTGAAAAAATTCCGTACACCATATTTTTTTACAATACCTTTATAAATTAAGGAAATGAAAACAAGATCTGACCAAAAGGTGCCCAGATGAGATCTGTTATATCACTCCGTTGATCTGAACTGAATAGAGCTACCTACCAAGGCGCCTGTACAATAGTACAAAAGTTGTAGGCACAAATTTGTTTGTTAATGTTCCCCCGTTTTTCCAATAAACATTTTCACTTGTTATATTTTGTCAAATCCAAAAGTTTCAAATGTAAGATGTCTTAAGAAAAAAAAATTTAAGTTGCTCTCAATTAATAATGGGTCATCAATCTTGAGGTTTTATTTTTTTAAAAGCAAAAACACACAAAAATTTCTAATGAATCAGAAAATCTTTATTATCAATAGAAATAACCATTCTTGCCATTCACTTTTAAAAGATAATGTTGGCCGCAACTGCGCCGTAACTCGTCCATGCGGAGGTTCCAATTTCCGATGTCGCGTTGGAGTATAATCGGCGGTATCTCGGAAATAACATGGGCAATGCTTCAATCGTAGCTGGCTTATCCACAAAAACTTTAGACTTCTCGTAGCCCCAAAGGAAAAAGTCTAATGGTGTGATATAACACGATCTTGGTGGCCAATTCACCGGTCCGGAGCGTGAAATTAATTGTTCACCGAATTGCTTCCGTAAAATGGCCTAAACGCGCGAAAAACATTCTTTGTAAAACGCGAATTTTCTTTATATAATTGTACGACTTGTAATCGTTGTTCGGGTGTAAGTCTTGCCATGATGAAATGGCAATGAAAACTGTGTAAAAAACACATGAAAACTTGACAGTACTCACGCGAGATATATCTAAAAAACCCTATTGAAAAAAAAAACCTCAAGATTGATGACCTTTTACTTGGAAATTTATATTTTAATAAAAATTTATAGGATCATATGTTACAATACTGTTTCTTTTTGGGTTAAATATTTTTTTTAATTTGATTAAAATTATAAATAAATAGTAAGTTGAAAATGCTCTATGATTACGTCACACGAACTTTAGTTCAATGGAAATAAACAAATCAAAATTCATTTACAAAAAGACAACTTTTTCCGATTGGTTCTTGTCTGTTCATTATTTGAACAAATTTTTATGTATGGCAAAACGAAACATTTATTAAATATACGTTAGATAAATACAAATTATACGGAAATCTTCTTTGTACAAACCAATTAGAAATAATCATATTTGTTGAAAATTTATAAAACCAAATGTATTTCATTGAAATAACGCTTTGACATATTTCTTAGAATCATCTCAGCAATTGCTTTCGGTTTTCAGCTGCGCATCGACTTCACACAAAGTTCTGCCACCCAGCAATTAGCAGAGCTACATGACCTAGCCCACTAAACAGAGCACAAGCTAGTCCAAAATTATGGAGCATACTCCGCATACTCCGTTGGAGACCCTCACATAACGACCCACACACCACACACACACACACACACACACCCCAATGTGTGGCACTTTAAACCGGTTGCTTCGTCTGTTGCTCGAAAAATTTCACCATCGTCAATGCCAGCTTATCAGCAGCTAGCAGAACAAGCAAGCAACGTCACCTTGCCTCACCTCGATCCCTTCCAAGCCGGACGAAGCTAACCAAGAATCTTACTTACTTCCTTGCAGCTGCTTGAGTTTCGTTGATTATTTTCTTTTGGAACTGCTCAAATATTTTCACGCTTACGCTCTACTTAACTCAATTTGGCACTGGGCTCGCACGCTCTCTCTCTCTCTCTCTTCTTTACAGCCTGGGGTAGTTGTGTTTGTTGTTTTTTCTCGTGCTCACTTGAGTGAGCGACTTTTTCGTTAAGTTTTGTTTTTTCCCCTTTTTTTGTGCTGCGCTTCTCCTGCAGCGTCTTTTTTATGCTCACGTTGATGACGTCACATCACTACTTCGGCTTGGCATTCCATCTTCTTAGAGTGGATTCTTGTTATTTTTGTTGCTGCCTTTTAAGCTGCCTGCAATTTTTGCACGTTTTATCAGTTTGGCTTCGAGTTACGTTGAGGCATGTGGCACAATGGAGTGGCCTGCCGTATGTGGCATGAGCAATTGTTGTTGATATTTTCGATCTTTTGTTTTGGCAGGTTACGGAGATGAATGTTTAGTTTGATTTGCTGGTGGACAGCTATATTTGGTTAAGAGTGCAATGCAATAATGTAAATGCAATTATCAAATATACTTACATAATTTATTGACAAATTAAGCAGATTTATTGCAATAATTATTAATTATTACTCTTCGTCAAAGCAAATCATTGAGTTGATTATAAAATATTATTTACAATTTTTCAGCTAAGTAGGCATCTCAGATTTTTTATTAAAAAATTTAGCTGTTTTTTAATAGAGGAAATAAAAAGGCAATCTTGTACACAGACAATATTTAAGAGAAGTTTTTAGGTTATTTAATATAAATATTACAATGCAAATTAAAAAAATGTAATACAGTCGAGGCGGTGCCCGACAGTGTAATACCCTGTACCTTTTTTTTTTTCGAAAAAAGTTTTATTCCTGCATATTCTTTCTATGAACTTTCCAATTGGAATATTTTATTTGTTGGTGCAAAACGATATTTATACCTATAAGTTCCACAAATTTTAACCGATTTTGATGAAAATCGAAATTTACGTCAAAGAAGTTATTTAAAGTATATGAGGAAAGTTTAAAGGGGATGTGTTGAGGGGTGTGGGAGAAAAAACGATAAATCGATTGCGGGGGGTGGGGAGCCTGCATTGATAAAATTTTGATGTAGATTGGTTCATTAGAGCCACATGAATCAGCTTACCAAAAATTGTGATTCTAGTCCATTTGTTACTATAATTACGTAGAGTCAAATATTGACGCAATTTATAGGGAAGGGGTAGTGAAATTTGTACATTTTAGGCTATAACTTTTGTTGTATTTGTCCGATTTTGTTTATTTTTGACACACAGATGCATGCAACCACAATGCATTGCTCTGTTAAATTTTAGACTAAAATATTAAACGGTGCAGTCAAAAACCGCGAAACTCTGCTACGGGAAAACGGGGAAAGATATGGACATGATTCAACAAACTTGATCTTCTCAGGAAATATGCGCATCAGCTGGTAAAGTTTCGTATCTCTAGCTCTTATAGTCTCCGAGATCTAGGTGTTCATACAGACAGCCAGACGGACAGACGGACATGGCTCAATCGCTACCCGAGGTTATGATAAGCATTTTGGTATAAAGGACTTGGGGTCTGCCACGCCTCCTTCTTGCCATTACATACATTGCACAAATCTAGTATACCCTTTGTACCTATAGGTACAGGGTATAAAAATGTGTGTCATAAAATATTTTCTTTGATAAAACTTTGAGACAAATGTTACAACTTTCTCTTAGAAATAAACATATTCACAAATGTTTAAAACATAAATTTGCTATAATTTGAAGTCTAATTTAAATTATAAAGCATTTAGCTTTTGAAAGTTTTCATATAAGCAAATATTTAAAAAATCAAATAACATATGTATGTATATGCTTTGTTTAAAGTAAAGTATGAACATCATAGATGAGTTTTTGATATTTCTTCACATTTTGGGAATTAAATTTCTATGGTTCCCAAAGGTGGTTGATGTGTAAAAAAGTTAAACAAGCAAACAACAAGATTCACATTTCACAATTTTTTAATGGAAAAAATTTCAGATTTATACATTTAACTATCTTTTGAAAGCATTTACTTATTGCTTATGTGATAAATTGTAAATTAAAAAACTTAAAAAAAAAAGTTCTTTTAATGTACCTTCGTATTAAATTTAGTTTATGAGTGCTTAGATAAAGTACCAAAGGATGTTCACAAGTCTGTTGATAAGACATTCACTACTTGCCAAAACTAATATAAAAAGCTTTTTGCCGTGTTCATGTATATAATATGTAAGTATTATAAAAATTCACAATTCGGGTCGTTTTTTCTATAGGTTCCGACAATGCCAAATATGTGCAATTTAACTTGCTTTGAAAGATGATTCAAGCATTTTATAAGACTTTAAAAGTAAAAATAAATTTTAGGACCGCGTCTTCGTATTCGATGTCAAAGGTCCCAAAAATAAGGTTTTTGCAAGTAGAATTTTAACCGTGCTGGAAATGCAGAATATTTCGAAAAATTTCTACATACGAGTGCAATTTCGCAGTGAATTCACGCGCCTGAAATGCGATATTCTTATTTTTGAGAAAAGTCCATATCACTTTTTAATTTTAATAAAAACAAGTTACCAATTAAAAAAAAAAAAATGTATATTGTATTTCTTCATAGAAATTTTTTTAAATTATCTTTATTTGTTTACAAGATATGTCTACTCAAACGAAAGTCTACTTAAATATTTCGTTAAAAAAAATGTACGAGGTAAGTATTGAATAGTACTAACCTATATCCAATATGTATGTAACAAACGTCAAAATCAAACAGAACGATTTAAAAAGTGATTCGCTAGCGGGTCAACAAAATATTTTTTATTTCATTTTTTAATGAATTAATTTATCTATTGATACTTTTTTCAAAAATAAAAAAATAAATCAAAATGTTTTTTTACAAATTAAACTTGTTTCGTCACCCAGTAGTTTGCATACAGGTATCTACGCTTTCGTCACAGATCTTTATTGCAAAGAGTTTTATTTTTGGCATTGATGTTAAGTTGGTTTATGATAGTAATTACAGTCTATGTAACTATTGCATGAAATAAATAGAGTGTGGGCAATCATAATTTAATCATAATTTTCTTATATTAAAATTTTTATCAATATCTCGGCAGCCATCTCCTTCTGCCCGCCTATAGACTTAAGGGAAATCTTAACAAAAGTTATTATTGACATTGACCTTCAATGTAGGTCCATGTTTATGTCTTAAGCCGTTCTTCCGTGGAAGAATTTGAGGCTTACACCCACATTACAAATGTCATCTGTTCGAAACATAGTCATACATTTTTTTAATAATAATAAGCTGGCAAGATGATTAAGTTTTGATGAGCCTTAAAAACTGCAAGAATTTTCCACTATGCTTCATAATTAAAGGCCAATACGCAGCATCGCAAAAAACGCAGCCAAAAAACTGCAACTTATTTTGCGAGATTTTTGGGAATTATTTTCCAGATGGCAGCAGGAGTAAAAGCAAAAAGTAAATATAAAAATCAGCTGTTTGCTTTCAAATGTAAGTGTGTTACAAGTTTTTCAAAAATAAAAAAGTGAAAAAATGAATCCTCAAAAAAAACATTTTGCAAACAATGCAATAATAGCCTTGTTAGCGAAATCGTTGGTAAAAAAAATGACGTCAAGAGCAGGCAATACTCCTTTTTTTTACATTTTGTGACAAATTTTCAGTTGGAAGCCGTAGTACAGAACCCGGCAGTCTTTTCTGAAAATTTCCGTATATCCTTGAATATTTTTTTTCAACACCTTGTTTGGGTTGCTATTTCCATTTTACTTCTTTTCTGAAAATTTCCGTAAATCCTCGGATATTTTCAACAACTTTTTTGGGTTGTTATATCCATTTTACTTACCATCTCTGTTTAATTTTCTTCCAATTTCTTCCCAAGTTGTTTTATTTGATCCTTGGTGATAATGATATTTGTGTGTAAGGTCCCAATTAGTTGGGTGGCCCACCACTTCTTTTACCAAAGCTGTTTTTAGCGCTAAAACAGAACAGGGGATGTTACAGCTGGCGCCATCTAGATATCAATTACCTCAATAAATTGGCAGCACTGTTGGGTTAAAATGCTGGGTACGTCAGATCAAAATTCATGGCACTAAGGAATTTGCTAGCGTTTTTTTTTTTAACGAAGTTTTATTTTCTTTCATGGCTTTTTACAATGCTGCTTACTGGTCTTAAGGAACCGAGAGGTAAAATACGGGTAATAATCCACAAAGAATCGTTAAAATTTTAACAAAACAATCGTCAAAATTTGTGCAAATAATTATTTCTTTTACGGAAAAGTTGTTGCAAAAATTATGTTGCTGACAAATCCGATATATAGATTTAATTACTTACACTGAAAGATACAAATTATTTTTTGTTTTTCCAAAATAGTTACATATTGTAATACACAAACCTTTCTATGTAGAAAGAAATCTTAGATGTCAAATCTCATGAAATAACTGTGTCTTAGGGAGATTACAGATTACATTATTATTGTAACCAGGCGTACCTTTTTTTTTTCTTTTTTAAAAAAGACTACTACAATCTACTAAGCCATTTTAATTTGTTTTTCTTATCTGATTTCAGTTTCGAGTTGCCTTTAGGTTTTATTACAATACATTAGGATTAAACAGTTTTAATAAATTAAACTCCAATTGTTAAGTTTAAAGACATTCGTTCAGAGTTCAGAACTTATTGCCTTTTCAGTACTTACTTATGCCACCTCGTAATCAACTTAAATGACAATAAATTACTTTTAATATTTTATTAATTAACTTCCGTTGCGTGTGCTTGCCACATCGAATACGCATTAAAAACGCATGTAAAATTAAGCCACTCTCGTACAGACCGAATCCGAGTGAAATGAATGAATTTCGCCCTTTTTGTGTGAGTTGTTTGTGGGTTTTTGTATTTTTTGGCAAGTCCTTCATTAAAATGTCATTCGGTACAGGAAATTAAAACATTTTACGCCAAATTGCATTGACATAATGCATGCAATAAAAAGTGCGTATCCCCCGTATGTTCTATTAATTTATGCAAAGGATTTGTATATATACTATATATTTAAAGTTGTTGTTGTTAATTTTGTTGGGGTTTTTACGGTTTATTAGTTGGACTATTTCCTGCCCTCAAACTCAATACTATAGACAAATTCATTTGGTTTACAAATCACCAATGGCAATCATTCAAAATATACTCTAATTTCGTATTACATAAAACATCGAGATTTTGTCGGAGGTTTTTGCTTTAATACTCTTCGTCAGAACTGAACTGAGCTGAGCTGAATCTGTCCTCATATCCGCTTTTTGGTATAATTTGTGCGCTTTAATTTGTAATTCTATTACCCGCGCAATCTCTGAGCAACTGGTTCTGGCTCTTTTACTTCGTTCAATTATGTTAATTTGTTGTTGTTGAAACAGTTAGAGGTAGCCAGTTCCAGTTCCAGACCCAGCTTCACCACCACCACCAGCACCAGCACCAGCACCAGCTTGAGCTTCAGCACCAGATCAATCACAGCTGCCAAGTAACTATGTACCATGTACACTGGCTATCCTCAATACTCAATTGGTAATCGATGCCGTCGTATAATAATATGAAAATTTAGCATTTCCGTTGCGCGTATTTAGCTTTAACATATATATACCATATATATACATATAATACATACTATACACAAGTAAAGCAAGTAGAGCTAAATGGTTTTCGAAAATTTGTTTGCTTAGAAGTCGACTTAATTTGTTAATTTGAATAACTTTGCAACACTTTAAGGTATTGCAACTGAACTCTTTGATTGATATTTACATAAGAGAAGTTTCAATCACCTATAAGCCGCAACAAAATTTAACATTATGTGATAGACTTATGTATAGAATCCTAATTTTGGTCTATAGGTGGTCTTGTGGAAAAATCCAAAATTTGTATTTATTTTATTTGTTTAACCAAATCAAGAAACAAAACAGTTAATTAAGCTAAATTAATAATCATAAGTTTTGTATAAAGTAAAAAATTATTATTAGTAAGCTTTTTATATATGCAAATGATAATGAACCGACCCGTTGGTGTGCCGTCGTGCCAGTTGTGCCCCTGCCCACAACCGTACTGGCATACGGAGGCATACGGAGGACACCAAACATAGGAACTACTACTACTACTACTGTCGTCCTCCTCTTCTAGTGTAGCATAGGGCCCCAACAATCCTACAAAATCTGACTCTGTTTGATGCTTCTCTACTAATATCACTCCAGGTGTATCCGGCATCTTGTAATTCAAGGTCGATGGTTCGGCGCCGCGTACGTGCTGGAGCCCCCCGGGTGGCGACTGCCTTGCGGGTTCCATCGCAATGATTGCTTAGGAACAGTTTCTAAGAACTGGACGGAGAGAGCAAGATAATTTAAGCATACTTTGGTGTCAAAAATTACACGAAATTCTGTGAATAAAGGAATGCGCTTCAAAGGAGTACCAATAAATACAAACTTATAGAGAATTTAAATTTATTTGATCAAATCATCCTGACGTGGAGTCATTAAATGAAAAACTAACATTAACATCATCAGCAAACATGATGAATCACATTTGGCATATCATATTATAAAAAGTGTAAGGAATAGAGGACCAAGGTGACTCCCTTGCCGAACACAAGAAGACACGAGTGTACAATTTGATTGATCTACACCATATTTGGTATGCATGTAAAGAGAACTTTAGTTCAGTTTATCGTGGATCCAAAATTGGACTTGAATTTCTGTTGCGTTTGTCTCTGGGTCCAGTTGAAATTTCCCATAATTGTTTCATATGGTTAAGGAGGTTATCTCATAATAATCATCATGACAAGTATCTTTTTGGTTAGATGAGACAGAAAAATTACGATTTTCTTGGGAAAATTTAGAAACATTTGACTTTCTCGTATTGCAATCCATATTTGTATTAGCCCAAAATGTTCAGCATTGAAAATTAGGTTAAACGACCTGTGTCAAAAAAAAAAAAATAAAAAATTTATGTTAAACTTAATTTTATTTATTTATTTATTTTTAAAGGGGGCCCAACCGAATGCAGTTGGCCTTAAATTATAAGAAAAGTTTAGAAGAAATATTTAAATATAAACGAGGCAAACAGAATGATATGAATTAATCCGCGTCACTAGCCCGGTGGGTGAACTTTTTAGCGATATGCACCGACTCACATCAAAAACTGGCCAGCGACTTGGATTTACAATAACCAAGTAGAAAAAGATGGCGTACGTTAAAGTCGGGCGCAGACGACTTTGGGATACCCTGTACCACCACATTGCAATTAAGTCCGAAATATTGTTAAAGACCTCCAAAAGATATTTTATTCGGCAAATTTGGCTACGATATTTTCATAAACAAACAGAAATCAGTCGAATTTTGCACCAAACAATTTTTTTGGACCGATCGGTCCTATGGGCACCATATGATATAGTCAACCGATTTAGATCAAATTTAGTACACTGATTGGAAACTTTAACTTCCGAATGCCAAATTTGGTTCCGATATCTTCAAAACCAAACGAAACACAACGAATTTTGTAAAAAAAGCGTTTTTTTGACCGATCGTTCCTATGGGAGCTATATGATATAGTCAACCGATTTTGATCAAACTTGCTACAGTGCTTGGGAACTCTAAACTCTAAAAACTCTAAAAAACTTCTTAGCGCCAAATTTGGTTACCATATCTTCACAAACAAACGAAACACAACGAATTTTGTACAAAAAACATTTTTTCGACCGATCGATCCTATGGGAGCTATATGATATAGTCAACCGATTTAGATAAAACTTAGTACAGTGCTGGAGGTCTCTAAAATACTTCTGATTGCCAAATTTGGTTATGATATCTTCATAAACAAACGTATTATCCTTCTAAAACTTTTGCTTTTTTTCGAGGTCCTCTGAAACACCCCTATGGGAGCTATATAATGTAATCCCGATATCAAAAAAATAAAATAAACTTGTCTCCTATGGATTAATAAGGGATCTAATCTGAAAGTTTGGTTGCCCTAGCTCTTACCATCTCTGAGATCTAGGCGGGCATACGGACAGACGGACATGGGTATATCGACTTCTCGAGTCACACTGATCATACTTTAGGTAACTTTGGGGGGTCTCCGACGTCTCCTTCTGTACGTTACATACATTTTCGGCTTGCACAAACACAATATACCCTTTGTACCATACGGTAAATAATAAAATAAATTGAAACATTACATATATTAAAAAAAAATTCACGTGCAGTACAAGCACGTGTTACAAGTAAAACTTTTTTCGCCCAACTTATTTTTCTACGCTTTTTTTTTTCTTTAGTTTAGCCGTCTGAACATTACTTTGGAGTTCAAACGGTGTCTTAACAATCAATTATGTATTATAAAAATAATGAAAGTGAAGGAATTCTCGTTCCACAGAGATATCTAATATATATGATGTCAATTTTTGTTAAATGTATAGCAAAAAGATAAAACACGTCAAATTATAAATTACCGAGGTTTGATTGACTGATTTTTCGATACAAATTTTAATATACCAAATATTCCATGGCGTACTTTTTGAGTACAAATTTTTTCGTTTACACACATACACATGTGCTGCGTGCTTTAGCTGACCAGCCGCGGCCGCTTTACACCCCTCTTATACCATGACCACGGCTCACTCTCTCAACAATAGACGAAGTCATGACTCATGACCACCAACAAAACGTCAGCGTCGCAATGCGAAAGAGAAAATCAAAAGCAGCTAACGTTTATTTCGTTTAACAAAATTTCAAAGTTACTCCCATAGAAGTTTACATTCATTCATGCCCAAAAATGCACAATGCCCAAAAATGCATAATGCCGCCTTAAAGGTTTTACATCAAAAAAGCCAAAAGACATCAATGGCCAAATGGGTGCCTCATAATATAAAAGTGGTCATGGATGCTCGAAGAGGCAAGTCAAGAATGAATAATGAATATAGTAATTCTGGGAGAAAAATTTAACAAAAACACTAGGATTAATAAATAATAGAATAAATTCGATTAAGCGGAAATAGCTAATTAGCTCACAGCTCCTTATTTATTATAAATTTTAGTGCTTTAGAATGCACTTATAAACTTCAGAAGAATAATTGAGTAGAAGAGTGAAGCACGGGTTGATTAGTATGTGGTAAATGTTAATGAGGGAATTCTTGCAAGTTAGATTTTTTCTACTTTGGTGAAGTTTCTTTTATTAGTGGGATAAATGCTATTGTTTGTTTGCTGCGGCATGCTGAGGTTGAAGGGTCGACGCAGAGTTGACGAGTTATTTGGGATTCAAAAGTTGCCCAGCTTATTAGCGATAGCGTTGGGCTTTATAGATTGCTATTATGTCAGATGAGAATACTGACAAGTGGTAGGAAAGAAAATCAAGTCTGCTAAAATAAATTAAAAAGCATATCTATGCAACGAAACATTTTTCTCTTCCCCTAAAAATTCTCAATAAGGAGTTTTGACTACAATTTTTGACTTCATATACACGTACCAAATCATAGGATATCTAGATACAATTATAATTATTATTACTATCTTAATTTGATATTCTTTTCAATTTTAACTTTGTTTGTTGACCTTGAGTTACTTACTATCTAAATTTGTTTTTCAAAAGTAAATTTATATTTCTGCAACAATGTTGCGTAGTTCATTAATATTTGCATTAAGAAGTGCAAATAATCCTATGTTGAAATTTAAATTAGCTGAGAAAAGTTCCCATAATTGGATTACTCCATTCGGTAACAGCCGCCCTCCCGCTTACTTTGCGTGCTCACTTCAATTTAACACCAAAAAAATGTGCTCATTATGTAAGTTAAGAGTTAAAGCTACTTAACCAAGTTGCATTTAAAGCCAAGCTAATTGCACGTAATTTGGCTTGGACGCCAAAAGAAAACTGCATTTAATTAAAACAACATTAAATATGTTAAAATTATGCACTCTATATTGTGTTTTTTTTTTTACAACTCACATGCTGCATTTTAAAGACTTAACGTTTTTAATTGCCATTCATTGTGCTAATTTTGTTGCGTGTGGTAAGTTTATTTGTTGTCTATTATGCCACAGTGCCACAAAAGTTGAACGGCTTCAATTAATGGTTTGCCTCTTCCACTTGCACTTCCCACTACTCTTGCTCCTGCTGCGATGCACAACCAGGATTTGCGCTGCTCTGTCAGCCATAGTTGTTTTCAATTAGTTTCCAGCTTGACGTCATGCGCTAATTTTCCAATAAATTTAATTCACAAGAAAATCTAAACAAAAGCATTTTGGCGTTTGCTTTGCCACATCGCTAAAATGCAAATTTGCTGTGTGCAAGGACTACAGCCAGGACTAGAGCTGGGGGTTCTGGAGTGGGGCCACTGGCGCAGGCTTTGTGTCTAAATTAATTTCAACAGCATTGCCATCCTAACATCCCATTCCAGATTGTACGACATCGTGGTGCTGCACTGCGTCTCCTTTTTGGCAAGGACTCTAATACTTGCGCGCACATGGCACATAATTGCATTTATTATTGAGCAAAATGAGTAAGTTATTGTGGCCATGACAAAAGGCAACCACATATATGTCGATAAGGATGTTGACGTCCTGGATGTCGAGGAGGCTGTAGTTGGTTGTTGGTTGACGCACTTTGTCAGGCTGGCGTCTGGAGTTGGATTTGTTGCTATTCATATTTATAAGTAATCAATGCAAAACATTTCGCTTTGACTCTTGACTTCATATACAATCATGGACATTGCGTCTTTTTTCTGATTTTCTGAAGCCAAACATGTCAAGCAGTTAGTCTATTTTGAAGAATGTTTCATATTAGTTATTAAAAAATCCTTTTGAAACTAGGATAAATCTTCCTATTTTTATTAACCAGGCATAGAAGTCTAGAATATGTTTGGTGTGCTTCTTTTTTTGAAAAAGCTACAATCACCAACATTAATATGTACTAGACAGATGAACACTAAAACGTCAAAAATTCTTAATTTAGTCTTTCGCAGTTACAATGCCCAATTCTCAATTCATTTCTCATAGATGAACACTATGAACACTGTGTCTGGATATCCTGAATGTAACCGGTCCACTTGTTCCTTAAATAAAAAGGTAGGTTACGTGGATGAGGGTGACTATAGAAATCGATAAAAACTAGTTTGCCTGTCTGTCCGTCCGTATGAACGCCTAGGTCTCAGAGATGATAAGAGCTAGACAAACCCAATTTATTGGTTTGTTGTGATGGTACAGGGTATCTACCAGTCGGCGTGCCCTTTACTTTCTCCAGGAGCCATGGGCCATTGTCAGTAGGCAGAGACCAAATCTTTCGCAAGCACCGGTATCCGTATAGGAATTATTATAAAGGGTCCGGACTTTCATTTTTTTATACAGTCAAAGGTGATATTAATTTGTGCGTTCTGGGTTATAATATTCCTAACTGACTATTTTTGTCAGTCATCCCTGGGCGGAGCATGGGGATCTCTATGCATAACCGTTCGAAGGGAACAGGGACCTACAGTTTATAGCCGAATCCGAATGGCGGTGTCTTGATTTAATTGAGATTTTCTTGGGCAAGTAGCGTCTTTGAGCTAGCGATGCCAGTGCTAGGCGAATGCACCAGTGCATCTGCGGGGAATCGAACCACCGACTATCGGGTTGCAAAGCGAGTACGCTACCAATGGCCGCGATCTAGGTTATATCCAGGAAATTAATTTTGTTGTCTTATAGAGACCTAAATATTGGATATCATAAGTGTAAGGAACAACAATTTTGACCAAAAGATGCGCATTATCCGTAACAGTTAAGGTTGGCGTGCTCCCAGCATCTGTTCACAAGGCAGAAGCTTCCGTGCTAAAATTAACGATATTCTATCTTCTGCTGGAACAATGGCAGCTATGGTTCCTAAAGGAATCGTTATAGCCCAATACATCATGTATAATCTTTACATGGCGGATAACTGTTAGCTACATAAACGGACGATTTAGCAGTTTTCAAGTCCTCAGCTTGTGAGTATCAAGCAGCAGATGGAATATAAGAACACAAATAAAAAAGGAAGCCACCTGCTGAATGGCTAAGAAGCCAACCCCTCATGCTGCAAAAAGCAGCAAATTATCTTGGGGCTGCCATGGATCAGACTAACTACCAGATCTCATATCGAGAATATACTATGCACTGGGTCATGAACAAACGCAGACTCCTGCCACTATGGTTCAATAGAGCGCCGTAAAACGTTATAATGGCATCCACCTCGAGGTACGTCATCCAGATCTGGGTTATGTTGGAACGAATCGATTATATACTAAGGGTTTTCAAAATAAGAACTTGAGCCTTATCTCTGGCCGTAAATGGTATGCAAGAAATTTAAACTGGCTTCATGACCTCAGACTGACAACCGTTTACCTGCAGATCAATCAACACAATAACGATGAAAAGTTTTTGAAATTTAACTTTTCAAAAACTGGTATGGTTACCTGTAACCCACTAAAGCACCTCCATGGGCAGTCTGCTGGAGATAATATTTTGCCCCTTTTATTGAGGTATGGATCTGAACTTGGCGCAGCTTGCTACTTAGTTTAAATATCTTAAATTGTAAGAATGGTTAGATAATGGAACCCTTCTCCTATTAAGCTTCTCTTATTGAACCTAGAGCTGTCCCGAACGATTGAAATTTTTTTTAATTTATTGCGGAAGACCAGATAAAATCGTTCACAACAGGTTAGCATTGCGATTCATTCTTCTGATGCTTATAGTTAAATTTTTTAAACTTAACCCAGTTCCCATTTTAGTTTGCATTTATAGTCGAAGCCTTTAATGCAAATTCCATTCAGCAAACAAAACTACTTAAAACCAAACACACCGCTGGAACAGGCCGTTGGATACTTAGTTTATCTCAAACCAATTTGGCCATGTCATCATCTATTCAGTTGGTTATGTTGAAGCAAGCTGGCATTGTTCTAAGTAGAAAATGTTCTATGGTGACATTCTAATTGAAATACGTAAAATGAAATTATGAATATGCAAAATAAGCAAATGGATGACAATGCTAAGCAAGTTGGACCACCAACACAGATCCAGAGCTGAAGCTGGAAACTGGGAACCACTGTATATAGTGGTAAATGCAATGGGGCTGGCTGACTCCTTGTCTCTACAATGAAAACTAAAAATCAAAATTTTAGAGCAAAGTGCGTGCTTGGGCTGGGTATTGGACCACCCCACGTCTAATGTTCAGAGTCCACAGTCCGATGAAAACATCAAAACTTTTGCATAATTCGCTTATGCTTAAAAATGTTCAAGTTGTTGTTTGCACTTGTTGTAAATTATAAAACAGAAAAAAAAAATGGCAGCAGATGAGTAAAATTTTAATTAAAATTATTATAATTAAAGTTGTTGAGTTTTTGTTGAGTTGCGAACAAAAGGCACACTATTTAGCTGTATCCAGGAGCGTATGCGTAATGAGTCTATATAAGCCTTATGTTAAATCCATATACGGTTGTAGATATATGTGTTTCAGCATATAAGAGCTGCAATTATCTATGTTTTGCTTAGAACTCTTATATACTTGGTACATAAAAGACTGCAGTCTTGGAGTTTTATAAATAAATTTACAATAGCTGCAATGCGTTGCCTACTTGCAGGCGTTGGACGGGAGTTTGAGTTCTTGTCTCTAACAAAATGGCTGAAAATTACCAATTTGCTTGTATACTTGTTTATGTATAGTAGATTGTATATACAATATATATAATATAGGTATGTACATTGAGTATCACTTATAATTACACACACACAAATGCAGTGGCAACTGTATGCTGATATGCAGCAGACAACAACAAACATGATGACAAGAAGGACGACATCGACTGGGATGTTGTCCAGAGTTTGTCTAGAATCACCTGCTCTTTCCATACCCCGCCGCCCGCCTATTTTCTATTTTAATGCATATTTCGTATAACTTTGATGTGCTGCAAATTTACTTGATGCCATTGTATGTATGTATCAATGACCAGTTTGTGTGTGTGTATTAGTTTGTATACACATGTATATATATATGTGTGTGCATGCTAGCTTTTATGTATTTACGTTGCATATGAAATGATATTTATAGTAAACAGATTATTTTATATGCAGGTATGTGCATGTTATACGCATGCAGGCCAGCCAACATGCACTTCCTAGTGGACCATGACCATGTGCATGTATATATGTACCTATGTGTCTATGGATAAGCAGGAGCTTGCACGCAGGACAAAGACAGCCTGTTGTCTCTTACTGTCTGCTAGGCCATGCTGTCTCTTTAGGCATATAAAATGATTAGAACTAATGGTCAATATGCAGATGATTGTTGAGAGTAGTTTCGGTGCTTATTTGCACAGTGGTATAAATCTTAGTTTATAAGGGAATGCGGTCTTAAAGCAACATTGGTTAAAATATATAAAATGTTTCAATTGTAAATGGCAAAACAGGAGAGATTTACAAAGATTTTGTCATTTTAAATCTTATGCCTAAAAAACTATAACCATTATAAGTGATGCTATTCGATCAGCTTTAATAACCATCCAAGGGTACGTGTATATCTTATATTACATTCAGAACTTTTTGCGGAATAACTAAACCTTATCATGGGTTTCCCATATGAGCGGACTTCTAGACGAATTTAAAACTTTGACTACAAGAGCAGGGATGCAAGCCTCATAAATTTTCTGAGAAAAAGGGTTTGTTCCTACTTTAGTACTACTCAATTTAAGCTTTACATAGGGGTTCTATTGAAGTATGGTATTGATGACACTCAGGCCCGTCAAGAGAGGGGGGAATTGCGGGTATTTTCCCTGGCCCGTAGTTTTCTCAGGGGCCCGGTGTAATTACTGTCATAATAAATAATAGCGAAGGTGTAGACAGAGATCTCAGTTATCATTAGGGCTAGGGTTATATACTTTTTCTAGGCGACCTAACAACTAAAATTCAAAACTAGAGCACGTTAGAGTCGTTCGCGCTCGAATTTGCGGTACCCTGTAAATAAATGAACCGGCTTAAACCCAATTGGGCTCAGATATTCAAACGAACATCTTTTTATTGCCGTCCGTCCACACGTCCGTCTGTACGAACAGCTAAATTACGGAGACTATAAGAGCCACGAAAACTTACCAGCTGGTGCTTCTGAAGATGAAGTTTGTTAAATCAATATCTTACCCCGTTCCCCCCTACATTTGCGGGATTTTTGTGTACACCGTTTGATATATTGTTTTGAAATTTAATGACGCATGTTGTTTCATGCATCTGTGTGACAAATATTAGCAAAATCGGACAAATACAAAGAAAGTTATATTCAAATATGTACTTATTTCCCCACCCTTTGCCTAAAAACTGCATTAGAATTCAGCTTTACGTAATTTTGGTAAAAAATTACCTAGAACCACATATTTTGGTCAGTTTATACATGTGGCCCGAATAAACAAACCCACATCGAAATTTGATTAATGCGATCCCCCACCACATGCAATCAATTTACCATGTTTTCTCCCATACCTCTCGAAATACGCAATTGAAACTTACTCTATATACTTCGAATAACTTCTTGGACATAACTTTTAAATTTTCATTAAAATCGGTAGAAGTTTACGGAACTTATAGGTATAAATTTCGAACTGTACCAAAAAAAAAAATTTATTTTGAAATTTAACACTTCTTAGAAAGAATATGCATAAATATATTTTTTTCGAGATAAAAGGTACAGGCTATCACACTGTCTGGCACCGCCTCGACACTTTTTTTTCGAACGTTTACCAACACAAGCAATTATATTAGGTAATTCCACTTGAAATAATCAGAAAGCGCCAAAAATAAAATAAAAATTAAAATTTTATCAACGGGTTATAAATATGGTTATAGATTGGAACTTCTATGTCTTTGGTTTTGACATTTTTACCGTCCATCTTAAAATATTTGTGTGATACAAGAAACGTACTAATTCTAATGTTTTCATTATCTTGTTATTACTTAAAAGTAGAGTATATTACATTCCCGAAATGCCGCTAAACACAAAAATTGGCTGGGTTTTTTTTTGGTTAAGCTTTAAGCTGTGAAAAGTGATCCAATCCGTATTAGTAGTAGTCATTACGTTCTAAAAACCAAACCCTTTTTCATGAAACTCGACGCGTCCATTGAACATCAACAGTTCAATTGATCACCAAGACTAAAATCTCAGAACACGAGTTCCCAAATTAAGCAAGCTGAAAGTTAAGAAAGGAATATTCGTAGGTCCTCAAATTCGTAAGGCCATGAATAGTGACGAGTTTGGAAGAACATTTACACCTGATCAACTGTATGCGTTGAACTACTTTGAAGAAGCAGGACAAAATTTCTTAGAAATACAAAATGCCAAATTGCTTAAAATTGACCAACTTAACACGATTTAATTTATAATTCCGGGCTGGTTCAATGGAAAAAAATATTCTTTTTACTAGCGATATGCTTAAGATTATTTACAGAGTTGCTTTTCTATAATGATACGCTGTGGTTTCGATAAATAATTGCAACTTTTTTGACTGAAGCAAATCATTTGCCCAAAAGGGCCAATTTCAGTAAAAAATAGCCAAGGCGCCAAGAGGAAAAAAAAGCACCAGTTTTGGCGCAAATCGCTAAGTGTGGCAACCGTAGTTAGTTCGGCTAATTTGGGGCGGACCTTGTATTTAGGCAATAGAAAAAAGGAATTATTTAAATTTTTAAACAAAAAAAACTTAGTCACGCTGTTTGTCACCACCGTGGCCCTACTTAACTTTGCAATGCCCCTGGTTACAACAACTAAGATCGGCAACAACATTTAGCACCCTCTCAAGTGCACAATCAAATAATAGCAAGTTCACTGTGCTGTCCGTCTGTCCGACCGCCTGCATACTCATTATATGCATTATGTACATATAGGGAATGCTATGTGCACACACATACTATATTGGGAGTACTAAACAAATCAAGTTTTACTCAACATTATTATCAACATTTATGCATTCAGAAGTCACCCATACTAATGTGCACCCCAAATACACACACAGCACACACATGCATACAAACTAAGCAGAAAACTAAACTTAGGGGACAAATGCTCTAGACCCCAAAAAACGAGAATGCTTTTCCGAAGTCGTTCCCATTGCCACCCCAAGAAATTTATCGAAATGTTGAAACAGATTTTATGCAGCAAAGTCGACGACGTTGCTGCCGCTGCCGCTGCAGAAAGCGTTGACGTCAAGCCGACGACAACGACTACAGCAACAACAACAACATCACCAAAAACGATGGCATTGCAGCTCATATACGTGGGCAGGATCATGTTCGGTCAAGGGGGGCTATGTCAGTGGCAGCGGCAGAGGCAGCGACGGACAGAAGGCGGACAGAAGCAGCCTGTCAGGCTGCCCCACACGAGCTGGGGAGGCGGACGGACGGACTATGGGCAATGCTGCTTTTGCAGTTGTTGGTGTTGTTGTTGTTGGTTCTGCTTCTTCGAGGTTCCTAATTTAAATGCAAATGAGATTCATTTGACGACGACACCAACATACTTTGTCCATGTCTATGTCTTGCGCTTGCATAGCACTAACTGAGTAAGTGTGCGTGTGTGTGTGTGAATTTGGAATTCGATAATATGTATATATATGTATATGTGTATATGTGCAATTAGACATAGAGTTGTGAATGTATTTAGTTGCACATACATATATACCGAAAATGCGCTTATACATAAGTGGGCTGTGTATATGTGCTTGGTTTTTATATATAAATGAACTATTGCAGTGTAAATGAATTAGTCGAAGCCAGTGTCGTATATGCCAAGCAAATAAAAGGGGGTTTTTGGAACAAATTATAGAACAAGCCAATCGCATTAGTTATTGTTAGATATACCTAGTATATGTTGAAAATAATCTTAAGGAAAAATAAATTTGTTTTTTACATAGAAATGGTTATCGACAAAACATTTCTATATTACCCAAAAAAGTTTTTGAATGTCGTCGTCGCCTTCCCCGTCATCATTTATTTTTCAAGTGTGGCCGCTAGATGGCGGTTTGTTGATCGAATTATAGGCATGGTTATAGGTTTTAGGGCACCAAGCTTGCAGCCCAATTATAATAAGATAAGACGATGTGATATTCGGGCTTGGACAAATGGTATTTAAATATTATGAGTTAGTCGAGGCGGTGCCTAACTCTGGGATGCCCTTTATTTTAATGACTAGTTCTGAGTTGTCCCCGTGTTTGACACAAATATAAAAATTTATAAGCAATTGGTTATGATCATATCTTGATAGGATTTCGTCCTTAAGATATAGGTGCTTATACGGAATTACCAACCCTATGAGTACAGAGTATAATCATTAAGATCTTATTGAACCTTCAAAAGATAGGGGAACTGGTATGGAAACATAATTTTTATAATCCTTTCTTATTTTACTACCATAATATGGGTTATTATTTAATTTAAGTTCGTTTCGAACTTCGGCAAATTTATTGCTAATTTTTCAAAATTGAATCTGTGGAGATCTTTTGAAAGCAATTATAAATCTTACGAGCTCTTGGCGAGAGTTTTCACTATTTACAACGACTAAATAATAAATGTTTCAAAGCTGACCAAATGTGGAAAAGAATTATAAGGAAAATTAAACATGCGACATAGAGTAGTCGAAGGTACAGGCTATCCTAAAGTGGGGTAGCCTACTTGGTTTTTTTTTTGTATCGGCGTCAAGTTTGTATTAACTATATGAAAAAAAGTAGAACAATTTGTATTATTCGCGATAAACCAAATTAATTAAATTAATTTAATTTATATTTCTAGGTAAAAATTTTGGACTTCAACAATTTCTAAATCGATTCGATTTTACGAAAATTTCCAGGACAAACCAATTTAGTATACTTTTAATAGAACCCCTTCAAATTTTTTTGTGACCATGCCACTGCCTTAATTAAGCACTTGTCTGCATATATTAAAAGCTGCCACTGTCGCTGCCAGTGCCACTTCAACTGTGCCACTGTGCCCGGCTGCTCGGCTGCTTCTTCATTTTCCTTATTTTACCCAAATACAAAAGCCTATTCCGCACCGATAACTGCAAAAACAACAACAGACACACTATGTTGTATGGGATAGAAGCAGGAAGCGTCAGGATATGCAGCCAGCTACTTGTACTCATGTAGATGACTTGCTGCCGCTGCCTGGCCGCATGTTTGTCCTGTTCCTTACTTGGCAGTAGTACTCTACTACGAGTAGTAGTATACACGAGAATATACGAAACAGAACAGCAACGCACAATTATAAATCTGTCCAGTGGCACACAGATACACATACATATGGTTACCCCTTTTGACGCCTGCAGTGGCAAGCGTCGCCAACATCGTTGTCGTCGTCGTCGTCGCAATCGTCTACGTCACGTCGTCTGTTTGTGCGCTACGGCTGCTTAAGTTTTTGGCATTAACAAAGCTACCAGCCACACCCCCCCCAGCCCACGCCTGGCTAAAACGGAACCCAACACACAGATACATATGAATACAGTGTTGCCTGCCGCCTGCCTGCTTGCCTAGCTGACAACACCAATTCCAATACCAATGCAATGTCCTTGCCAACGCCAAACCGCCTTGGAAAATTAGCATCAAACGCATAAAATGACCAAGTCTAAGTCTGCCACAATGTTGGGGGTTGCAGAAACGGGTGTCCCAGGGAAAGTAGTACGGCTGCATTCTCATTTGGAATTACGAAAATTCAAAATTTACAAACGAAAATGTTATGAGAACGTAGCATAGGATTTTGGCTTGACAAGGTCTGAGCTGGGAAGGAAAGCTTTCTGGGGGCTGGTGCCTGGCGTGTGATGCACAATAGTTGGTTAGTGTAGCAGTCGGGCCACAACGGCCAACTAGGCGGATGAGGCATGTACTGGAAGGAGCAGGCAAGGCGGCCATGCCGTACAAGTTAATTCAGTTAAAGGACCCAAAAAGTCTGGTGTGCATTTTCGGCTACACAAATGTTGTTGAGTGGGTCGAGGGAGGGGCAGCGGGTATGCGGGGCCAGCATGTATTAGTATGCGTAGTTAAGTTCTGATGCCAGTCCAAGTCACTCCAATGCGCTCTAAGTGCGTTCGTATGTGTGTGTGTGTGTGTGCGAGGGTGGGTTGAAGGAACTTTAAGTAAATGAACAGAAATGACAGGCAGACATTTGCATTATTATTAGTACAAGTTGCAGTCGTGTATAGCTGGAAATCGGTCTGGGGTTCTACGTTGGAGTAGTGGGGACAAGTTGGGGCTATAGTATAACTACGCTTTGAAATGCATTTCATTGCATACATTTAGGAGGTTTTCATTACGTCGAAAACTTTTGCTTTAGTTCTTGTATGTGTGTGTGTGCTGTTGCTGCATTTTGTGCATATAAGTTTTGGCTACGTGTTAAGCAAGCGGCATGAACGGAATGCCAAGAAGTGTGGGGCAAGTTGCAAGCTCTTGCTGCCCCTACGTTGTGCGTGTGTGTGTGTTTGTTTGCGTGTATTCAAAAGTCATTTTAAGTTATTGAATGGAATAAAATGTAATTTAAGTAAATTACAAAATTTTGCTGTCTGCCACACATAATGTTCAACATTTTAAGCATATAGGCTTAGGCATAACAAATACATTTGTATATACATATGCCCAGCTATGTACTTAGCTACTATATATATTTATTCATGGGTGTATATTATATAAGCTCACTTGGTTAGTTATGTATGCAACTGGCAAATTTTTTGTATGTGTTTGCACTCATACCAAATTTTTTGTAAGCCAAGTCAATCGATTATTGATTTTTAGTGCTAACAATTTTTGAAGGTTGCAGCCAAACTCGGGTGAAGTTAAAGCAAATAAATTTATTTTGGGAGTCGCATGAAATGGAAAACATTTTTCATTTCTTGTATGAATGTAAATTTTCAAATATATGCAGCAAAACAGGCATTTTTAATTGCTTTATCTTTAGTTTTTCAATAGCTATAAACAAATTTCTTGGAAACTTTATTAGATTTAAACCTTTGCTTTAGAAAACATTTTGTTGGTATTTTTGTTATTTAACACTTGTATTATTTGGCCATAAGCAGAGGTTTGTTTAGCAGCGCTATTAGCGGTGCCTTTTAGGGCTGGGAACCATTGAATAGAGAGAATCCACATTTCTGAATTTCTTTTAAGTCCATAAACTAAGATAGTCTGTTAAATATTCTTTAATGTAAAGAGTAAGGGATATTCAGAAGATAACAAGAATGAAATTGTGGGCACGCAAAAACAAAAGCGAATAAAATTTGTTCGTTTTCGTTTTTCGTTTTCCGAAGCATGACTGAATGATTCCGTTTCAAAAGATTAAAAAGTATGATGTGCTCATGTATGTTGGCTGACAACAATATTTGTAAAAAATGTTTCCGTCTTAATTATTTATTTCTTCGAATCCAACATTCTATAAGAAAAATTTTGCTTATGATCGGGAACGCATAACTTGTAAAAAGCAAACCGGTAAATCATACTTGACAACAAATCAATTTATTTATTTGTTTCATTATAATTATTATATTTTTATCGCAGAAAACAAATTGACTCTCTGGATTTGTACATTTAAAACTTTTTAAAAGTTCGGTATTACCTTGCCTTTTTAAGAGAAATTGTCGCAGACTTTTTAGACGCATTAAAATTTTGAAAGTTTCAGTCAGGCTATAACCAAATTCAATATAAAAAATACGGACATCTCACCATCACAAAGACAGTCTAAGTTTAAGCTTTCTAGTTTTAGTTTCTTAGTCTTTTTTTTTTATTTTAAGGTTTTTATTCACTTTTTTCCTTCAATATTCAAGTTTACATAAACAAATATTTACACAACACTATTTTTAACATCTTAGTTGTAAAGCCTCTTTTAAGCTAATCTCTATAATTTGTATAAATAAACTGATGTACCTATAAATATGATGAATAAACAATACAATATATATATATATTTCAGTGTGTTTTTTTCCTTCGCAATGATAGCGAACTATTTTTTTTAATTCCTGTTAATTACAAAAATATGAATATTTTTAGGAAACCCTCTTGAACGTTATATTAAATTGATCACATTTAAAACATCATATCGTACGTTTGGTCATCTAACATAATATTTTAGCATTAGTGCCATCACATCAACATTACATAATTTTTTCCTGAGAAGATTTCGCCGATTAAGCGTCATTTGAGGGAACTTTGGACTTACGTTTTTAATTTGAAGGAATGCGCAGCTGAGGCACATCGATTGCTTGGAGAGGCTGCTTTAAGCGAGAGAAGTTGTTGCAGGTGGTTTTAAATGTGTAACACAAAGTATACGAATGCACGAGATTAAAAATATTATAGGGAAAAGGTGCACCGCAAACGCATGAAGATTTGGACTTATAAATATTTAAAGTGACCCAACAAGCAATTTTACATTATTTTATAATACTTCTTCGGAAATGATTCAAAAACAAGAAATTTGGGTTTCATATGAACTCAAGCCAAGGGCTTTGGACGGTCATTGCCAGGCATTAAAAAAGCGAAGTGCTTAAATACCGAGAGACAACGTGAATAATTCTTGAAAAGTTAACTCATGCTGTGTATTTGGTGGGATCAGCTTGTTGGCGTGTAGTATAAGTTTGCTCAAACCGAGCGAAACCCTTACTGAAGCTCTCTGCCGAACACTCTAATGTGGTTGAGCCGAGCACTCAACGAAAGACGCGTCTTCAGACATGACATAATTATTCTCCTACTTGACTCATCCGTATATTGCGGTGCTGTTCAGAAACTTTTTGGAAGCACTTTATTAGAAAGTCCTACGCACTATAACCATCGGACATTGCCACTTTCGAGAATCCCTTGTTCCGGTCGATGGCACATTGTCTGTCTGAGCAGCACTTTACATCACATGGTAAGACGTTCTGCCAAACCCGATTTCTAAATTGGTTTATTTTTCGATATCGATATTATTGCCGTCGATTATGTTGGAATAATTTTTTGGCTTATCCACCCGCACTGCTTTGCAAATGAGCATAGAAACTGTACCTTTCCAAAGCAGGGTCCACTCTCACTTTGCCATAACAATAAAGCCTATAGACCTACTACACACTCACGTAACTTACTTACACCATGACACACGTCCACATATACGGACATCCATGGTCCCACACTCATGTTGTTGGGTGAAAGCTTGGCTTGCAATTGACCAGCGCACCAAGTCCAATTGTACCAACGCCCTCGTCTAGAAAACGCGTTGAATAATACAAAAAAAAAAAAAAAACAGGAACAAATTCTACAGTCTGGCTACCACCCAAATTTGAATGTTTCGGCTCCCACCCACTTTTTTGCATTGCCAATTTTTAGCGTTTTCCATACAAATTCTTTTTATTTCGCGTAAATTCAGAATGACACCCGAACCCTTAAACCATCTTAATTTTCCTTGTGCTCAGTTTTGGTTGTTGTTGACTTATTTTCTTCTTTTTTTTTTTTTTTGCTGGCTGTTCGATTTGAGTTGAGTTGAACGCGGTGGTGGTAACGCTTGACCAAATGGTCGCCACCCGAAAGTCTGCCACTCTGCCTTGGAACACTTCAACAATGTGGCGCCCGTTTCGCTTCAGCTGAAACTCCAACTCCAGCTGCAGCTTCAGCTACGGCTTCGGCTTTGGCTACGGCTTGTGCTGATTATGAGTGGACGCGTGTTGAAAATGTGCAGCATTCCCGGGAGTAACCAGCCTGCTTTACTCCCTGCTCCAACCTTGTTGATGTTGTTCGGTTTTGCGCGTTTCACGTGCGCCCAAAAGTTTGTTTTGTGTTTTGTTAATTTTTTCTTGGCCGCGAATTTGTTTTCATTTACGTTTTGCATTTCGCGTATGGAGGACACATGCAACCCAGCCTGCCCCCACGAATTCGCCCTCGCGCTCACAGAATCGCCAATGTTCCTCATGTATGCTGCCATTTTTTTGCGTTTGAAACAACGCGCGGGTTTCGGTTCAGTGGAAATTGGTAAAAAACAAAGTAGAAGACAGTGACTGCGACAACAACGAGCAACAGTCAGAGAATGGTCAGGATGCTCTGCCCACCTTAAGCTGCACACCCAAGCATATAACCACCCCCGTTCCCAGAACACACAAACACACACACATACGCACACGCTGGTGCTCAGCTGTTCATTTTTATTATTTTGGCCATTATCGCATGTGGTTCGCTGCTTTGGTCACTCGCCTGCCCAGCAGCCAGTCAGCCCATTTGCTGGGCAGGATCTTCTCCCTCCACTAGCCATCAATGGCAGCGCTGCTTTTGCTGCCATTGCTGCCGAGTCCTGCTGATTAAACATTAATTAAGGAAAACAATGCTGCTGATGCTGCTCCTGTTGGTGTCCAAAAAAGTTTTCGCTCCCTCTTTTGGGTTTTCGGTTTTTTGGCCACTTTTTGTTTAATTTTTTTTGTTATGTTGTGTATCTTTTTCTTGCAAATAAGAACAAAATCGCGGAATTTGTATAAAAATGCAAAATTACGAATTCGCGATTTTTCTGTTTCTGTATATTGTGTATACGAATCTACATATGTATTCAGGGCTGTCTGTTCTGGGGAAGCGGGGTGATTGTATACGATATGTGGAAGAAAATTAACAAAACAAAACAAAAAAATTGTTTTTGGTGGCGCTTTTAAATCGCCATAAAAAGTAGTAGAAAAATCATCGACAGACGTAATAAATTAAAAATGTGTTGGAGTTGGAGTAGTTCGGTGGCAGGTGGAATAATAGCTTGAGTTTGGGCTGTTAAGCATCCATTGTAGTAAAAAGGAACATGGAGACATCCTAGAGAGAGAGGTGAGCAAAAGCAGTTTGGCATTTGGTTTTGGTTTGCCCACCACCCGTCCTACACCACTCGTTATTCTTAAGCTGAGTCAAGTTTTTGGCATTGTTCATTGATCTGCAAAAACTTGCTGAACTGGTGCTATTGATACGGTTTAATAAAAGCAAATACAGAACACAGGTATCGATATGAAATTGGAAATAGCACCACGACCAAGTCATTTGAGAAACGAGTAAAAATACATTTTTCTTATTTGGTGTCATACGATATACCCTACACGTTCTATTATGTTTGGTATTGGAATTAGTCCTAAGAAATGATTTTCCAAAATTATTGTGTTACAATCAAAAAGGGTGTAAAACCTTTAGCGTTTGTGTGTAAGCTTTATCATTTCATGAAAGTTTCGAAAAGTCTAGATGTCTTTTAAGGATAAGTTTGCAGGATGCTATCAGTTTGAATTTATTTGGAATTTTATGTTTAATATTAATTGCAGGACACTTTGGAACTCAGTGAATACATTTTTTTTTTTTGTGTTAAAAATGCTATAAGTGCTTCATTAACATTTCACGTTTTGATTAACTTTATAGACATCAGAGCTTAGAGGATCACATTATTTCTTGCGTTTGTTACGTCATAAGAAAAGAAAAGTAAAGGTTATCACCGGAATAAGAGATTATTTTTCAATAAATCGTGACAAAAAGCAAGGCATACACCATACAACGTGTCGTACAGCGAGGCTGTTTATCGAGTGCGTCGTATTTCCATTGCATTGTGTATGGCGCTGCCGTATGCAGTCGTACGACGCGTCGCGACGGTCGCACGAAATTTGGCCAATCGTACAGACGGTCGTATTGTGTATGGGCCTATTTATGATCGAATTATTGCTTGACCATACCGGTCTCGTCAAAATTTAAATTGCTGACGCAAACGTTTATGCAACAAATTTAAAACTATTTTAAAACTAGGTTGCACATTTTTCCGCATCGTTTGGGTGCAATACGTACAGCTCGATAAACAGACGTGTCGTACGACACGTTGTATGCCTTGCTTAACTGCAAAGCCGTACATTAAATTTTTTAAGTTATAATTCTTGTCAGAAGATGGTTTGGCTTCAATTTATAAAAAGGAAGAACAATTTTTTAATATAAAAAGTCAAGTTATAGTAGATAAGGGTTAAATGAAAACGTATTCTTATGATGTCATGCCTTTTGTAAAGCTCTGTAGAAAATTTTAAGCGTTTTTTCTTTAAGAGAAAAATAACCTTTTTTTATCAATGTACAGTGATACCAAAGGTATCAGTGAGCTCACTAGTTCTTCCATTCAACGGATTAAGGCAGGGGTGCCCAGGCCCATAGCTCATCTGGCTCTTTTTGTTTTTGTAATCGCTCTAAGGCATAGGCAGCAATGCGCGTGTACATGCACGGCCCTATATCACTCAATGCCAATGAAAATTACAAAAACAATTTCGCGAGTTCTCTCTCTCTCTCTTACTCCCTTTGCTCTCTGATCTCGTGACCACAGAAACAAACCCTTGCGTATTTTTGTTGTTGGCCCACTGAATTTCAATGTAGTTTTGTTGTTGTTTCTCGTTTGTGCTTTCTGAACTCTTGCACTTACAAAAAAGGGTATGGGATTGATGGCGGACACGAAATTTTTGTGCACCACGTGTTAAATGTTAGTACTAAGCCAAAACTTGCAAAGAAAAAATAGTTACAACGAAGATCGAAATATTCATAAGAGTATATACTATTTTTGTCAGTGTTCATAATAAAATGAAAAAACGGTTTGCTTTAGATGTGTTAGTGTTTTTCTTTCATATGTAATGGTGTTTACTCTTCCATAAGCAGCCTTTGGGCACCCCTGACTTTAAACCTTCCTCATGAACATTTTGAACAATATATAGAAGACAATGATCCTCCGTTGCCTGATCCGAAAATTCTTGTGTGAGAGGGTCAGAGATCAGATATCGAGATCTAGGTGTTCACACGGACAGATGTATGGACCCTATGGACCTACCCTATGACTCATTTTATTAGGTTTTACAATAATACTCAACTTTTTCGACGCTTTCAAATAATAGGCTACCGATTTCAATTAATACTTTTTGCATTAAACTAATAATTATTTTGGAGTGTGCAGCCCGCCTTGGCTCTTTGACATACTTTAAGACAACCCGTCGACCCTCGTTAGGATTTCAATATGTAAATATTTATATTCAAATCACGTATTTGCCAAACTCCCCAGCTTAGTGTGGCAAGTTTCAGGAAAAGTAGCACAAGATGCTCATGACACGCATGATTATGCATTTTACATATAAAATTAAAATATTCGTTGCATATGTTTAGGCTGTATATGTTCATATATGTATACAAAGCAAAAGAAAAACCTTGAATATTGCTCATAATTGCAATAGAGAGCTACGAAAAGGGGCCAAACGTGTGAAATTACAATTTGAGGTTAAGTTGTTGATTAAAAGTAATGTAAACATGCTTTAAGAAATTTTCTTTCAAGAAAGGTACTAACTTGGAATGTTTTGGCAAAAGATTCAGAAGTATTCGGCAAACTTTTGTTTTTACATAGAATTTATGCTATATTAAAATCTTATATTTTTTACGCAAAATGGGCCAACTAGAGGACTAGGAAAATTATATATTATAGTCATATTTTCCAAATTGTAAAAATTTGTTGGTTAGAAAACAGACGTGTGCTGATAAATATTAACTTAAAATTAAAAAAACATAAAAACTATTTTAAAGCCGCCTTAAACTGGATTGCTAGAAAAAAGACGAAAATATATGTATATAAAAAAAGATACCGCTCAAGCTCTCCACTCGTAGACCATTAAGTGTAGTAGCAAAAAGTGTCATCAAATTTGCCTAATTAGAAAATTACATTTTGTCGTTGTTCTAATTTCAGGCAAACAAAATTGACACTCGCTAAGTGAGCTGCAGTCCAGGTCCTGAGCAAGCTGGTCTGCTCTCCGGCATCCTAAGCTGTTTGAACTGCAGCGAAATTTAATTGCATACTTTCAGGCGCATAAATTTTGTGCGAGCAAATAAACTTTGCACTAAAATTAACCTCTAACCTATTTTACTTTTCGAAGCCACTGGCTCATAATGAAGGCACTGGCAACATTGCTCTTGTTGTTTTTGTTGCAGTGGCAACACCGGATGCAAATGAAGCGCTGCTAGAAGACGCGCTGCCACATGCCACATGCCACTGGAGACGACGGCCAGCAAGTGGAAAACCTGAGCGCTGCATGAGAAAATGCCAAAGGACATGACCGCGAAACGCGCCAAATTTTGTTAGTTGCATTGCATGGCAAAGGTGCGCAAGGAGCATGGAACAGGTGAGGTAGCAGCCAAAGCAACCAGCGCACACTGCATCATCATCGTCATCATTATCATCATCATGATTGTGATTATGGCATAGAGCTTCCTTCTAATTGCAAGAATTTCATTTTGTGTAAATGAACAGCAATTTTAGCAGAGGTCATCAACTGGCAAGTGTTAGTGAGTGTTTGGAATGGAGGCGATGTGCGCTAATAAACAGGGTTAGGGCATGCAGATAAGAACTAAAAAGGAAAACACTTGACTTAACCACAAGTGCAAACGTTAACGAATCTCTAGTAGTTCAGTTCATGTAAGTCGTATTATATAGTGTGTAAGAATTATTAGACCAATGCGACTTAACATATTTATACAATAAGTCCACACTTTCATTAGGTAAAACGACTTGACAATTTTATAGAGCTCCTTAGCAAATTGAATCAAAATCGGTTTAAATAATCCTAAATGGGCGGTCTTCGTCGAATCGGAGAGGAACATTTTGAAAAAGCAAATTTTTGTGCTTAGCTAGTCATCGCTAGTCAAGCTGTTTTTGTGCTTAGCTAGTCATCGCTAGTCAAGCTGTTGAAGACCACGAACTCTCAAAAAATTCGTCGTCGACTCAACGAAGAATACTTTTTGTGTGATATTTGAAATGTGCTCAAGATTATTTTTTATAATTCACATATAGGTTCTTCCTTTTTGTTCATAACAAAAAAATAATAATTGAAAAATTTCTTGCTCTAAGTGATACAAACTATGAATTCATTGAAGTTGATAACGATATACAAGTCGAAGCAGCAAGCTGTTTTTCATAAGAAGACACTTCTTCGCTAAGTATTCTAAAATAAAAGACCGGTATATAAAAATTTTTTTTGAATGCTACGACGGCAAGTGCTTACTGAAATATGCAGTACAATGAATTGTTCTCTGCGCAATGTGTCAGCTTCATTGCATTTTAAATATGAATTTTATTAATTCATATATAAATATGTCCAGAATAAGTTTGCTCATGGCAAAAGCCATTTAATCAGGTTAGTTTCATGACAAAATTTAAATCTTGTGCTTGTGAAGATAAACCTGAAAAATTGACTTAAAGAAGTAATCTTTAATCATCTAAAAAAAAACTATTTTGTATTAAATAAAATATAATAACTAATAAAATAAAAAGTAAGAGTTAAAAAATTTGGGAAAAGGAAGCAATTATATACTAATTTGAAATGGGTCGCAGTCGCAGTGTTGACGAAGAACAACCTTAGTGTGAGTGAAATACGTGCAACCATCTAGGTCATGGGTGCCCAAACGTTGCTTATGAAAGAGCAAAAACCAATACATTTAAAAGAAAAACACTAACACATCTAAAGAGAACCGTTTTTTCATGTTATTATGTGCACCGAAAAAAATAATATATACTCTTATGAATATTTCGATCTTCGTTCTAACTATTTTTCCTTTGCAACTTATGGCTTAATACTAACATTTAACACGTGGTGCACAAAAATTTCGTGTCCGCCATCAATCCCATACCCTTTTTTGTAAGTGCAAGAGTTCAGAGAGCACAAATGAGAAAAAAAAAACAAAATTACATTGAAAAACAGTGGGCCAACAACAAATATACGCAAGGGTTGTTTCTGTGCTCACGAGATCAGAAAGCTAAGAAAGTAAGAGAGAGAGAGAACTCGCGAAATTGCTTTTGTAATTTGTATTGGCATTGAGTGATATATAGTTGCTGCCTCTGCTGCCTCTAAGAGCCATTACAAAAACAAAAAGAGCCAGATGAGCTATGGGCCTGGGCACCACTGATCTAGGTTTAACTGAACTTCCCAACTTCTGCGTTTCTACAAGTGCAGGACTAGGACAGGAACAGTAACGGAGCACTGCGCCAAAGGCCTTTTGTTGGAGAGGATACATGTTCCCCACAACGATTTCTGTCGCATCTGCGGGGATGAGGAGGAGATAAAAAGCATCCATCACCCGTTGTGCGACTGCCCTGCGCACACAACTTTGACGTTCGCCATCAAGGATCTATTTTGAAAAATCTAAAGCAGTCATTTGTTGTCAAACATTAGTCACTGAATATCATCTCAATGTGCAGCCTTGGCTGTTCAGAAACTCTTTTAAGCACTCAGTTGTCGTGGTCAAGAACGATTCGCCTTCATAATTTATTTAAGCGATTTGAGTTGTGTCCAAGTTTTTATACCATGTACCTATAGGTGCAAAGGGTATACTAGACTAGTGCAATGTTTGTAACGAAAAGAAGGAGGCGTGTCCTTTATACAGAATGCTTATCATAACCTCGGGTAGCGCTTGAGCCATGTCCGTCTGCCTGTCTGTCCGTCCGTCCGTCGGTATGAACGCCTAGAGATCGGAGACTATAAAAGCTTGACACACGAAACCTTACCAGATGCTGCGCGTAGTCTCTGATCAGTGAAGTTTGTTGAATTATGCCAATATGTTACCGCGTTCCCTTCTAGTAGAATTTTTCGCTTTTTACCAACACCATTTAATATTTTTTTAAACTTAACAGAGCTAGTCGTCATGATTTCATGCATCTGTGTGTCCAAAACAAACTAAATCCGATAAATACCACAAAAGTTATAGACAAAAATTTACTAATTTCACCCCTCTTTGTCTATAAACTGCTTCAATATTTGACTAATGATTTTGGTAAAAATTGCCGAGAATCACCAATTTCGATAAGATTATTCATGTGGCCCTAATGAACCATCCAAATTTGATCGATGCGACGAGTTCCAAGCTCACACCAAAGCGTCGGAATATTTTTTTGTCATATGATTTGGTTGAAGAACGGCTATCTAGGAGCCAAGATTACAAACCGAATGTAACGTTATTCACTATACAGCTTTACCCTCCATCAGTATGAAATCAGGAATTCTTAGATCATCTGGACTGCTATATTACTAAAGCCCAGGGCCATAGATATCATGGAGAACAAAGCGGCATTTCCACGGTAACCTCCTTGGTATTTGAGAAGAGGACCAGGCCACGACTACATTAAATGTGTGATACAGTCGATGTGGTGGCTAACAGTTGGATAACAAGTTTAGATCACATAGGTCACACTATAATGTAGTGCTGTACCTAATAGTTGATATTGTTTTAATTTCAATTTGCAAGTCTGACGTAACTCACTTATCTCAACCATCTTTCGTACTCCTGCCCAATCGTTGGTCCAACTCTTTGAAGCCTTAAAGCAAATTGAAAAATTACATTGGCATCGCTCATCAAAATGTTAGCGCTTACAACTCGGACCCACCAATGTTTTCCACACAAAGATAAATTAGCATACGTTTAGCCAAGCCCAAGCCCCAAGACAGCCCTGAGCACGATTCTCTCAAGCCCAAAACATCAAAATTAACCCTTTGACAAAGCTGACGCAGCTCGTCTGCTCGACACATAATTAAAATGCATAATTATACCGAAAATACGAAAACATTTCAGACAAAATGACGACAAATGCCGACGCTCAATGTATTTAGAAATGCAAATCAATTGATGCCACACACACACACACACACACATATATACAAAGGCAGATATACAAATTTCAGATCTTGAGGATGTCTCAAGTAGGCTGACAAACCCAAAAGTCCGAGCCGCATACGCATTATCATTTGATTCGTTGTAGTATTTGTACCAAAAAATTTACGTCTAATTAGCATAAAATTTCATTCGACAAAAGTTTATTGAGTTTTGCATTAATTGTGGCAGGGATGGGATGGGCAGGAGAAACCCTTTAAGAAATGATGCCGGCTTGCATGGGGGGGTGGTTGTGGGTTAGGTGCGTAGACAATTAATCTTAAAATTGGGCAATATTTGACTTTTGTAGTTGTCCAACGGCGACGCCATCGTCGTTGTCATCATCATCATCTGGCTTTTTAATGGCCAAATTTGAATTGCTAATATACGAGTAATGGATGGGGTTGGGTCTTTGGAGTCCGCTTGATGTTGACATATCGAAGGCTAAAACATAATGAACGAATTGCAGCAGTTTAGCATATTTTTTTATTTTCTATTATATTTCTTATTATTATTGTAATGTGCGGCATATTTTTCTACATTTATTTTAGGCCGTTAATTTTAATGGCGAACAATTTTGATTAGAATTAGATCGGTTATCTAAAAAACTGCTGCAATATTGGCCTGATAGGTGACATTTTTTTATTATACATATAGCTTGACAAACGTTTTAATGAAAACTGAGCAACGACATTTTTTTTTTAAATTTATGGTAATAGAAAATGGAATATTTTAGAGTAAAATAGAAAAAAAAATTTGAAACTAAAAACTATTGCAGAAATGAGAATTTATCAGAAAATTGCAAAAGTTTCCATTTAAATATTTTTCACTCTAATATAAAGGCGTGTTAGCAAATAAAATTTTTGCCTTAGCCATTTGTGTGAACAGTCTCTGACTTGATCTTACTACAAAATCTCTAGTGCTAAAAAAGTTAATACACATATTTCGAGATTCGCATGTTGGCTTGGAAATGTCGGAATAATGACGGTCGTGTCGACTTTGAGATACCCTGTAGTGTCACAACAAAAAAATTAAAAAAATACGGATTTCGAAGTCGGTCGCAAATAAATAAATAAGTCAATTTCGATCTAATTAGAAATCGGTATATCATAGCTTGGAAACTAAACAAAATTTTTTATTTCATTATGCCCTAAAAACTTTTTTTCAACCGAAAAACCCAGTATCAAAATATCATTTAGTCGATCCATTTTTTGGTTATTGTCTATATTCGCTCAGCTACAAGCTTTAAAACATCTCATATGCTGTAGCACCTGCTTCGAAAAATTTTACTCCTTTCTTAGTTTTACTGACTTTTTGACAAAGTTTTTATTTAACACTTAAAGTCGTTAAAGTCGGACGCGAACGACTTTGGCATACCCTGTACCACTAATTGCAATAAAGTCCGATATATTGATTAACCACTCTAAAAGACAGTTGATTTCCAAATTTGGATACATCTTCACTAACAAACGAAACACAACGAATTTTGTGCAAAAAACGTTTTTTTGGCCGATCTGCCCTATGGGAGCTATATGATATAGTCAACCGATTTTGATACAATTTGGTACAGTGTTTGGGAACTATGAAAAACTTTCGAGTGCCAAATTTGGCTAAGATAATTTCATAAAAATACGAATTATCCATCTAAAACTTTTTGTTTTTTCCGAGGTCCTCTGAAACACCCCTATGGGAGCTATATAATAGAACCCCGATATCAAAAAAATAAAATAAAATTGTCTCCTATGGAATAAAAAGGGATCTAATCTGAAAGTTTGGTTGCTCTAGCTCTTACCATCTCTGTTATCTAGGCATTCATACTTTAGGTAACTTTGGGGGATCTCTGACGCGTCGCGACGTCTCCTTCTGCATGTTACATACATTTTCGGCTTGCACAAACTTAATACATCCTTTGTACCATAGAAAAATATTTTTATTAACCCAGTCTTTTAAAAATGTTGTTAGGGAATTCCGCTTTCTAATTTAGTTTCATAGCAGCTTAAGGATATACTTGTCTTTATTTTTAAACCGGTTTTTTTAACACGTTTTTTTCTGGAACGTATCCACAGTGTAAAAACAGAATTAGGTGTACTATGTACAACTGTGATCAAATTGAAAGGTTTTTTTTCTTATATTTAATTATATTTATTTTCAAAATCTTTATTTATTTATCTAAATCTACTTTATTCCCTTCAAAGTAAACCCCTTCCGCTGCAGTACATTTATGCTAACGAATTTTCCAGTTATCTTAGCACTTGGCAAAGTCTTCCTTGGGAACGACCTTCAGAGCATTTTGCGATTCAGCTTTTATTATCTCAATCGAGTCAAAAAGGGGGCCCCAGAGCGGTCTCTTAAGTTAGCTGAATAGCCAGAAGTCACACGGAGCCATATCAGGTGAATAAGCAGGTTTCGGAACGATATTTGTTGAATTTTTGGCAAAATGCTCACGAAGAAACAGTGCCGCGTGAGATGGCGCATTGTCGTTGCACCTCACAAAAACGAAGCGTATTTCAAACACTAACGAATATTTTGACGTGAAATTTCGCACAGCTGTCACTAACAACAAGTTACAGAAAGAAAACAATTATCGATTGGAAAAACCCTGGAAGCTTACACTAAAAAATTTCCTTTCCTCCTTTCAATTTAATCAGAGTAGTATCTCCCTGAAAAAAGTTCATGCATCAGATTTGGTTGATGTAGAATGATAAATGACGGAGATATGACCAAAACCGAATTCGGCTTATAGGATAGCTGTTTAATTCACGTTGTGAGTCTATCTAATGTATTTGTAAATAACAAATTTGAAAGAGCTATAGATTACCTAAGAGGATATTAATTTTCTTCCTCTTACTATGCCAAATCCAACACTGTGGCTCGGTCCTATGGGGGCTATATGATATACTAGTACACCGATTACAGTATGAACATTAAATTTGATTACGATATTTTTATACACAAGCGAATTATGCCTCCGAAGCTTTTTGTTTTTTTGGATACTCTGTATTCGTCCAATACATTGTATTATGTAACATAGTACAATCTCGATTAAAAGTGTAAAAAATAATAAACAGTAAAAAACCAATCCTCAACAAAGTGCATTACTTGTAACCGTATAAGCCGTAAGCCGATAATTTCTCTAAAAATTACCACATGTCCTCGGATGTTTTCAACACCATGTTCGGGTTGTTAGAGCCCCACTTGGTCCCTAATCGACTCACACGGCCAGACGTAATTCCAAGTAAAGGCTACAGTAAAGTATGCAGCCTCGCAAAAAGTCGTGAATGAAAAAAGTGCCACTTATTTTTTGCACGAAAAAAATTGTGTGTGTAGAGTTTGTAACGAAATAGTGCTGGCCAATTGACATGTAGATGGCGCTACCAATAATAGATAATATACAAATCGGCTGTTTTTTCGCATTGGTTTAAAGTGTATAAAATAAAAATAAAAACTGTTAATCGCCGAATGAAAATATGGTTTAGTATTTATTATTTTTATTGCCATTATTGCCTAGTTATTTGCGAAACTTAAGAAAAACCGAGTATGTGCGTAAACTCATATTTAATACGCAGAGCTGAGTGTGGAAGATTTTGTAGAGACGTACGAATTTTGAAGTAAATTAATACATATTGCAATTCAATTATTCACATATGGGCATTTCACAGAAAATCGTTACCAAGGGGCACAACTTTAAAGTTGTAAAAACTATATGTATTTCTACCTTTAAAATATATAAAGAGTTAAGATTTTCGGTGATGTATGTACTTATGAATGAGGTAACCTACAATAACCTCCAAATTTTGTTTTTGTTCCAAAAAAACGACATTTTTAGATAATCATAAAACGGTAAACAAATCAAAATATGTGATCTATTTCAATTGGAACATAAAATCAATCTAATTTTTTATTAATAAATAAAAAAAAGCTTTAAATGAATATTCAAAAAAATAAATATTGTTAAGTAAAGTTAGGCATAAGTTAAATTTGGGTTCAGAAGAATTTGAGATACATGTACCATCATATTGCAATCAAATTCGGTTTATTGCTTAAATACTACAAAAATAATGTTTGATTGCCAATTTTGTTTGCGATATCTTCATAAACAAACAAAAAAAATACGAATTTTGCACTAAACACGCTTTTTTGATCGATCAGTCCTATGGTTGCATACTCAACCAATTTTGATCAAATTTGGTACAGTGCTTGGGAACTAAATAAAACTTGCGAACGCAAAAATTGCATCCGATATCTTTATAAGCTAACGAAAAATCCGTAAAAAGTTTTTAGTTTTACCACCATACCATGGCAGAAAAATAATAGTAGGTCCAAGGCAGCTAGATCGATTTTATAACACCTTTACAATAGAGTGATCCAAGCAAAAACAAATTTCGCAATTCTTCTAAAGAGCTAAAAATATGTGTACAAATCGATTTTCAACTCAATAGCTAAGAAAACAACAAGGTTGGCCCAAACCGGACTGATCGACTACATGGCAGCTATAAGAAATATTTGGCCGAACCGGGCGAAACTTGGTAGATCGTCTTGAGGGCTCAAAATATGCATGAGCACCAAATTTGGTGCAATTATCTCAATACTTTAAGGTTTATGCCAAAAAAGTGGCCAAAAAACCCGTACTGCATAGTAACGATCGGTCCAAAAAATATTTTTGGTGCAAAGTTCAATGAATTTCATTTGTTATAAAGTTATTGTCACCAAATTTGGTGTTTGGTAGTTTTTTGCAGTGCATAAGCACTGTACCAAATTTTATCAAAATCGCTTGACTATATCATAAAGTTGCAAGAGGAACGATAATTAAAAAAAAACGTTTTTGGTGCAAAATTAATTTTTTCGATTTTTTTTATAAAGTTGGCAATCAACATTTTTTTTTTGAGTAATTAAGCCATGAGCCGGATTTGATTGCAATGTGATTGTACACGATATCTTAAAGTCGCCTCCGCCCGACATAAACGTACTCCATCTTTGTTTTATAGCAGGAAAAAAAGTAACGTCCGCAACGTAGCGTGCGGAACGATGATTTTTTTTAAAATTTGGGTGAACCTGAACACATATAGTCTTCAACTGACCCAATTGAATTTCTCAATTATTCTACTTTCTTTTTCGTTATATGATATTTTTTAGGTTACTACGCAAAATTCGCTGTAAATGGCACAAATGCACGTTAACCTCCAAAACTACTTCCGCTTTTTGTGACGTACGGCACTTTAGACACCAATAACTTTTTTTCTAAAAATAGTTTAGTAAAGGTTCAAACGTCATTTGAAACAACTCTCAAAGACCTTTTTTTTGCTGAAAGTTGTATGGATATATCTCATTCACAGCGCCGATGGTATTAAAAAATATGCCTGCGAATGTAACGTACGCAACCTGGGAAATGCCAATATGTGGAAAATTGTCAATTTAAAGCCAAGGTATAGAATCCGGCAGAATTTTCGGAAAATTTTCACATGTCCTCGGATGTTTTCAAGACCTTGTTTGCGTTGTTGGAGCCTCACATTATCCCTAAACGACAATTTCTGCTCTTTAGTAAAATTTTTGCATCTATTTTGCATCCGCGATATTGTTTCTGCAGTCAAAATAAGTTGCTGCACATTAATGATTTTAGCGCGCAAAAAAAAACAGCTTTTTACCGGTGCAATCTACATGTCAATTTCACAAAAAATGGGCAGCACTGGAACTGCGTACCAATACATAAAATTCTTGGCGCTAAGAATTTTGACAGTGATTTTTTATATGAAGTTTTGTTTTCTTTCAGGCGGTATTACACTGCTGCGTACTAAGCTTAAAACAAAATTGCTGTTGTTGCTGCTGGCGCCATCTACATGTTAATAGCTCAAAAAATGGGCAGCACTGCATCTGCGTACCAGAGAGTAAAATTCCTTGCCCTACGATTATTTTTTGTATATGAGGTTTTGTTTTCTCTCAGGGCTTTTTGCTCTGCTGCGTACTAGCTATACACAAAAAAAAAAACTGGTCAGAATAATTCTTTTATTTTAAATAAGAAAAAATTTACATAACATTGGACATTGAAATATGACAAGCGGGAAACTTGACAGAACTTTTTTAAACAAAATTTTGATTATATATTGAATTATCGTTAACTGAACATTTAATTAGATAGAAGTAGATACTTGGCTGTATTTTTCTGTTGTAAGAAGTAAGTTGAATTTAAAGTATGTTATAAGAAGAATTGAACAGAAAAGTACCAAAATTCTTGGAAAATAAAACCTTTCGTGTTATCCTTGTACTATTTACCGTTTCTTTGGACGGTTAGTTACAGAGAAAAATGGGCCCGAACATCTGGGATGTCTCAATGTGCAAAACCCCGCCCGGTGGTCTGGTCCATTAAGTCAGAAAAACTAAACAGACAATTTATGTCATACTATGCCTCTTTACATAACTCAGCCAAGCCTCAGGCTTGGTCTGAGTCTCAGATTCAGCCTCAGTCTCAGATATAGCCTCATGGCTGACTGGTTAAGCATGTGTTTAATGCGCATGCCAACAGAGTAGTCAGCTCCACAAAGCCCAACCAGGTCTCGACATACCACAGCCAGGGCTTAGTTTAAGTCTCAGAGTCCACAGCGTACGACCCAATACAGCAGCCCCATTCGGTCTTAACTCATATATGTATATGATTTCGACGAATGCTCGTTATCGATTTGAAACTTATAAGGAAAAAAACTAATGAAAATCAGGGAACGTCAGGAACGGTTGGAACGGTTGGACCACAGCAGAGCAAAGCGTAATGAAGGAAAAGCAAAGCAGAGGAAACAGCAATAGACAGAAGCGCAAAAGCAAAACCGAATTAAATTAAATTAAATGAAAACTAAATTCAAATGAGTTTTCGGGCATTAAGAGCAAGCAGTGAGCGACCTGCCAAAGCCCGATCCCAGCCAGCTTTTGTTGTTATTATGATTTTTTGTTGCTGTTGTTGTTGATTTTTTCAGCATACTCTTTGGTCTTGGTCAGAGCACTGAACGGGTTTGTGTAATGAATTAATCCGCGCAGCATTTTGCAATTTGACTGTTGGTGGCTTCGTTTGGATGCAAATCAGTTCGAGAAGAACCAGCTTGAATACTGCCTGTGTACTTGACATAAGGCAAAGCGCAGACATTAAGAGGGACTGGACGGACTCAGGACTAGCTACACATATAGACAGACGTGGACAGACAGACAGTCAGTCAGTCAGTCACAGCTCTAAATGCACAGAGAGACAAATGCAAATTGCATGATTTCTTTTGTAAATAAGAAACTGATGAGCAGCAGAGACACTCTGGAACTAAGTGGTAGAGGGAGATGACTCCGGCGGAGCAGCTGCCAAGTTGTCATTGTCATTGGCATTGCCACGAAATTAAATCGATGGTCGAGGCGATTGACATGTGCAACCAGAGGACAGTTCAAGAACAAGTTGTTCGAGTTGTTGTTGGGGCATTCAAAATAAGTTGTCTGATATATTGTTGTTGTTGTTGTTTATTTTTTCGGGTGCTACGGAAATTAGCTTAATTGTATGACAAACCAGGCGGATGTGGCGCCAGCTGGAGCGAAACGTAAAATATCTTTTAAGTAAAATGCATGATGCATCAAGCAGCGGTTGTTGGATCGGGTTTGGGATTGACGGAATCGACGGAGTTTTGGGGAGTGAGGGTTGAATGATTCAGTTGCATTTGGTTTATTAACATTTAAATCAGCAGCTGCCGCTGTTGGAAGCCATGCAAATTGTGCATTTCATCAAACATTTATTTAAACTTTTGTGGATACAACACACACACACAAACACTCGCTCATACACACTCACACAAGCATAGCTGACAGTGCAAAAAAAAAAATATACAATATAATATTTATATATATATATGTTGCATGCTTTTTGGCGTAACCGCATAAAACAATTTTCATTTCCTTTTAACTACCAGAGCAATAAAATATATATACATACATATACGTACGTATGTGTACGATATGCATATAAATATGTATGAAAAAATGCCATTACCTTTTTGAGTTGTCATTGTTGTTGTTGTTGGTTTTTGGTAGCTTGCGGTGCCGTTTCCAGGTAACAGCGCAACAATTTTTAACCATTGTCAATGACCGATGTGGCTCTGAGACCAATGTTTACTCATGGAAGTATATGTTTCTGTGTGCGTGTGTGTGTGGACGAGAGAATGTGGCTCTGGAAGAGACTCAAATAAGGGGCCTTCAAATTGGTAAGTTCATATTGTCTGTTGGTGTTAAAAGTTTTAACATGCTAGTATAAGTTCTCTAATTTTTACGCTCTGTTCCCAAAGGGTAAGCCCTACATTAGGTTTTAACAAAAAAAAATGTGTAACACCTGAAAGAAAATTGATAAATGCCTCACTGCCCTTATATTAAAATTGTGGACTGAGCAGACGTTGTACTGCCCGAACATATTTTATTTTTAGTCGATAGGTAAATCAAATAGACTACAAATAAATGTTATTATATCATGCATATGGGTGCCAGAGAAAGTCAAGAATTGTCATCAAAACTTTCGAAGTCGACTTGATTCCTAGGCTCGATTCTCTATTTGCTATTTGGTTCATCGTTCTCTTTTTTAATTTCCATTTCTTATAATTAATATGTTTTTGCATAACATATTTTTATACCCTGTACCGTATGGTACAAAGGGTATATTGTGTTTGTGCAAGCCGAAAATGTATGTAACGTACAGAAGGAGACGTCGGAGACCCCCCAAAGTTACCTAAAGTATGATCAGTGTGACTCGAGAAGTCGATATACCCATGTCCGTCTGTCCGTCTGTCTGTCTGTCCGTCTGTCCGTCTGTCCGTATGAACGCCTAGATCTCAGAGATGGTAAGATCTAGAGCAACCAAACTTTCAGATAAGATCCCTTGTTAATCCATAGGAGACAAGTTTATTTTATTTTTTTGATATCGGGATTACATTATATAGCTCCCATAGGGGTGTTTCAGAGGGCCTCGAAAAAAAGCAAAAGTTTTAGATGGATAATTCGTTTGTTTATGAAGATATCATAACCAAATCTGGCAGTCGGAAGTTTTTTAGAGATCCCCAGCACTGTAGCAAATTTTATCAAAATCGGTTGACTATATCATATAGCTCCCATAGGATCGATCGGTCGAAAAAATGTTTTTTTTACAAAATTCGTTGTGTTTCGTTTGGTTTTGAAGATATCGGAACCAAACTCGGCAAGAGGAAGTTTTTTAGATACCCCCAGCACTGTTACAAATTTGATCAAAATCGGTTGACTATATCATATAGCTCCCATAGGACAAATCGGTCAAAAAATCGTTTTTTCTACAAAATTCGTTGCGTTTCGTTTGTTTGTAAAGATATTGTTAGCAAATTTGGCATTAAGAAGTTTTTTAGAGTACCCAAGCAGTGCACCAAGTTTGATCAAAATCGGTTGACTATATCATATAGCTCCCATAGGAACAATCGGTCAAAAAAACGCTTTTTTTACAAAATTCGTTGTGTTTCGTTTGGTTTTGAAGATATCGGAACCAAATTTGGCTGTCGGGAGTTTTTTATAGTTCCCAATCAGTGTACTAAATTTGATTAAAATCGGTTGACTATATCATATAGTCCCCATAGGACCGATCGGTCAAAAAAATTGTTTGATGCAAAATTCGACTGATTTCTTTTTTTTTTATGAAAATATCGTAACCAAATTTGCCGAATAAAATATCTTTTGGAGGTTTTAAGCAATGTGTCGGACTTAATTGCAATGTGGTGGTACAGGGTATCCCAAAGTCGTCTGCGCCCGACTTTAACGTACGCCATCTTTATATGTCTGTCCGTCTGACCGTCTGTCCGTATGAACGCCTAGATCTCAGAGATGGTATGAGCTAGAGCAACCAAACTTTCAGATTAGATCCCTTATTAATCCATAGGAGACAAGTTTATTTTATTTTTTTGATATCGGGATTACATTATATAGCTCCCATAGGGGTGTTTCAGAGGACCTCGAAAAAAAGCAAAAGTTTTAGATGGATAATACGTTTGTTTATGAAGATATCATAACCAAATTTGGCAATCGGAAGTTTGTTAGAGACCTTCAGCACTGTACTAAATTTTATCAAAATCGGACCAATCGGTCGAAAAAATGCTTTTTGTACAAAATTCGTTGTGTGTCGTTTGTTTATGAAGTTATCGTTACCAAATTTGGCACACGGAAGTTTTTTAGAGTTCCGAAGCACTGTACCAAATGTGATCAAAATCGGTTGAATATATCATATAGTGCCCATAGGACCGATCGGTCAAAAATATTATATGGTGCAAAATTCGACTGATTTCTGTTTGTTTATGAAAATATCGTAGCCAAATTTGCCGAATAAAATATCTCTTGGAGGTCTTAGCAATATGTCGGACTTAATTGCAATGTGGTGGTACAGGATATCCCAAAGTCGTCTGCGCCCGACTTTAACGTACGCCATCTTTATTTATGTAAAGTATAGAATGTATTATTTCATGTATACTTTTTAAATTATTTGTAATATATTAAATGAAACTTACATTATCAGCCGTGCTCCGGAAAACGAATCCGAACCATTTATTCGGAATGTTTGGTACTCCCAATTCGTTTTCCAGAGCACGGCATGCGCTCAAAAATTCAACAGCATAATGCATACATATATTTTTAGTATTTGATCATATTTGAATGACCTGCATTCACAGAAACGAGATTGCTTAAACAGACTGTGTCATTTCAAAATATGGCTTTTATGGGCGTTTAGAGTGGGCGTATGCCTTTTATATAAAACTAGGGCGTTCTGCCCCCTGCGTGCTTTGCACGCCAACCCCCGTACAATCTGCTTAATTCAATTCAGATTATCCAGATTATTATATACCCTGTGCAACTCTCTATTTCCATAATGTTCATCAGATCTCGTTCGTCACCATTAAGTTTTTGGACGTCCCCTTTTTCGTCTACCTTGTGGATTGCAATCTAGTGCTTGACGACATGTTTCGTTTGGGTCCTTAGTAAGCGCATGGCCAATCCATCGCCATTTGCGTCTTTTTATAAAGTTTGCCATAGGTTCGATGTTGCATTTCTGGTAGAGTTCTTCATTGGTTATAACATTTGGCCACCAAACTCTTAGAATTCGTCTCAGGCACCTGTTAACGAAGCTTTGTATTTTCTGTATTATTGTTTCGGTTATGAGCCATGTTTCACATCCATATAATAGAACTGGGATGACGTTTGTTTTGAAAATTCTGACTATTCCAAGCTGAGCGTATGCGCCCTTCGCTTCGTTTATGCGGGCAAGTATATCCTTTTTGGCGCTATCCTCTCCGGATATAATACTACCCAGACAAGAAAAAGACTCCACAGTTTCGATCATGTCGTTTCCTATTGAATAGTGTGTGTTACTTGTGGTGTTTGTTTTACGCGCTTTGGTTTTACTTGTATTTATCCTAAGTCCAACTCCATCGGCAGCCGTACACATATCGTTTGTTTTTGACTGCATATCGGAGTGCCTGACTAATAGCAGGCAGACGTCATCAGCGTAGGCAAGATCTTCAAGGTGCTCATGGAGGTTCCAGGGGAGACCTCTTCGCTTGTCGGTAATACATGATTGCAACACGCTGTCAATGACAACCAGAAATTGGAACGGCGACAGCAAGCAACCCTGAATGTTAATATGCCGTTAATAAAAGGAAACAGATCTGCCAGATGAAGCATTTCTGAACTAAACACATAAGTTTCTATATAATCCCTGCTAATTGTTTCTATTTGATGAGGGAACATCAAGTCTTTACAGCAAAAGTAAACATTATCGGGTCGCCGTTCAATTATTTCGTTATCGTTCTCAAAAAGCGAATTGGTACTGTGCTGTGTTACACATTTCTTAACATCTCCCTACCTGTCTGTTTTGCTAGTCTTCCTTGCATAGTATTCCTTCCTTGCCCGTCTCGCCTAACATCTTCAACCTATCCTCTCTGTGATCTACGCAATATATTACGCTCCTGCTCTGCAGTCCTTAACTCCAACTTTTCTCTGAGCTGTCTTCTAAGCATAGTGTTTCTTCTCTACAATCGTAGACTCTATGTCTTCTCTGTGCTGCGTTCTAGGTATAGTGTTGAAAACTTGCCGAATTCCTTCATCCAGCCACGAAGCAATGAATGCAATGGCTCGGGTGGCGGATTCAATAACGTCAATTTGACTTTGCCATTACTTCAATGCGTCAAAGCACTCGAGCTGTAATTAAATGTGTGAAGTATTTCTTATAGCACGGCGGAAATTGCCGCGATACGTTTTATGGTTACGGCTTTGCTGAGAAACATTTGGTCTTCTTCCTCAATACTCACTCAATAATATTTAACAAAAACACTAGCACTAAACAGACAAATGGACGGTGCTATTCTTGGTGTAGCCGAATCGCAACAAATCATAGATCATCAAAATCTGTCCAGCCGTTTTTGAGTCAAAAATGGTGTAGCTAACACAACTTTGCTATACCCTGTACCAAAGGTATAATAAGTTCGTGCAAATATATGTAACGGTCAGAAGGAGGTGTGGTAGACCCCCTAAACTATACACATTCTTGATCATTATCAACAGCCGAGTTGATATAGCCATGTCTGTCTGTCCGTATGTTTAAAAGAATCTCAGAGACTATAAGAGCCATGGAGGACAAATTTTACCAAAAGATGCGCATAATAGTGACGCAGATGAAGATTATCGATTTGTGTCGATATCTGATGCCCAGCCTCCATAAGAGAATTTCGCGGCTTACTTATTTTTATGTGATTTTATCCGATGTTTTATGAGTTACTCTTTTAACCAGTGCGGAGACGAATCCAACAAACCATAGATCATCAAAATCATCAAAATCGACCCAGCCGTTCTTCAGTTATAAATGGTGTAACTAACATAACTCTTAACTCTCTTTTATATATATGGATAGATATAGATATGTCAAGTTTCAGAAATGTATGTAATTTCCCCGAGCTAATGACAAAATTTGACCTTTGCCCCTAATACAATTTTATTTTCGATAATACATTTGGGCAGTAATATGTAAATATGTAATATAAATATATAAATTTGTGTATGCACGACAATGAAATAACTTGCACACATGTACCATATTGTTACCTATACTTTTAAAAGTTTCTATTAATTTTTCATCTAGTAACAGAAAGATGAGTGAATGACACAATGTCAATCTGAATCTAAAGTGTGTTCTGAAGTGACTAAAAATATTAATTTTTTTAAAACAACTCTAAAATATATTTGAAATCTTAAGACTCCTTGATTGCCGGGTATGCATAAACTTTTTTGATTTTATGTCATAAAAGATTTTTATTTAATTTTATAACTATGTTTTTATTTGCGGAATTTTTCTTTTTCTTGCTTTATGCTTGCTTAAGATATAATTTCTGTACTATCCGATTTTCGGTACTGAATAATTTGTATCATCTTGGATTACGTTTCAAAGCTACAGCTTGAATTAAGAAAAACAGTTTATCGCTTTTCATTTTTCAGTGCATAGTTATTTGGCATATATGTTTTCACATATGAAATACATACTACATCTACATAATGGTGTTTACAAACACCATTCTCTCTATTTTTCTATCTTTAAATTGAGAGCAGTTTGGTAGGCTCATAAATTTAGCATTATGTGCGTTAGAAGCACATACATATATATGTAAATATAAACCTATTCTTTTGCATGTAGATAGAAAAGAATGTGTGTGTGTGTGTGTGCTACTTAGAGACTGTGTGCAAAGGTGTTGCATAGCTGTCATTGCGCTTGCCTGGCAAAAGCCCCTAAAGCATGTTTGCACTTAAGCAGCAGACATAGTCAGAACAACAAACACAAGCACATAAGCAACACACACAAAATTGCTAACAAAATTAAGAAAAATTAGTTGCATGTGCTGCACACACACAGAGACAAAGATACTTTTATGTATATTTGATATATACAACAACTTGACTATGTGCAGCTCAAAAATCATAAGCCATCCACACAACACCTGCCGGCTGACTGGTTGCCAGACTAGGATTCAGCTTGGCTTGGCATGTCTCGAGCGGCTGGAAAAACTTCAACATCAACATGATTTCAACATTCTATGGAAGATTTTTGGCCAAGTATTTGCCAGTCAGAGGATTATGTCACAAGCTCGTGGTAGAACGAAGGAGTTGGGCAAAGGTTTGGAAATGAGGGCAATGGGGCCAGAGTGAGTCAGAGTGCGGCATACGTTGGCATTCGTTGACAGAACGAGATAGATAGATACAGGCCAACATAGTTGCAGCTTTCACATGTCAGAAATGCAGGAAATCCTCAAGCTTCTACGGATGTTTGTCATAAAATTTTACATTACATTTTTGCCAAGCCTGACTGAGTGCGTGTGTGAAAGAGTAGGCCTTAGCCAGTGCAAACGAGAGAGCATGCCAGCAAATAAGTTAAATGACATTTTGTATACTTGTATACTCTAAGAAAATCTAATTGTGCTATGATATGGGAACTTTTTTATACTTTATATACATACATACATACATATGTACATGTGTGCATAAGACTGACACTTCAAAGGCCAGAAAACCCTTGCCTGCTTTTAGGCACTTAAGCAGCAACAAAAACTATTGTTGCAGTCACAAACTGAATGTGGAAATAGACTGCAATGACAACGACAACGACAACAAAAGCAAAAACAAAACTTACTTAGCGCGCTTAATTAGTAGCAAACAATAACAAACACACACGCACACACATGCGACTCATGTAACAGCGACTTCACTGCTCCCGCTTCCTCTTGCCGAGTGCTCAGCGCACTTCCGCTGACAATTGTGCCACTAAAAAACAAACTCAACTCATGATGCCTGAGCGGCCACTCAGCGAGAGCAACAAAAACAACAACAACAACTAAACGAGAGCGGGTTGCTCGTCGTCAGTCAGTCAGTCGGCTCGTCTTGGCCTGGCCTAATGATGTCAAATTACTTGCGGGCATTTTTATGTCATAATTAAACTGCAACGAGAAATTTTTGAGTAGCTGCCCTTTTCTCTTTCCTTCTCTGCCGCTTTGCTCAACCACTCTCTTGTTCTCTTAAGTTGCAAAGTATGCAATGCATTTTTGTACACTGCATATTGCTAAGAGTATTATGAAGGGTCTACATGACTACGGAACAGAAAACCGTACCCAACGATTTCTAAAAAATAATGATGCAGAACGTTTCATAAATAGCTTAACAAAAACTTGCTCTAAAAATTTCAGTTATTTTTTTTTCAACATTTTTTTTTAAATCTATGTTTAATTGTTAAAAAGATTCTTTTTTTTCAAACACGTCATTTTATGCCTTCCTTATTTGGTGTAAATATGAATAGAATCCGATTTGGTTCAACAACAAAAAAAAAGAAGAAAATATTTTTGTTTGCATGTTATAATTGTTTTAAATTTAATAAATTGTTAAATTATTATGCAGAATACATATTCATTGTTTATATATAGGGTATTAACGCTTGCTGTTGGGTTAAGGAGTTGTAATTTTGCACAAAAACTCAGCAAGTCAAAGCGTGAATCCCTTTTGATTAGTGCTTCTTCTTTTAAAATGTTGGTACTTTACAAGTAATTTTATTTAATTAATTTAATTTACTCTTTTAAATGCATTAATTATTTTAAAATTGATTTAAATTCGCTTTATTTACTTTTATTTTGCCACTGTTTATCAACGAGTATAATGTAACTCGTTGTTCTTCACGCCACAAAATCGCTAAAAGTCCAGAAATTTGCCAATTTGATAAAGCAGCAATCACCGATGGCTATAAAGCAGAATGGGGAAAATTGCATTAAGAGAGGAAACTCAATACTGTACAACTTGTTGTTGCAAAAGTCCTCAACTTTTGAACACATCAACTCAACAATACCTTAATAATATAAAAAACACAAAAACAAAAAAAAAAAAAAAAATCTCCAATTTGTTCTCAATGAAAAAAAATGCTAAATTTGACTCAAAGGATAGTTTTAAGAAAAAGCGAAATATTTTTCATGTACTCACTTTTCCTCATGATTTTATTATAATCTTTACAATTAATATCTACAAACTATTTTTCACAAAACTTCAAATGCTCTGGGATAGTCATTAGAAAAGTTAACATAATAACTAGGTTTTATTAATATAAAAAAATTAATGTATTGGGTCGTTCACTAAGTAATTTCGTTTAAACATGCAATTTAAACACGATTTTTTTATTGTGTAAAACATTTTATGAAATTATATATTCGCCACTTTGATCCAATACCTTTTGCAATTTTTCGGGCAAGAGATTGATTCCACGCTCATACAATTTTTAATCCTTGCAGGCAAAAAACTGGTCCAAGTGGTTTTTGACGTCCTGATTTGAGGTGAAGGTTCTCCCATCCAAAAAAATTTACAGAGACCGGAACAAGTGACAGTCCGAAGGTGCCAAGACTGGAGAATATGGTGGGTGGTATAGTACATCCCATTCAAGCTTCAAAGGCTTTTGGCGGGTCATCAAACTTGTATGAGGTCTCGCATTATTCTGGTGGAACACTAGTGTGCATCACTCAACTTGTCCAGCTGATCACAATAAACTTCAGAATTAATCGTGGTATTGTCTGGCAAAAGTTTGAAATAAACGATCCCTTTGAAATCCCACCAAACAGACAACATAACCTTTTTTTGGTGACTATCGGCCTTCGAAGTGGTTTGAGCTGGTTCATCCTTTTTAGACCATGATCTCTTGCGCTTTACTTTCTTGTAAACAACCCACTTTTTGTCGCCAGTAACAACGCGCTTCAAAAATGGATCACTTCTTTGACGTTTGATAAGCAAATCACAGTCGTTAATGCGACGAAGCAAATTTCGTTCTGTAAGAACATGAGGAACCCATATGTCAAGCTTAGAAATTAATCCTAGACGTTTCATGTGCTTGTGAACGGTTTAATCTTTCAGCAATCTCTCGAATTGTTATTCGACGATTTCCATTGACCAACGACTTTATTTTATCCACAGCGGCTTCAAGAGGCCCTCCAGGACGTGGTGGTCCTCAAGATTGAAATTGCCGGAACGAAATTTTGCAAACCAATTTTGGCATTGGCGTTCGGTCAACACATCTTCTCCGCACACATCACATAATTTTCGTCTTGCATGAACTGAATTTTTACCCTTTTGATAAAAAAACAGTAAAATAAGCCGAAAATGCTGTTTTCGATCTTCCATCTTCGATAGGGCACCAAACAAAAACTATTCCAAAAGATGGCGTACGTTAAAGTCGTGCGCAGACGACTTTGGGATAGCCTGTACCACCACATTGCAATTAATTCCGACACATTGCTTAAAACCTCCAAACGATATTTTATTCGGCAAATTTGGTTACGACGTTTTTATAAAAAAAAAGAAATCAGTCGAATTTTGCACCAAAAAATTTTTTTGACCGATCGGTCCTATGGGGACTATATGATATAGTTAACCGATTATGATAGAATTTACTACACTGATTGGGAACTATAAAATACTTCCGACTGCCAAATTTGGTTACGGTATCTTCACAAACAAACGAAACATAACGAATTTTGTACAAAAAACATTTTTTCGACCGATCGATCCTATGGGAGCTATATGATATAGTCAACCGATTTTGATCAAATTTGGTACAGTGCTGGGGGTCTCCAAAAAACTTCCGATTGCCAAATATGGTTATGATATCTTCAAAAACAAACGAATTATCCATATAAGACTTTTGCTTTTTTTCGAGGTCCTCTGAAACACCCCTATGGGAGCTATATAATGTAATCCCGATATCAAAAAAATAAAATAAACTTGTCTCCTATGGATTAATAAGAGATCTAATCTGAAAGTTTGGTTGCTCTAGCTCTTACCATCTCTGAGATCTATGCGTTCATACCGAAAGACGGACAAACGGTCAGACGGACAGACGGAGAGACGGACATGGGTATATCGACTTCTCGAGTCACACTGATCATACTTTAGGGAACTTTGGGGGGTCTACGACGTCTCCTTATGTACGTTACATACATTTTCGGCTTGCACAAACACAATATACCCTTTGTACCATACGGTACAGGATATAAAAATGTAACACAATTTTTTACAAAAAAGCCTTACTATATCAGCTGTTCAAATATATAAAGGTAAAGCGGTTAAGTGTGAAGTTGGCTGCGAAAAAATTCAATAAGATCAGCTGTTGTCATCAAACGAAATAACTTAGTGAACGACCCAATATATACATATATACCAATCTTGGTGAAAATTCTTTAAGCTTATCTCTACTTCCAACAAAAACTTGTGCATTTATATCGGGTAGGTTTGACCATCGATGCATTTAAGGGGCAAATAAAAACAGGACAGTTTTATAAATAGTTGTTTATTTTAAAATTTTGTTTCAATATGCCAAAATGAATATTCATAGCTAGTCTTACCTAAATTTTCTCCAGATGATGGGATATATCGAATATAGCGATTTGAAAGGTAATTTGCTTCACTTATATTTGCCCATGAAAATAGACGACTTTTCGAAAACATAAAATGCTATACTCATTTTGAACTGTCAACTCCAATAAGAAACTCGATCCCAAAAAAAATTTTGCGGGCAAGTGGGAACAGAGTATCGAACTGTCGGGCGTCGACTAATTCATATTTTTTTACCTACACAATTGTTGCAAGTGGCATGCATTCAAGCTGCGCCTTGTTAACATACTTAAATGCACACACACACATAAAGAGTGCACTGACAGAAAGTCAGTTACAGACAGAGAGAGAGAGAGAGATCAAGAGAGCAACAGCGAGATAGACATAGGCATATAAATAAATATGCACAGCCTTTTGGAGTGCCTACAAGTATGCTATATGTTTTTGCAATTGCCACTAATTACACAAGCTCATGTCCGTGCCTCTCTATTCGTGTTTGTGTATCTGTAGCTGCTTCTGTATCCGCATCTCTTGCTGATTGCGATGGTGTTGGTGTTCTGTTCGTGTCGTTGTTTAGTGTAGCCGGGCCGTGTATGTAGTGCCCTTTGTTTGCTCGGCTAATTTGTTTAGGGCTGCAAGCTAAGCGGGGTTGAGCATGCTTATAAGCATTGTCAACTTAATTAATATTACATAAATTGAATGCAAGTTGAACTAGGTCTATTATTAAAGTATTGCCATATGCTATATTTTGTACTAACTAATGCAATGGCATACCTTAAAAAAAAAATCTATCTATAATGATACATTTACTTCTTAGAATGTATGACCCTGTTTTGTTGTACATACAATTATTTTCCAATTTTAATTTGAAAGATTTATATTATGGCCCACCCTACATATTTAAAAGGGACTCAATAGGATAATCTTCAACTAAATTTACTGTTTTTCCATATTGTGACTGTATACTTACTGAAGCGTATACTTACTGCACAGCTTTTTCAATAGTAAGTAGCTTTTTAAGTAAAAGCACATTTTGTGCTTTTGTGCAAACAGAAGAATTTGTGCTGGTTTGTCCAAACCTTATAAAATTTAAACTGCCGATATGCCAACATCAGAGTCGGTATCTGCCGTAGAGGAGAACGATGTCCTCATTGCAACCTATGCTGACGATACAGCTGTGCTGAACAGAAGTTTATGTCTTGGTGTGGCCAGAAGCCCTGCAAGAATATGTAGACAGCTTCGATAAATGGGCGATAATGTGGAATATCGGTATCAACACCAGCAAAGTCCGCCAATGTCACCTTTACCAACAGAAGAAATTCTTCTCGAGGTATATCAATGCTCGTCTCTATATTGCGTCATGAAACTGCGCACAAATATCTCGGCGATATTCTGGACAGGAGGCTAACCTTCCCGAGGCAATCCAAAGCGAGGACATTGGCATGGTTACTCGCTCCCAGAAATAAGCTTTCCTTGTTTAATAAAGTTTCGATTTACAAATCTATTTTAAGCCCAATACGACTGCTGAATTCCGAAACCCGTCTTCCAGAGCACGAAAGAGAAGATTAAAACGGTGTCACCCACAGGATCTCCCAAAAAGCATCCTTAAATAAATGTGCATAAAATATGTAATAATAATAATGTTAAATCTTTAGTAATTAGAGAATATTGTTATATTTAGTTTTTGTTGTATATATATTGTTTCTTTTTAGTCATTAATTATCTTTTGTTGTTATATAACTTATAATTTTATAAAGCTGCCATTTTAGGTAGTAGCAAACAAATTTTATATTTTTGTTTAATAAAATAAACACATTTAAAAAAAAAAAAAATACATCGAGTAACGCTACATATATAATATATATATTTTTTTAGTAAACCAAAAGATTGAAACCACTTTTTATTATAAAGTATTTCAATATTCGGCCCTACTCTGGAAAAAGAAAAGGAATAAATTTTGTGCGTTTTCGTTTTTGCGTGCCTGTAAATTATCGATATGATAATGTATGTGTGAGTGGAAACGTATATCAAAAATTCGTTTTGGGTTGTGCATGCTATATTTTGGGTTAAAAAAAAAAAAAATAATTATAATATCATAAAATATCTTATTTGAAATTGACATAAATAGAATCTGAGAATTTCAGAGACTCTTAAAATTAATTTGTTAACCAAATATGTGGTTTCAAACCGAATCCGAATAAAATATTCGGGTTCGTTTTTCGTCGCATTATAATTCGTTCGCAGCATCATTTTCTTGAGGTAACTTCTCTCATTGTTGGAACACCATTAAGTTTAGTGTATCATTATGTCCTGAATATAATTTTTTGACCGATTGATCCCCTGGAAGCAATATCAATCCCGATATCGACAAGATAAAAGTAACTTGTCTCCCATGACATGGTAAGCAATCTTATCTGAAAGTTTGGTTGCTCAGGGACTTATCATCTCTGAGATCTATGCCTTAATAGAGACGGACAGACAGACATAGTGACTTCTCTAGTTAGTTATTTTAATCCAATTTAAAAATATGAATACTACAAAAAAAAAATACGGTTCCTTCAAAGTTTTGATGCACTTTTTATTGAGCTCATCGTGTCTGACATTCTAAATCAGCAACACAATCGTGAAGTTATTAATTTTAAAAAATATTTTTTTAACTTTTTAAGCTATAAATTAAGTTTATTCAGCTAAAAAAACTGTTTTAAAAAAACTCTGCAGTACAAAACTCTTTTAATTCATATTTAATGTCACGAACGACAAGAAGCATTCAAAAAAATATGTACGTTTAATTTGTTTACCATCTTTGATTCGGAGAGTGTGCTATGTCTCTAAGCGAGTTTTCTCAATTTGCTTTATAATTTTCTAAAAAAAATCGCCGGTCAACAACTCTAAAATGCGTTTTAGGTTATAGGTCAACCAGCTTGATTTAGTACGTACTAGTTGTTAAGTATAAAATTCATTGAAAGACATATAAGCTTTTATGTCTACTCATTTATTTGTTTAGCTATTTTGAAATTTCAAATATTGTCATTAAATCAGTATGTGCCTCAATATAAACCGCCATAAAACGAATGCAAAACAAAAGTTCGCATGATAATTAAATGAAATAATATTAAGTAAATTTAATTTCAGCATTTATTATTTTTTTTATCACTTTTAACTACATGCACTATGATTTTTTGTTTTTTTTTTATTAATATTCCTTTAAACATATATATATGTGCATATGACCGGCGCCAATTATCAGCCAACTGCAATGGAAATGCATAATTGTTGTTGTTGTTTTTGTCATTGTTGCCTCGCTAGCGACAATTGTTGGCTGCATGCAACCCAACAAGCACACCACACGAACACACACAAACAGTTGGCTACGCTGACAGCAACAAACTGTTTTTGTGGCCAGCGGCAACCGCATTATCGAAATCATTGCGCCAAGCATGGGACAGTGGACGCTGGACATGGGATGCGGGCCACGGGACACACACACACGCTCCTTAACTGGCGGATGGACAAGCCCCAACCGCAGCACATCGCCTCACCTCGTCGGGCCCAAAATGCAATTTTACAATTTTACGTTTTCAATTAATAAACATTTGCGCCAGCTGAACGCCGCTGCCGATACTCTGATGATACCGATGCCGATTCCAATGCCAATTCCCGCCTATTTGGCTGTCGGAGCTGTCTGTCCATTTGGCGCCTTGTGCGGATGAGCAGCAACTGGTCGCGGCTTGTTGCGTGTATTTTACATTTGCGGCTACATAATTTGGTAAATCATTAACCGTAAAAGCAAAGATCCGTAAGCGAGATGATGCATGCAGCAATGCATTTGACCGCAGTCGGCGCTTGCAACAATGTTGCAAGCATAATTATTGACGCTATATATTTTGGTCTTTGGGCCCCATCATCAAGAACATAATATTTTTTAAGTGCAGCTGCTTATCAATATTAAAAATGGCCTTATATATAGAAAATATATACATACTTTTTATTGCATATTTTATTTACTGCACTTAGCTGACTTTACTTTGGGCGTAATGGCCACCGTTCAACTTGCTTACAGCCCGCCTCCTGCTAAAAAACAAATGTGAGTTAAACTACGCAATGGCGCAGAGTAGCAGCAAGACATACACACACACAAATGCACTCGAACACACAGTCACACACTCGCATACAGACAGCGTCGCATTTGGGTTTTAAAAAATGGCTCCGCCTACCAACACTGCAGCAGACTCGCGGCAGCAGAGCCAAAACCAACGACAAAACACTTTTATAGTTCATTTTTGACAACTTTTTTTGGTATTTTTTTTCTTTTTTTTTGCTATTTGCATATTTTTTTAAGGCATTGACTTTTTGAATTTTATTTTGGCTGCATGTGCATATGCATGAGTATATGCGTTAGTGTGTGTGTGAGGGTATGTATATAGTCGTTTGTTATACTCTACTTATATGGAATGCCCAAGTGGATACATTAGTGCATCGGCATTAAATGAAAACGAATAAATTTTATTCGATTCATTCGTATCGTTTACATTTTAGTTGAATAATTAATATTGCTGGTACTTGATTATTTTGTCTTTTAAATAAATTTGCACAATAATATCTATTAGCTTTGGTGACAATATTTTTGTGCAGCACAACAACTCTCCTATCGATAATCAAATTTAAACTTTTATTTAAAAAAAAAATACATAAAATTTAGAAAAATTTATGAAATCCTTATTTGAGTCGATAGAACGATCTATATAATTTAATGCTTAAAGATGATTTCATGTAAATGTTGACCGCGGCTGCGCCTCAAATGGTTCATACGCTGGGTACAATTTTGGCATACTCTCTCCAACACATTCATTATACCAGGTAAAAGGTTTTACACCCAAATCCTTCCGCAAAATGTTCCACGTAGTGGAGTAACAGAGGCCCAATTGCTACGAACGGCGCCTAATCGATAACTCACGGTCATCAACAACACTGGCGGATACTTTCTTAACCGAGCATGCATTTTGATTATAAAATTCAATAATCTGCAAGAGTTGTTCGTTTGTAAGTCGATTCATGGTTTAATTATAGATCAAACTGAACATGTTTGACGGTAACACAAGACATAAAAACAGCTGAGCTAACAAAAACAGTGTTCCCAAAAAGAAAGTTGCTAAAAAATCACCTTTTACGTGCGCAGGCCAACGTAACCCAGTAATCGGTCGACTTTCACAAAAAACACACATGAAGTGATAAAAGAATACGCCACGATGTGGTGGCGAAGGGAATATCTTAATAGCAAGGTAAGAAACCATTAATACCATCAAAGAGACAGTCTTAAAGTTTTTTAAGTTTTTACTAAAAACATAAGTTTTTTTTTTAATAAAAGTTCTGAGAAAATTTAGGGTGCTGAGCAATATCCTTTTTTACTACTTTCTTAAAGGGTCATATACCTTCTCATCGCGGAATCGAGAAAAATTCATGATATTAGCTGTAGCTGGCGCTGATCACGATATGTTTCCAACAGCTTAACTAAAATCTAATATCGAGCGTTTTGCATTTAAATATTGCGATCTTTATCTAGTGAACGATTTGATTTGTAAACAGCGACCATTATTTCGAAAAATACATTTCAAGGCTAAAAATATATAATTAAAGAAAACATCAAAATTAATCTACAAATAAGAAATAGTTCAATAATTTTTTTATTTTTTTTTATATTATTTATATTTATGTATATTATCACTATATATAAATTTTTTTTAAGAAGATCAAAATACACATTATACTTAACGAACTTCGTATTAGAGCCAAAGTTTATCACACAAATCGGTTAAGTGACATAAATAACATTAGCTTACAAATTTAAGGGTCATTGAGTGAACCTTCTGAAAAAAGTGTTTTTTTAGGGTAATTTTGGGTCGAGCAACACGAAAATGGCAACCTTTTTTTTTTAAGCACCGTTTTCGAGATATTTTTGAAAAACATGTTTTTGGTCACTTATTTCAGTTATGTGTCAATATCAATTAAATGTAAAAGTAAAAATTAGATCTTACAAATTTTCATAAATAAATATAATTTCGTAGCTGTTATCTGGTATTTTCTTATTTAAAATATAAAATATAAAAAATCATAAAGGCAAGGGAATAACCAAATACGCTTGGGTAAGGCATACCCTATATTTAATATAGTGACTGAAACGCCTACTGAAATTCCAAAACGCCTATTATACAAGAAAAAAAGACCGATCTGTATCATCCAGTAAATAAAGCAGTCAAATTCGCAATAAAAACAATTATTTTTTTATTCAACTTATATTATATATTTTTCTGAATTGCATTTTTCTTATTTTCAAATCGCCAATCTAGTCTGTAAAATGCAATATACCTATATATATATTTTAAATGAGTTTTGAAAGATTTTGGGAAAAAAGCAGATAAACAAATTTCTTAAAAATTGAAGTTTTTTTTACCATTTTTTTTAGGTGTTTTCTTTAAGTTATTATTTAATTTATTTAATTAGGTATTACAGTGTATATAGTTGGTCATTATTTATTTGTCAAAAGTATGTGAATTTCCGAATTGTGACATCTTTGACTTAAAGGGTATCTCATAGGTAGCACATTTTACGAACTTCCCGTTGATGCTGTAAGGCTAAAAGTTTTACTTTTATTTTTTCTTGTCATCTCGTCGCCCAGTTTGAGGCATTGCTGCCAATTTATTGATAAACATGGGCGTTCATGGGTGGTTGGAGTGCTGGGACGGACAGTCGTGGGTTAAGCAAATGTTGCCTTTATGTATGACCATGTGCAATAACTACAATAACAATAAGTACTTATACATATATACCATACATACACATAAATGGGAAAAATGTTTCCCATTTTGTTTTTCCGTGCATTTTTTTGAATTTGTTGGCTGTCGCTGCCGATGCTTAGACAAAATCAGCTTAGATGTGCACCGGCAAAGGTTTACAGCTTAGCCATGTGCAGCGCTGCTTGGCCTAAAGCTTTTGACGTTCGAGATGTGGCCAGCTTAAGCTATTAGTATTGGTCGGTTAGAGTGGTTTTAAGTTATGCAAAACGCGGCGTATGCGCAATTTTTGAACCAAATTCAATGACAGAGAACAATAACGAACAGTTAACAGACAAAGGCCAGCCCATGAATCATCGTAAAGACAAGCGTTGCCAATGGCCGCAAATCAAGCCGCAACTGGTGGCATAACCAACAAACGATTTAAATCTGTATATGCACATAGTTTGGGCTAGACAAAAATCACTATAAAGTGAAATGGTGAGGGTGCAGGAGGGGAGGCGTCGAGTGGCAGCTGGTGGCAACTGGGATGCAGTTGGGACTGCACAAAATATTGCAAACAGTATGTTATTTGTTGTGTTAACACGAGTTGGCGCTGGGCCAACGTCGAGGGGCGTCACGCACGCACGGCCTAAAAATGGCTGCGTTTCCGGTCAGTTTCAATGGCGCAACAGTTTAAAGTGTTAGTGTGTGTATGTGTGAAGAGAGGGAGAGAGGGAGAGACGCATGCATAGAGACAGTCACACATAACCCAAAACTCTGGCAAACAAAACCAGTCAAAACGACCTTGACCTCATTTGTTGCATGGCAAACAAAAATGAAAGAAAGCATAGTCAACTCCCGTTGCCCGTTTTTGGCTTTTACGGTTTCTGAGCAGTAGACAGTAACAAGGACAAGAGCAGCAACAACTTGGACGTCACCCCCACATAGAACGTCTCGTGCTCGCCAGGGTGCGTTGCGATTTCCAGCCAAAAAATACTACATATTGCATGCTATAAAGCTGTGGCACTCACAATCACATAGATATACACACACACATGCATGTACAAAGACCGATATACCGCTTGCCGTGTGTTTTCTAAAGCTGGCAAAACAAACTCAAGCGAAAAGCGAGCTCCAAAAGAAAAATTGTAGAGCAAATGGCCAGACAGTTGTGCCACAAGCAAAAGGCACCAGTGTTGAAAAACACATGCGACGCCATGCAACAAAAAAGTATGCTACGATTTTTTGTTCTGTGTGTGTGTGCACAGCATTTTTCGGTCGTTGTGCAAAGGTCCTTGAAAAGGATTTCTCGCAACGGCGTCGTCGTCTAAGCACTCTCTCACACACACGCACACATAAACTGGGAACAAGGTTTGGCAAAAGTTGAATGAACGTATAAATGTTGGACATGCAATGGAGTGCCAACAAGGAATCTTCTTCGACTCCTGCTGCTGCCACTGCTGCTTCTTCTTGCTTACTTCCTGTCTTTTGCTGGCTGATGCTTGCCTCTATGAAAAGGGGATGTAAATGTCTGGTTTTTCCTTTTGTTTTTCACTTCTTTTTTTTCGTTTTTGTGCACAAGGACGTGTGCCGAGTAAAGCTCTGTCTGACTGTGTGTGTGTGTTGACTTTGGCGTTTTCGGTTTCAATTTCAGTTTCAGTTTTCGGTTTTGATTTCCTCATTCTGGCCATCAACGTCATCGCCAACGCCTTCAACAGTGTCAGCTTAAAGATGACATCAACACGGCACTCGCAATGACCTTGACAGACAACTGTAGGACTGACTCATTTCAACTGGCTTGCATATTTTCGAATGCAGCTGCCTGCCACATGCAACAGTATTTAGTGTTCCATTGCTTGCCGTTAATCCTTTGTGAGTAAACTTTGGCTCCATTGCGTAAATGCATTGCGATTTTTAACCCTTTATGGCTCTGGCTCCGTAGCATATAGTGTTGTCTATCGTGCTTCATTCATAAATGACGCTCTCCAATACTTAATTGTCTCAGGCACATACCTGTGTACTTCAACTTTTGTATTAGTTTTTCGATAGACTTGGAATAGGCATTGTTTACTCGTACTTGACAGTCTTAGTAAGACTTACTTAGTACCCAACCCCCATGGAACACTTGGCGCCTAAAATGCTGCTACCAATCGCAGTTGTCAGCTGCAGACAGCCCGCTTGGCAAATCCAATCGCAGGCGCCAACTGTAGCTATTGGTTTGGCGAAAAACTCGCGGATAATGAGAAAAAAACATCGCGCCAACTCAACTGCTAATCAGTAGGGAGGCGCACAAGGATTCCCAGTAAAACTGGGGGTTGAAACGAGAAGCAATGGGAAAAATAAACGCAAAAATGAAAAACTTTTTGACTGCTATGGCGTCTGTGGTGGTTTCTGCTGCCAACGGCAGAGACAGCTTAAACCCTGGCGGAGTTTGGAGTTTAGCCTCGAATGGATGCAAGTTTCGTTGAGTTTTTGTACAGCTGCAGGAGTAGTATCTGTTGTCATAGCTCATAAAACGAGAAGAGCTGGGGATCTATGTAGGAGGACTTTAAAATATTAAACGAGGGCAGTTTAATAAGTCATTGAATTTTTGAGTTTCCCAAGTTAAAACTTTGAATTAAAACACTTGTTGAAAATATACGAACTTTTAAGAAAAGTGGATCCGAAACCAAAGAGTTACTTTATAACTAAATGGTGATCCAATGATATCAATGTATTAATCGTTTGGTTCATAATATTTAAAGTTTAAAGTTGATTCTTCAAATGTTGTTGGTTCTTTTCAAGGGCCCAGTTTTCTACCACTCTTTCAATCATATCCAGTATTCCGAGAATAGCACGGATTTTGGCTGCTTCCAAAGCTTCAAACATTTCGTGTTTATCGACGTAAAGAAGAGATTTGCAATATCTCTACAGAAAGAAATTCAATGGTGTGGCCGTACCAGAACAAGTGACGCCAAGCATTCAGGTTATTGCGCAAGAAATCCTTGATAAAATGGAATAATAGTGGACGATCGGAGAATAAAAGTACGTGAGGTGGCTGAGGGTGAGCACTCCGGAAAAGTGTTAATCGGATTATATTGTATGGTAGAGTTTATTGAGTTTTAAGAGTTTGAATATCCTTTTTGTATTTTGTGAATCTCTATTGGAAAGGAGATCTACTGGAATGTTGTGACCAAACATGTGAATACTCTGAGGGTCTAGAGCCGTATATGAATTGAGCAAATGTGCGTTGTTAATTTGAATTTAGAACTTAATATCTAGGGTAGGTATTGATGAAGGTGAGTGCGATAAGTGGGAACCAGTCTAAGCTGGGTAAAAGTATTATTGTGTATTTAGATTTTAAGCGGGTCTATATTCCATTCAGTGTTGATAGATTTATCGGAAATTATCTTTGTTTTCCTCCTTTATGCTAACACTCTCTCACAATCTTTATTATACAAAAATTTCATTCATTAAAGTCGGGAGCAGTCCACTTAGAGATACCCATCAGTCTCCAATTAAATTCGGTATATAGCTAAGATGCTCCAAACTTTTGATTGCCAAATTTATTATGCCCTCAAAATATATTTTTGAACGATCGGTTCTATGGGTGCTTTATGATACAGTCAACCGATAAAATTTGAGCAAAGTACTTAAAAACTTTAAAAATTTTAGGATGCCAAATTTAGTACGAAATGCTCCGCTCTGGTCCCAACCCTTTTGTTTGCCTTCTAACATTTTTGTGAAAAGAGGGTTTTTTTTCTTTTGTTTATTAGTCACATAGGTCTATATACGAAATTTGATGGCTCTACCATACGAGAAAATCTCTATTAACTCAAGAAACCTTTACATAATTTACATAAGAGTAAGCTCTGTACGTGCTTAATCTGTTTCTGTATTATGTTTATTGAACCATTTCGAGGATTCGATAAAAAGGGTCAGGTCCGCTATGGGCAAGTTTGCCAGACTGCCCAGGTCTTCAAAGAAGGGTTTGCCCAGGTACTGGGTGCGTTTCCTAAGAAGTGCAGGGCAGTCACACAGCTCCGACAGAAATCGTTGTGGGGGACATGCATTCTCTCAGCCAGAAGGCCTTAGCGCAGTGCCCCGTTACAACCCCTGTCACACTCCTAGTCCTGCTCTTGTGGAATCGCAGGAGTTCGGAAGTTCGCTTTGGGTTGTATCTTGGCCAGTGTCCCATTGTCGTTCCGCCTCGGATCTGACTATCCTTGTGATCTCTGAAACCACATCCTGTTAAGGTCTTGCTATATCCGTAACAGATGAGGCAATAGGTAGCGGCGATCCTTTTCTGGCACACTCGTCCGCTCCCTCGTTTCCAGGTATCCCAGAGTGACCAGGTACCCAGCAGAGGGTGATCGAGTGATGCTGGATGCGGTTCAGCGCTGCCACGGTGTTACGAATAAGTTTACTTTTTATAGAGTGCGATGACAGAGCCTTGATAGCGGCTTGTCTGTCAACAAAAATAGACACGTTCTTCGGACTTTCATCCAAAGTTTGTATCACTTTTGCCACGCCTTCTACTCCCTTATTGCATAAAACTAGAACATTACAGATCCTAGGAGTATAGGCCATAAGCATTTTAATCTCTGGCAATTTTAATTTTTGTATGTATTATGACTCTCATAAGTTAGCCAGTTAACTTGTTTAGCTCTTGTAACTTAAATCAGTGACTCAAAATACAATAACAACAACAGCAACACCATTGCAGGTAATGAAAATTTATCACAAGCAGATCAAAAACATAAACACAACAGGGGCACTCGCTCGCTGACAGATTAACCAAATGAATGTGAGCCAAACCAAACTAACTGAGGAGATACAATAACAACAGAGTAACACCAACAACATCCAGAGTATCTAAAGCAACGACGACAACAGCAGGGGCAATAGTACGACAAAATCAAACACCTTTTGAACTGCAAGCCAAAATACATTTCACACAATTTATGTACAAGTTTATTTAAGCTTCTTTTTTGCGGGTATTTTCCAATGGATTTTGGGTGGTACGAGTAAATCGAGTAGTATCAAATACATACATATATGTACCTACTCAACACAGCTTTCCATGGAAATGTTAAGCAGTGCTAGAGAAGAGTCGTGGACCAGGGGGGGCAGGGGATGCGAGTGGCACACGTGACGACCGTCTGGGCATGCCTGTTAACAAAGTGAAAATTACAACTGTATGTGCGTTCAAGATACATCCAGAGTGCCAAGTAACCAAGTTACCAGGTAACCAGCTAACCAAGACACAAATGACAGTCAGCCGTTGGGTTGGTCGGTTGTATGGTTGGCCGTTTGCCTGGTCGTGGAGTCACCATGCATTCCTAATCTTGTTCGCTGAATTCGTAATCTCATTAAATTTACATATTAATCAAGGGATTTTAATTACTCTTACACCGCAATGGCAATGGCAAAAGGAGTTCAAAATGAGCCAAATGGCAACGTCAAGTGAGGCATAAGCAGTCTGGTCTTGAGCTCCAGCTTCAGATTGGGCTGCTGCCCCTCACCACTGTTATGGTATAAAACTTATGCCAATTGCTAAGGCTCTGATCTGGCTCGTCGTCGATAGTGGTGACGTCGTCGTCGTCGCTGCCGCTTCGTTGTCGTCTTGGCGTGTGGACCCGGACCCTCATAATTTAATTGGACTTGGACTTTTTGTGGCGCACAGTCGGTGGGTTGTTTGGCGGACTGTCTATCTGGCTGGCTGGCTGTCTGACCAACTAGCTTGTCTGGCAAGGATTACACGAATTTGCGTGTCAGGCGTCAATGTAAAATCGCAATAAATGAAACTAAATTACAAACTAAAATGCAAAATGAGCAAGTCAGTTGTTCACTCAACCAGTTCTCGTTGCGGGTGTACAGATATACAGATGTATCTTGTCTCCGAGAGAGTATATATGAAGCATGTATGTATATATGCGTGTATAATAATATGCATAATGTTTAAATGAATCTATGTATCTAAGATGCTGGACTTCTAGGAATGGCCTGGTAATGGTAATGCATACGGGTAATAGTTGCGGCACGATTGAGTGCCAGAAAAATAACGAACTTGAAAGCTTAGTAAATTAGTTTAAAATGTAGACAATTAGAAATTTTGAAGTCCAGCAACGGAAATATATTGGGAATCTTATAAGTTTTACTATTTAAGCTAGCTAAGTTTTGTCGTAGAAAGGAAGAGGACAAAGTGGAACTTTGCTCCACACTTCCTTTGCACTTGTAATATCAGTAAATGTGTCAAAGTATAAAACATTGCAAAATAAGATGTGGACTATGATCTTCATAACATTGGGGCGTTTCCATTGAGGTCCCAGAGGCACCACAAGCAAAAAATATTTATATTTGTCTAGCAACCAGATAAACCATAGCCGATTTTAAATTGCAATGTACCGCGGGAACTTAACTTTAAAAAACGCTTGGTCAGTCTTAAAAATGACTCAAATGCATACGAGGGTGGTCTGATAAGTAACTAGCCTCACCGCCTGATGGCGCTACTATCGCAAGAGAAATTTACTATCGTGTTCTACATTCTCGTATTCGCCTGTCATATATACAATAGCTGCTAGTGTAAGTGCTGCATAAGTCTTACAAGAAGTGACCAAGAAGATGATTGATTGTAAAGACAGAAAGAGACAAATACATTGAAAATTTTAACGAATAGTCCAAATCGATTTTTTTTTGTACCTATGTCAACAATGAACAATAAATACAAATGATAGTATGCTCAAAAAAATAAAGGATACTATGGAGCTTCACTCATTGGAAAATATCAAATTATACCTGGCCTTAAAGTAAGAGGAATAGTAAATTTGTGCAAATGAAGGTAATATAGAGAAGGACATGTACAACACACCCCAAAGTTACCACCAATAAGGACAAAAAAAAGAAGATTAATATCCGTCTGAATGAACCAGGAAAACCTTACCGGACATTTAGATCCCTTATACAATATGTCAAAAATTAAAGTAAAGTTATTTCTTGCTGCGCCTCTATCCACCCTCAATTATTTTGAAAGCGCTCTTTATTCTACAATTTCAAAGTTACAGCTTTAGATTATGGATTAAGAAATAAAATCCCCTTTCGATTGATATCAAACATCATTATATTCGGATTGTAAATATCGTAGATAATCTTAATATTGTATTGGCTTCAGAAGTTGATGTCGTCTTTAAGCCCAGGTTCGTTTCCTAGTCGATATGCAATTCTGAGCTAGGTGAGTAGAATCTTTTACTTAAGACTTGAAATCGTTGGTAGGTAGATTATCTCAAAGTCGCCTACGCCCAACTTTAGCTTTCGCCATATCTTTATTTACTATAGTCAGAATGCATTTTAACACAAAAATAAATGATGACGACGAACACGGTGACGACGAAAACTTTGTAAGACTTAATACTGATTACAAAAAGTATATGATGGTAAACTAGTCCAATCATTATACTTTTTTTTTTATTCTTCTCCTTTTTTAATATTTATTCATTCCTCTATAATATATTTTATCCCTTCTCCGTTTCACTATTAAGACCGTTCCACATAAGTTTTTTTGTAGTAAGCATAGAAAGCAATCCATTTTGGCGTTCATGTTCATGGATTAGGCTGCATATTATTTTTGCAATAGTTGTAATTATACGTTCCCAGTCCTAGATTCCACATATCGCATCTTGAAGCACATTAAACAAGTGGTGCTCGCATCACCTAATTATACAAGTGACTTTCCAACAGATCTACCACCAGCGTGTTCGTCATCATCATTATCAGCATAATAATGAAGAGCACCAAGCCAATGTTCGGCTAGCCACTCCCTGTGGGCATTTCTCTCGGCCCGAAGCTTCTAATCTGCACTCAAGTGAATTGCAAATTACGTGTCTTAAATTGAAGTTTTACGAGTTGCTACTCTAAATGTTTTGCACCAAAGTGCTGGCTGTTTGCACAAGTCAGCACCAATTTCTAAGCCAGCTTTGGCTGCGCCTGCTCAGAGCGCGCACACACACACACACATACACACGGGAGAGCTCTAAGAGATCTGGCAGTGACTCTGGGAGTCTGAATTTGGAGCCGACCAAGCTGCGTGTTTAGGTCGAGTGTTGTATTTCATGTTCGGTTGCTCTGCTCTCCTCCTCCTGCTGATTCTTCGCCCTGCTATGGTAACGTTGTTGTCTTCCACTTTTGCTTGTTGTTTATGCGATGCAGGATATGATAATAATTACACCTTCGCCGTTTGTAGCCTGCTTGCTCTGCCACTCCACTGTCCCAGGAAGTCCATTGGCTGAGTTCATGTTTGTGTATGTTTTATTATACGTGTGTGTGCGTGTATATCTTTAAGTGTGTTTGTGTGTGTGGTGCATGCAATGAAGCAGCGATTAAAAATTGATCTCATTATAATTATTTTTTATAATTTATGAAGCCTTAAAATGTGTTTGCTTGTGTTGTTGGCCATTTGGAAGAGCTGCTTCATAGCTACAAAGTAGTCATTATAAATGCCATAAATTTTGGTGGAGACTTTTTCGCTTTGGGGCGATCAGCCTTATATGATATTATATGAGCATTGCATGAGGCTTTTGGCACTTGTCATGTGTGTAAATGGATGGATGGTAGTTAATGCCAAACCCTTTGTGATTATATACATTTTTTCGAAGCGTATATAATGTATACGGTTTCAGCAAGTTTGTTACCAAGCTATTTACAATAAGAAAAATGTTGCTCATTATATTTACATAAATTTGCAACTGCATAAAATAATACTTTTTTTATTAAATTTTTATACATACAATTTTGATTCCAAGTGACAAAAAGACCAGATGTTGCCCTTAATCCGGGTTCAAAACAAGAAACATGGCGATCTTGAAAGAACAAAGTTCATATATCGAGCGTATTGATATAAATTTAAAGCAACTCCGTACTAATTAAACCTAATCTAACAATTTTTTTTTTTTTGAAAATTTGTTTATTATTAGCATCACAGCCCGGTGTGGGCCAAAGCTTCCTTAACCATCTTTCTCCATGCGTCCCTGTCCAACGCCTTTAGCTTGTAGTTCTGGACCTTCATTGAATTCAGATCCGCTTCTACTGAGTTGATCCAAATTAAAGAGTTTGAAAATTCTTAATTTCTTAAAACATAGTGTATGGACAAGGCGTTGTGTTTAAGTCATTTTGTAAGATTTCAAAAGCCCTCTAGTGTACCTTTATTGTATAGCAGATAAGAAACGAAGTAACCAAAGATTTGCTAGATTTTGGATATTGGTTTTAAAAAAAGTCTTATTCCCAGTTTTTGGTACTATATTGTTGTGCGGAGCACACTGAAAAAAGAAAGCTGGTCAGTAAGTCCAATTTTTGAGGATTATGAATACATCTATACAGTAGACTGTAACATAACTTAAGCCAGTGATTTTGCTTTATTCTAAAACTTTTTAAAAACAATATTTTTATATATATTTAGAAACTAGATTTGTCGATCTTTAACTTTTTACTTTTTTTTTTCAAATTCCTTCAGGCTTAGATGCACCATAAACCTTAACAAAATTGGGAATGCTACCACTAGCATACCTTGAAAGTAACCCTCCAACTTGTTATTTTTTGTACTTGACTTAAGATCAATAATATATCAACCCAAAAAATCATTGACAAATTTGTTTTGCTATTCACCTTAGTAGTAAAGGGAGAATTATAGTGCGGTGCATCCGAATTCAGGGGGTTCCCAAAACTCATCTGATCTTAACTTAGAAGAAAAGCGACAAAGTCCCATATTCCTTTGCACTTAGAATGATTTTGTGTTTCATAAGAGTTGTCCGTAGAAAGCAGGATAGTTCCTTAATTGACTTGCTCTCCTGATCTGAAAAAGCCCAAGGTTACCTAAAGTATGATCACATTCACCAAAGAAGTTGCAATAGAAATCTTCATCTGTCCGTTAGTATAAACGACTAGAACTAAGAACTCTACGGACGACATTTTTATACCAGCGTGTAGCGCCTAAGAACTTTTGGCCTTGCTTAACTTTCATTGCATTTATTTTGTATTAATCCCATTTAAATATTAATTAACTCTATTGAATTTGTATATGCCTACATTGTATTTACATAAACAAAAATAAATACACTTAATTGCATGTACAATGTATTGTCTCAACCAAAAGAAAAAGATTAACAAAATTTTTCAATAAATTATACGAAAATCAAAAGACAACAAAACTGCTGTATAATGACTTAAATTGCATTAAGATTTCCGGCTTAATCCTTGAACTCATAAAAACCAACTTAACCCTCTTGTCAAAGTGTGTATCTGGCTATGGCTACAACAACAACAAAGGTAACAAGCAGCTCCCAAACAGGCCGAGATTTTAATCGACTTTAATCAAAGAAATTTCATATGTGACCACGCCCACATGCAATTATGTTTAAGAATGCAAAACGATTTTGCCAGTCCTACTCCAAGTCCAAGTCCAAGTTGTTGATGCGGCGGACTCTTGGCTAGCTTCAGCCGAGTGCTTGGACTTGGACTGGAACTGGGACTTGAGCTGCTGCTGCTGCTGCTCCTGGCCAAGCGAGAAAATTAAAACTGGAAAAAATAAATAAAATCAACAACGACGAACACTACAAGGCAAAAATCATAAATTTAACAGCAAAAGAAATATTATTATGAATGCATTAAGTAAGCGCAAGAAGAGCACAGCCAACAAGGAAACAAACAACAACAAGGACAAGTGGAAGGGACATGCCGGCTTTATAATACACTGACCCTTCAAATATCCCCAGTTTCTTTCCAAATTGAATGCTTTAGAACCATGTATTGCAAAGGATTTTTTTATTGTCGGAAAGGCTTGAGGGCACACAAGAAAAAACTGTTGCGGGGGAGAAGGGCGAGCCTCGCAAGGCGAGACGGTGACTTTACCTTTTTTTGTATATGGGAGTATTGCTTCAGGGCAAAAGGGAAATAACTCGGTAGTTTTTGGCAATAAATTCAACACTTTGAAAACAATAAAAGTATGTGTACGAGTTTAATAATGCTAGTTGGAACGATTAGAGGGTTCAGCCGGAATTGTCTTCGATTTCCGATCCTCGAAACTTTAAAACCAGGTTTGTCAACCTGAGAGTGCCAATAACAAAAAATTTTTGCGATGTGGACATGCTTCGATAAAACCCTTTGACGACTAAGCTTATTTTTTCTCTCACACCATTGTACGTGTCTCTGTGAAAGAGAGAGCACCGGTTCAATTTTTGTATGGTAGCTATATGAAATAGTGGATCAATTGTGATCCAACTTCACACAAATGTGAATGAGTGAAATAGTGAGGAAATTTATGTCAGTTGTAATCAAATTTGGCACACCATTTCATTTCTCTGGCAGTCAAATTCGTGCACCTTTTCACCTTTTAATCATTCTACATAGTGCTACTACTGGCGTGTCTATAGCAGATAATTGTCTATTCTTGATCAGTATGAATAGCAGAGTAGATATAGCCATGTAAGCCCGTCCGGTAATATGTTTGAGTAAAGGGATCTCGCTGACTGTAGAACTATCAAATTTGAGCAAATTGCCCCATATCCCAGTTGGAGAAATTGGCGACTAGAAAAGCCACAAGATTGAAGTAGGCACAGTCTTGCTGAAAAAAAGTAAGCTTAGCACCTTTTGGTGCCGAGCCCCATATACAAATATTACACAATTAAAGTTAAAGTCCTCTTATTGGTATACATGCTTTTTTGTGGGCTCTTACTTGTTTTCTTCATAGGTGCGTGCTACTCACAAAATGCTTTTTTAAAAACTCAATATACTCTTTAACCATTTGGGTACAGCGTATTAAGACAACAACAACATCAACTAAGCCTAATTATAAAGTCGTGAGCAGCAACAACAACGCGAAAACAGGTTAAAGCAGGGCGCAGCCGGTAGGCGCAACTTGCATGAATGAATGTGGCAAGAGGCAAATGAATGGGCGCACAGGCGGAGGAGTAGCTGGAGTGGTTCAGCCAAGTGGTTAAGGGAGTGGTTAAGGGAGAGAGAGGGTCAGTGAGACAGACAGTAGAAAAGAGGTTGCCAAAGGTTATGCAAAAAAGGAGAGCCTAACTAATCGTTAAGAATTATATATATCATATATACATAGATCTCCTACATACTATACCACATGAGCCTGAGCTCGAGCCTGATCCTAAGCCAATTCCACTTACTTTATTTCGGCTCAGACTCATAAATCTTTTATTGATTTATGCTTTTTATTTTTAAGCGAGCACAAATGCATTTTAATTGGCTGCGTTGTTGTTGTTGTTGTGCATACGTCTGCAGCTCGATAGTCATAATTAGAGCTAATTTTATGCCTGTTCTGGGGCGGCACAGCTCCCAAACATATTCCTACATAAATCACATTTTGGCCAGCTTTGACTGCCTCTCTTGTTCTTCGTTCGTCCGCAGTCAACTCTTGAGTGCTGGCCTAAAGGAAATGAGTCATAAACGCATGTTCCGATTTGAGTGCCAAAAGGATAGCAACGGCTCAAACTGGTTTTCGTTTTTGTTCACTGCCAAGTTGACAAAATGAGCATGAAATGTGCAAAAAAAACATACTATTTACATATGTAAGAGACCATGTAGTACCTATGTATATCCTAGCCACCACATCGTAAAACCAAAGCCAAAGACCCAAGAGCTCTTAAGCAGGACGAGCGCACAGGCGGCTCATACGATTGCAGAAGGAGTGTGCGTTCAATTAAAAAATACTTTACGATATTACAAAATTACCACGTAGATAGAGGACAGACCGCACAGCCTCAAGGTAGACAAGCAGGCTCGTTCCTTATGCCAAAGGCAGCCTAGCCCTGGTCCAGTTTGAAACTGAACCTGAATGCGCACGCGCGCACTTGGACGCACTTGAGGCCAGCTGCAGCTGCGCACAGTGGGTGAGAATCGATGAAAATTGGATGAAAATTAATTTTTGCTTGTATAGTTTGTATTGGTGACTTTTTTGTGTAGCCTTGCCAAATCAAATTAGTTGGCAACCCTAATAATCAGATACTATAGTTTTTTGCATTGGTAGACAATGTCCTAGTTGTCAGCGATGGTAAGAGATGGAGTTGGATTTTTCGATATCGGATTTACATTTTATAGTTCCCATAAAACTGATTCTTGAATTAACAGAGATTTTCTTTGGCAAACAGCGTCTTTTTGCTAGCGATATCAGTGCTAAGCAAATGTACCAGTGCCTCTGTGGGGTATCGAATCACCGACCATCGGGTAACAAAGCGAGTACGCTACCTCTACGCTATCGATGGCCACAAGACACCGCTGTTCGGGTTCGACTATAAACTGTAGGTCCCTGTTCTCTTCGAACAGATATTGATAGAGATTCCCATGCTCCACCTAGGGGCGACTGAGAAAATAGTCAGTCAGGGAATTGTTATAAGACTAATGGGTAGAGAAGATGCTTTGGGGGCCAGTACGCAGCTACGTAAAGAGCCCTAATAATTTTTTAGATTATTACTGCCGTAACGACCCGTGTGTGGAAAATAATTCGAAGTGGATTCTAATAACCGGATTCTTAAAAATATTTCGCAACAATTTGTTTCTACCAGCCATTTTTTACGACCGTAATAATAATCTTGCATATTAATTAATTTTGCTTGTGGCGTCAAGAACAAAACAGTTCTGCCTATAATAAGTAAGCTAGTGGCGTCATCTTAGGTTAAGCATTTTTAAAATCATAAGAGAAAACTGATTTATTTTTTTATCTTCGTCCAACTGCCACTTGGACAAAAGTTTTGACGGTAATTTTTCGTGACTTTTTGATTATATGATGTTTTTCTATTACGGCCGTAAATTTTGTACCTGCATGCCGGCCATTAAACGAAAAGAGTTTTCGCTGTGCCGAAACCAATCATTAAAAAAATTATGATGGGTTATATTTTTATTGCTACTTACCTAATTAAAAAGGAACTAATGGATTGAAAGATTAAAGACTATTATTTTTATGGGAGTTATTTAATTTTTGTACCACTGTATTAGTCACTTAAAAGATCAGCGGCACCAATTTGTGGCTCTTGTTCTGGCCGTGCTTACTTTTGTAAAGTCAAAACAACATTAACAATAAAAAATCAATAATAACAAATTTTAATGTGCGAGAAATTTTTGTTCTTAAACTAGTACATAGGTACTTTATTTTGACTACTTTAGGACGTCGCATGCCTCGAAACCTACAATTAGTTCTTGTGTTTAGTCACAAGCCTTATTGGCATTGGCTTGAATGGTTCTCCGAAGATTCTTCTACATTTAAGTACAATAACAATTAGCATTAATTCTTGTAGCCAGAGGCAAAGTGCCAGAATGAAGCTTGGACTCAATGGACAACTGTCTGACTGACGCTCTCACTCGCGGACTTACTGGCTCTGTCTGATTTGTCTGGTTTATTGGTGGTCATAAGCAAGATTATTGCCAGCATGCCAAATGAGTTGGGCTCTACTTGGGCCTGTTTAGCACCTAGCCAGGGATAGGTGCCGGCTGCAGTTCTCTCATATGAGAGGTTTCTTCTTCCAGTTATGACAGCTAGTCAGCAGCTACGCCTGTTCCTGGTGCCCCAGCGTTTTGTTTAGCATGCCAAAACTTTTCACTGTGATTAAACTGCAACTAATTTGGTGCAGAAACCGGTTCGGTTTGTTGCATGCAAAGAACTAGTGCCGGCTACATGGACTCACATGGGCTCTGGTAAGCGAATGAATTATGTTATTTGAAATTAGTTTGTGCCGCAATGGCGGCCCAAGCCATTTAATTTGGCCTCAACTTCAACTCCAACTGGAAGAGCTGCAATCGCCACTCGACTTGGCAGCGCCTGCGGAGTAATCAGGTTAATTTTAATATGTTTTGTGTATCTCGGTGCAGAAGGAGCGGGCGCAGCCGATGACGTCTTGAGGGGCAGTTAATGGAAAAATATCTTAAAAGATGTTGCAGGATGCTTTTGTAATTAGCAGCAGCTTCAACAATTTAAAGTTGCAGCCACATTACAAAGTATCTCGATCTTTGCGTAATTACGTAGCCATAATGGCATATAGTCACTTGCTGTGCTGCCAATCCATTAAATTATCCAGCAGCAGATTCTACAAAATTTCATCTTCTTCCATTTTTATGCATATTAGTTGGCTGTATACATTAAAGTGGCCATATCTAAGACTTGTTCTGACTGCCTGCGCTCTATCATCATCGATGTTTATAATGACGCTTAAGTTTTAACAGACCGAAGCAGTTCATGAAATGGCTAATAGAAGTTTATTAAGATGGTGCCAGGGTAGGTTAGAGCCCAGCTTCTAAATGTTCTTCAGGCATCTGTAATACATACTTAATATTGATTAGGCTGAAATGATCATATGTTATTATTTTTAATGTGTCTATATTTTAACAGATTCTATTGCCTCTAAAATCATAAAAAATTTATATTTGCCAAAGGGTTACTGCTTTAAAGTTGGGAACACTTTTTTGGAATTTCAATACTAGCATATGATTTGTCAGCGAATTACCAACAATTTGATAACTCGCTTATCAAACTTATTGCTGTTGAACTTGACATAATAACCACCTGCTTATAGCCTAATTGCAACTTATAATAATAAGGGTATTCACGCTTGCTGTTGAGTTGAGGAGTTGAAAAGCTGAGTTGAGAGTTGAAAGTCTGACCGGTGCATTTTGTTGCTGCAAAAGTCCTCAACAGCATGCGTGAATACCCGAAATTAATAAGTAACTCAAATTAGTATGCGCATTTAAGGGTTAATAGAGCTCAATGAACTCGATAGACGTATATGGTGCCAAGGATTTTGCGATGTTTCATTTTTTTCAAAACATTCCAAGAGCTGGAGCACCATCATCATAGAGCCAAACGCGAAATTGATGAATTTTAAGGCATTATCCTCTTCGGGAGAGAAAGTTTTTCCTGCAATCAGTTGTTTACTGAGACTAACTTAAAAAGTACAAGTCAAACATAAAAATTTAAATTTCGTAAATTTGGTTTAAATTAGGACTAGACCTGGACTTAAGACCAGTGGTGGTCAAAACCCATACAAACAAATATTTTTATGAGTAAGCAGCGCAGTTAGCAAGACTGCTGAAGAGCGCAGAACTGACAATCAAGCACAAACGAAAGCGAGAGGATTGTCACCCCTACACTGTTCATTTGGCGAATGCGCTGCGGCATAACTTTGAGCCCTATCCACGCGTGTTATGAATACGCCAAAATGCTTCAGCGCCTAAATGTAGAAGTCAGGCTACAAGAGCAAGTTGTTAAATACTATGCAAAGACCGCATCTCAGAGAAGATTAAGAGATTAGAAATGCTGATCAGGAGAGGGATACATATAAGGCGTAGAAAGCGGAGCAGCCAACACATAGAACGCAGCTCAGAGGAGACGTTGAATTTAGGTTTGTAGAGCAGGCATGAAAGAGATACTATTTAAAAGCGAATTATTGTTCAGTCATGCGACGTTACATCTTAATTTTTATTTTATATATTCTTCTGAATCCGTTACCTTCGATGCAGCTGCATAAGACACATAATTAATAAGAAAACTAAATGATATTTATGCAGCTCCTGGGTTAGCTCCCGGAAAAAGAGGAGGATCTATTGCTCCGGATATGATCTTCGATTGTAATTCAGAGGACACAAATAGTTAGGTCCGAGTTAAGAGATAATTTTTTGTTATTATAAGTAATTGGGATTGATCAATATAAGAGACAATAAACCAATTTGCTTGCGAACATAAAAGTTTGAACACAACTTAATGATAGTGAAATTGGCAACTTTATTCGTCATGATAAGGGTTATAGAGTTATAAAGGCCATATGCTCTACTCCTACGCATTGGGAATCTGAGAAGAAGAAAGTTATGGCTATGATAAGGCATTGGTTAGTACAGGGTATTTTTAAGTCGGGATGGGCCGGCTATAGAATTCATACATGCAACGAAATGCAAATTATGGAAATAAAGAAAATTACAGGTACAATCTGGTTGATCTAAATTGAATAAAGAAGACCGTACGGGGGTTGGCGTATACAACACTCAGGGGGCGAAGCCCCTAGTGTTCACTTAGAAAACACTAAGAAATCTTATGATTTTGGTATTTGCAAAAAGGGACATTTTTTTTTAAATTTATTTAAAATATTCATCCTAAACTTTTAGTCATTTGTCTAACGTTGGTGCTTTGAACTTGGCAAACCAAATGAACTAATATAGTATGTTACTGGCACAAAATCTTATTAAAACTACCTCAAATCCAAATGTGGTTTTCTAAAAGTAATTAGAATTAATACGGATGGCTCATATAAGTCGGCCTCTGGTGACGTCAGTATGAATTTCTTACTGTTGGAGACCAATTTTTTCTAAACATTTTTCAAAGTGTGTAAGCTAGTCAAGCACCTCTATTAAATGGCACCTAACTCGTTTTATACGTAGCCACATTTTTTTTCCATAGCGCATTTTTATGCGTTGCAAGTTCAGTTTTGAAGTGATAATTTTTATGTTGTTGCCGCAGTTATTTTATTTGTTTTTGGTGCTGACAACTTTGTACAAAATGTTACCAAAGTTTTTCATGTGTGTCTTGAATGTTTGCCTCATGGGGCTATCAAATATATTAAGTTGCCCCATGCATGCCACGATTTGCATTTCATTATTGCAAGAAGGGGTGTAGTCCAAGGGGGAGGCGGTGGAGCAAAGCCTGGGGCTTCTATGTTGATTTCAAGAAAATGCATGCCACAAACTGCGTGTGTGTTCCGAGCCAAATAGAGAATGGCTATGATAATTACAGCAAGCATGTAAGCTGTTTGGGAGGGGTATCATGACAAGAGCCACAAATTGCAATGAGAGAGTGATGCAGAGAGAGAGGGTGAAAGAGAGCAAATGCCAGCACCTAATACTCATATAAAAGCTTACACACGCACATGCACAGACGTCCATGAACTGCACAGTGGTCAAAAAGGTCAATCTTGCTAGAACATTTAACAGTTTTCTAAGTACATTTTATAAATTGAGACCAATATATTTATCACTATCATTGGTTATGGTAAGTAAGTTCAAAAATTTATAAGGTAACTCAAAACATTAACACCTGGTTAAAAATAAGCCAAAAAAAGGAAAAAAGTCAAAGTCTTATGACGCATAAAGAGCATTTATTCGAATTTTGTCTTTTATAGTAACTGAGCCACTTGCTTTGAGAGCAGATTATACAGTGCTTGAAGACGGTCCGTTAAAAATGGAAATTAGTCTGAGTATAAAATAGTTTTTTCCAAGAAATTTAAAGAATACTATTTTATGGCCCGACATCCCAACTTCATGATGCATCGGGATCCAGTTATACAAAAATCGGCAATTTAGTCAGACGCTATTCCAGCAGCCAAAATCCGCTTCTTAAATAACTGGAGTAAATGAAAACTTTGTTTGAAAATAATATTTATATCCTTATGTATTTGAATTGTTTTAGTCTACATCCAGTCTTGCATGTTATTTTGTTACTTGACGATTTATCTATCATTTCACTGTACAAGCTCCATTAACGAACTTCGTTGCACTAACAGTATTTGTAGACCATAAGTAATAGATAGTTTTTAGTGTAATTCTAGCTACTTCCGTATGTATTTCAACCACTGTGCGCTTTTTGACTTAAAAAGTGCTAGAAATCGTTAATTTCAAATTTATGTAGAGCGCGCTGCAGTGCTCTTGCTCTTCTTGCTGCTTCTGCTTTAGTTCTTCTGCTTCTTCTTATTCTGCTTCATCGCTGGCTACTTTTTTTGTTGCTGTTGTTGTGCACGACTAAAAAGTTGCTAAGAAGCCCGCAGGGCGCGTGCTGAATTTAATCAGTTTGTTGGCTGCCGGCTGCCAGTTCCAGTCTTCAGCTCTCTTCCTTCTCTCTTTCTATCACTCTGCTGACGTCTCTGCCAACTCCTTTGCCTTGGCCAGCAAATGTAACGAATGACAATCAAGCCAAGATGGAAAGTGGGCAGTAGCTAGAATGTTGTTGTTGTTGTTGTTGCCGCTGCTGCACGTAAATGAGATGCTGCAACACTGAGGGATGGAAGTGGGGGGCTTTGGCAAGTCAGAGTCAAACATTTAACGGTAATACACTCTTATGGCTGCAGGCCTCGGCTTGGCTACAGAAAATTAGACATAAAGACAACAAGCCGGCCTACAACAACAACAATAACGTGCAAAATTTCGTTAAATTAAGTTGATGAGCATAGCAGCAAGTTGGCAGTGCGGCATGCATCACAAACAGACACACACACACGCACACAACAAGCCTGCAAGTGGCAGGCAACAGCACTTAAATATTGACCAAAATTGGCTAAAACCAACAGAACAACAACAACAACAACTAGCACTAGACAGCGAGACAACAACTACATTCAACTGACGTTGAGAGAAAAGTCAGCATCGAAGTATTCGCAGACAGAGACATGGAAGACGACGTCATCGACACCTCCGATAACTTTGGCAGCTCTGGGCTGGGTGTGAGCGTGGGCGGCGGCGGCGGCGGCAGCAGCAGCGGCAATGATGGAGCTGCCAACTGGTTGAAGACCGCACCAGTTGCTCTCTTCGTCTCTGTCTCTGTTGTCGGCGTCGTCGTCGTCGTCGTCGTCGCCGTCTTCTGCCCTGCGCTGACAACCAGTACACACTGGTCTGGACTGCTCGGACACTGACTACTATAACCTCATTGACCAGAAAAATGCAAGCAACAACAAAAATACAGACAACAAAACATCAAATGTGAATTAGTGCAAAAGGTAGCAAACAGGCAACAACAATACAACAACAACAACGACTATAGCCATGTCTATGGCCATGGTCAGAACGCCGACTGCAGCAACAAGAGGCCATATTTATTGGCACTTTTTGGTCTGTAGCTCTCAGTACTCAATAGCTGTAAGTTTTACTTGCAGCCAGCCGCCTGTGTCTCTGGACTCTGACTCCGAGTTCGTACCAGTTGTCAGAGATTCGGCGTCGGATTGAAGTTGTGGGTGGGCAGAAGACGCACGACCATAATGTGGTCGAGGAAGTGGAATTTCACTATATTGTGCTATGTCGGTTGACGAACGCAGCAAGTGACTAGTTGATGACTTGAACACTACATTACTAATGGAATTATTAATTTGTAATCCTTGTCCAATGTGGAAATGAGAGGGTTTGGTTATATGCGGCAAATGCTTGGAACATTAACGAGAATGCCCTCTCTAACGGGTAATATAATATTTGTATATACAAAAAGTTTATTATTATATTTATTCATAAATAATAAATCTTTTCAACTATTTTCTGCGCAGAAATTCTTTTATGAGTAAAATTTTTCAAAATTTGCGGGAACACAGATAGTTCCACAGCTTTGATTCCTTTATTTGTATTTTGGAGCTAATATGTTGCGTTTAAGTAATCTTTCCTTCTTACCATAACTTAATAAATATATAACATATGTTTATAATATGCAAACAGTATATGTACCTATTTGTTGCACAAAAAAGCTTAGAAAATTGTATTTGCTATTCAATAATTATTTATATTTACTTTATTATTTTATTTAATTTATTAATTAATTTCCTTAACATACATAAAAAAAAAGGACACAAAGTATTATAGAGCAACAAGCAAAGAGAAAATATCCAGGGCAAGCCTAAAGCTGTTGGTAGTCGTCCAAGTGGCTGTTGCTTGAAAATTCCAGTTGTGGATGAAGGATTTTGCATTCTTATACGTTACGTGACCAAAGACTAACACAAATATAAGAAAAAAAAAAAAAACTAGAAAAGGGCATAAAATAAAAGAGAGGATTGAGAGAGCATTCACCAAACACTATCATCCAAAACAAGGGGAGCTTCAAAATTGTTGCAAAGTGTAAAACGATTATTTGCAACAGAATTAAGTCGAAGTCAAGCCTTGCTTTTAGAAGCCAGATTGTTTTATTAAAATAGAGGAACGTGGCGCCATTCCTACCAAAGAAGAATTCCTACTGCTTTCTTTTAAAATATATTCCATAGGAATTACAAAAGCTGAAATATAAAGTTCTTGTCAAAAATAAAAAAAATAAAATTATCGGCTTCTGATATAGGTAGCATAGCTTTAATGCTACATCAAAATATACTACGAAACTTTGCACTTGTAATTATTTACCGTAACTATTATCTATCCTATGCTATGTATACAAAAGTAAGTCTATTCCAGTACTCTCTCTCTCTCTCTCAATTACTGTTATCCTCAGTAGGACAAAGGGCCTCTGCAAAACGTTTCCGTCGACTACGATCCTTCGCCATGACCTTGACCTCCTTAAAAGATTTCCCTGTAGACCTATGTTCCTTTTCGTGTGTCCGCTTTCAAGTGCATCTAGGGCGTCCTTTCTTTCTGCTACCTTGCGGGTTCCATTCGAGCGCTTGTCTACATAGTTCTGTGGGATCCTTGCGATGGGTATGGCCAATCCATATCCACTTTTTATGCTTTATTTCTGTCTGTATGGGTAACTGCTTGCATTTCGCCCCCCCCCCAAAAATGTAGTTGTAGGCAAATTCTAGCTAGAATAAAAACAATAAACGGGCATTTAAATTTTTTCTTTTATAATTTTTTGGTGTTAAAGGTAGCGCATTTTTAGGTCTTAGCCGTCTTAAGTAACTTTTCTGAACTTTGTACTTGATTAGAATTTAGGGTTACTCTCAAATAAGAAGATTTGTAAAGAACTGTATGACTTTACTAGGCACATTTATTTAATTTACCTGCAAGCTGAAAAAGGTATTGTTAGTTTGTGCAAGCTGATGATGTATAATATATAAATTGGAGAGGGCGACGTCGGAGATTCTCATTTCCATCTGTCTGTCAGAAGGATCGCATAGATCTCAGAGATGGTAGGAGCTAGAGTTCTCTCCCTTATTATGCCACCGTTTTTTTTTTTTGTACTTTTTTGATATCGATAGGGATATTAAAGATCTCCATTTTTTGTAAAGATATCGTATTCGAATTTAGCAGCTGACCCCATTGGACCGTTTGGTCGAAAAACGTTTTCAGGTGATGAGGAATATTATATATTCATGTAGATATTGTAACCGGATCGAGAGTTTTTTAAGTTTCCCAAGAACTTTACTATCTCTATACTATCAATACTTTCCTATAGTGTCGATCGTCCGGGGAAAATTGGTTAGTTTATGAAAAATAAAATGTTGTGGTGAACCTAAGCAATATTTCAAATTTAATTACAGTGTTATGGTACAGTCTATCTAAAATTAACCGCATACGATTTTAACGTTCGGCATTTTTTTTTTTTAAGCTATAAATGCGCTGAAAGTCCATCCAATATTATTATTTTTCTTCTTCTTTGAAATGCGAGTTTAAGATGTCGATTTTAATATTTTACACTTCGATCTTCTGGCTGTCATATATTCTTCATTTATTATTTCAACTCTTTCTTTCATTTTGTTCAAGCGATTTTCCTAGCGTAATCCTTAGCTTAGGATAAATCTTCTAATAAGTTTATAAGATTCTTGATCATTGTTAGCATAAATAGTATTTTGCCATAAAAAGTAAATTTGTATGAATTCTCTATGGTCTCTAAATTGGGAAACTCGCATATGAGACCAAAAATTTACTAGGAATAAATTAAAACATATTTAAAAAAATGTAATACAGTCGAGGCGGTGCCCGACAGTGTAATACCCTGTACCTTTTTTCTCAAAAAAATATTTATTCCTGCATATTCTTACTAAGAATTTCCAATTGGAACATTTTTTTGTTGGTGCAAACGATATTGATACCTATAAGTTCCGCAAATTGTAACCGATTTTGATGAAAATCGAAATTTACGTCAAAGGAGTTATTTAAAGTATATGGGGTAAGTTTCAAGGATATATGTTGAAGGGTGTGGGAGAAAACACGGTAAATCGATTGCGGGGGGTGGGGGCGCTGCATTGATAAAATTTGGATGTGGATTTGTTCATTAGAGGCACATGAATCAGCTTACCAAAATTGGTGGTTCTAGGTCATTTGTTACTATTATTACGTAGAGTGAAATATTGAAGCAGTTTATAGGCAAGGGGAGGTGAAATTTTTACATTTTAAACTATAACTTTTGTTGTAATTGTCCGATTTTGTTTATTTTTGACACACAGATGCATGTAACCACAACACATCGCTCTGTTAAGTTTCAGATTAAAATATTTAGTGGTTTAACTAAAAACCGCGAAACTCTGCTACGGGGGAACGGGGAAAGATATTGACACAATTCAACAAACTTGATCTTCTGAGGAAATATGCGCACCAGCTGGTAAAGTTTCGTATCTCTAGCTCTTATAGTCTCCGAGATCTAGGTGTTCATACAGACGGACAGACGGACAGACGGACAGACGGACGGACGGACAGACGGACGGACATGGCTCAATCGCTACCCGAGGTTATGATAAGCATTTTGGTATAAAGGACTTGGGGTCTGCCACGCCTCCTTCTTGCCGTTACATACATTGCACAAATCTAGTATACCCTTTGTACCTATAGGTACAGGGTATAAAAAATTCCATTTAAGCTGGCTTTTCTAGACTATAATCAAGTAGTTATCTTGCCACTATTAATGATCATATCAATAAATATTTTAAATAACTTTTAAAATTCTTTAATGAGGGACTCACTTTACAAAAATTTTTTTTTTTTTATTTTATTAAATATTTCTTTTAATAAAATGTACATATATAAAAATATTTTTTATTTATTACTTAAAACTATAACTTATTTATAGTTCGGTACGGGAAATCTAGACACTTCTAGCTGCTTTGGTTACCAAGATCAATCAGTTATTGCTGTACATAAGAGCATTATGTAAGGCATGCAACTAAGTAAATAGAAATTAGCAGACTCTGTGGCTATCCAAGAAATGTTGCAAGCAAATGAACAACAAGCCCACCCCCAAAAGCAACAACTACAACAACAAGTATACGCAGCAGCAGCAGCAACAATTTCGCTCATTTGCTTAAACTTGACGATGGTCCCGCTCTCTATCTCTCTCGCAAATTGCACAAGCCATTGATTCGTTGAGTGTGCTTCGTTAAGTTTACTCTGTGCTCACTTCTCCTGCACGGAAAAACAGTTATAAGCGCTGCCCACGCCAAAGTCATGCAGCGACGGCAACAGCGGCAGCGCTCATTTGTGCGCTTAATGACGTCATTATTTTTGTTTTAACAACTAACACAGGCGAGGTGACGGGGAGCACTGGCAGTAATATATTTTATGCTACTCCTGCGCAGCAGCGACAACAACGACGCTGAACGAGCAGCCAAAACGATGACGACAACAACAACGACAACGTGTTTTGTTGTACATTAGCCCACCCCCTCGCAAACGACTCAGACACTGCATCTGCTTCGGCGTCAACGTCAACGTCGTCGTCGACGTCGGCTTTGCCTTTGGCTTTGACTCGCTATCGCGCTCGCTCGCTCGCTCACTCACTCCTCCTGAGCTTTAATGTGTGCGCGAGTGTGGCGATTGCTTCGGCTCTGGCTTCGGCAAAACGGTTTTGTTTGCTCGTGTTTGTCGTAAGTTGCACTCGTCGTTTGGTTCCCTTGTTGTTGTTGTTGCTACTTATGTTGATGATTGTTGGGGGTCCAAGCGCCGTTTGTGCGCCACACGTTCATTCATTCTGTGGACGACGTTGCGCCTGTTCGTACACACGCGCGGTCACTGTACGCAACACGAACACATACACGCAGGCACGCACACACAAAATTAACACACGCAAATTATACACAATCTTTAAGATACATAGTATGTTGCATATGCAACGTGTTCATTCCGTTGACGTTGAGATTCACGTTGCCTTTTGCCTTACGCCGTTTTCGCCGTTGTCGTTGGAGCCGCCTTCGTTGAAGTTGCCGTTGTCATTGCCGGCGTGTGCCACAAGCCTTGCAACATAACAAAATTGTCAGCAACATTTAACAGCTGCCGCCTGCCACAGCAACAATAACAAAAAAAAAAACCAAACAAACGAAATATATAAAAGAAAAAACAAAGTGTTCTAGTGCATCCATAAAAAAAACAACAGCAACAACAAATAAATATCTGTTCAAAAAATTAAGCAAAAGAAGAAAAAAAAACTTTTGCGTGACGTCGCCGCGTGTGGCTTGCAACGTCTGCTACAACTGCTGCAATTGCAACTGCAACTTCTTCGCTTGTCCGGACAACATGTGATTAATTGCAACTCGCATCGAGTTCGCGTCTTAGCCTGGCCATAAGGCTTACACTACTGGTAGCATGGCTTACTCTGGCTGTTTGTACGTTTTTATGCCCACAAATGACATGCAACATTTTTGACTTTGAAACTTGACCGTGCGGCAAACTTGTGCAACAAAAAGAAAAATTCAAAATATAAAAGAAGCAAGCATTTAAATTATAGGCAATTTTTGCATACTACTTTTCAACAGTTCTCCAATGAACTTTCGCCTTAGAAAAGTTTAAGATACATAAGTGCTCAGTAATTATATATATATAACTCAAGATTTGCGTGCCAGTTGAAGTGTAATTGAAATTACTTAAAGCTGATAAAGAATTTACACTGAAAATCTTGCTACATGGTGAAATCAAGCGAAATATCTAATACAAAATATAGATCATAATTTTAACTACTAACCGGCATACTATAAAGCAAGGTAAGTAATTAAAGAATCGCTTAAAGATCAATTTAATCGATTGTAAAAGTTTTGGAAACATTTTTGATTGTTAATATAAATTAATTTACTCAAATGTTTTAGCACAATTTCATTTAAATTATCTTGGTGATTATCAAAAGATCTTTGTCATTATAAGTGTAATTAGTCAAATGGAATAAGGAGGTATGCGAAAAAACTCAAATGAACAACCAATAAAATATTCATTTCAATTAAAGTCTTAATATTTTTTAAAATATTGTAGCCTTTTTTATACGCAGTCATTAGTGGGTGTTACGCCCTATAGCATTTAAAAGGCCGATTGAAAATGATTTTGGTACAGCTTGTGGAGGAAAAATAATTTTTTTAAAACTTAGACACAATACAATATGTTTTTGTCGACCTTTTAAAAAGTGAATTTAATCTTTGAATCGATCGAAAATCTTAATTCTCAAAAATTTCGATCTTTCGAACAAATTGTATAATATCTTTTTTTAACGATTTTACGATTCTTTCATGTACTCCAAATATACTCATTATGGTTTTTACAGTCAGCTGCCCTACGATAAGTGCTATTTTATGATACATTTGTATAATATAGTACTTCATTAAATTCGCAACTTTTTGATTATGATAATTTAAAATTCTAATAAGTTTACATAAATATCAATTATCTTCAAGTTTTACTCGGAAAACTAAAGTGTATGCTGCTCACGCATTCACAAAAAAAAAAAATAAAACAACAGTAATAATAATAATAAAGATAAGAGTAGATTTTAAACCTCAAAAAAAAAAAGCTAATGCGAATTTTATGTAAATTTTTACCTTGACATCGTAACGCATAGCGCCCCTTTATTTATATGTTTTTTATGCAAAAATAATCAAAACTGCCTAAGCGCTAATAACTTTAATTAGATATAATTTGTAATGGATACATGAACATATGTACATACATACTAAACAGTCGGACGGTGCCCGACAGTGTAATACCCTGTACCTTTTTTTCTCAAAAAAAGATTTATTCCTGCATATTCTTACTAAGAATTTCCAATTGGAACATTTTTTTGTTGGTGCAAAACGATATTGATACCTATAAGTTCCGCAAATTTTAACCGATTTTGATGAAAATCGAAATTTACGTCAAAGGAGTTATTTAAAGTATATGGGGTAAGTTTCAAGGGGATATGTTGAAGGGTGTGGGAGAAAACACGGTAAATCGATTGGGGGGGGGGGGGCTGCATTGATAAAATTTGGATGTGGATTTGTTCATTAGAGGCACATGAATCAGCTTACCAAAATTGGTGGTTCTAGGTCATTTGTTACTATTATTACGTAGATTCAAATATTGACGCAGTTTATAGGCAAGGGGAGGTGAAATTTTTACATTTTAGACTATAACTTTTGTTGTATTTGTTCGATTTTGATTATTTTTGACACACAGATGCATGTAACCACAACGCATCGCTCTGTTAAGTTTCAGATTAAAATATTAAAGGGTTTGGCTAAAAACCGCGAAACTCTGCTACGGGGGAACGGGGAAAGATATTGACATGATTCAACAAACTTGATCTTCTGAGGAAATATGCGCGTCAGCTGGTAAAGTTTCGTATCTCTAGCTCTTATAGTCTCCGAGATCTAGGTGTTCATACAGACGGACAGACGGACAGACGGACAGACGGACAGACGGACGGACGGACAGACGGACAGACGGACGGACAGACGGACATGGCTCAATCGCTACCCGAGGTTATGATAAGCATTTTGGTATAAAGGACTTGGGGTCTGCCACGCCTCCTTCTTGCCGTTACATACATTGCACAAATCTAGTATACCCTTTGTACCTATAGGTACAGGGTATAAAGATACATTGCGAAACAAGCATATCTTTGGCAACCAAATTACATTAAAATGCAAGTCCATATGCCACAAGGCAACAACTTTGGACATTAAGTGCAAATTGAATGTAATAATAAATATAAAAATCAAAGATAATTTAGATAACTATGCAAAAGATACAGATACAAGGCATTTGAATTGAGTGCACTTGAAACCGCTGAGATTTTTGGTTGTTTTTCTTTTATTCTTTTGTTCTATTCATATTGTTTTGAGCTCAAAATAGATGCAGGCAGCTAATAATAAAAGTAAATACAATAAATAATAATAAACTAACGCGGTTTTATAATAATAATAAGGCCTAACAGCGCAAGCGACAACAACGACAATTTGCAGCTATAATTGAGTGTTACTGTGTGAGTGAGTGTATTTTTATAAATATGTGTGTTGAAGAAAGATACAGCTACATTTGTATAAATAGTTTAATGTGCTAAGCCTTGCAAACGATGCCAAAGCACCCTATAAGCACACAAAAAAAAGTATATATAATAATAAATAAAAAAATAAAAAAAAATTACAATTGGCGTTTGAATGGCAACGAAAATTTGCAAAATGCTCGCACAATTTTGTAAATGTATCTAGCAGATACAATAACTATGATATGTGTCCCAGCAGCGCAATTCACACTCAAAATATGCATAGCACTGCAACAACAGCAACAAAAACAACAACAACTAGAATAATAACAACAACTATAACAATAAAAGCATTATATTTAGTAATAATAAGTTTCATTTACTAGCGACAGTCTATGAGTCTGTCTATAAGTCAAACTGTCCCTCTACGTTGTTGTATCTGTCTGTTTGTTTTTGTTGCTGGTCAACCTGCGCTATACATTTCTGCCTCGTTTTGTTTCCCAGTAGCCAAGTTAAAGGCAAAATTATAGCTCAACTTCACCTATGCATTGTTAAGTGCAGCCGCTCGTTCATTTAATTAAATATAATTAGCTACATTAATTGCAAATTAATACAGAATTTAGTTTAGCTTCGTTTTGATACCTTGTACACTGCATCGGGTATATAGCCGCCTTAGATTGTGTCGTAACCAAGAGTTTTAGATACTTTTGGATAGACTGGACTTTTAATCTAGAAGAGACATTAATTAATACCAGCATTTGCATGCCTTAATGAATAAAGGCATATCTTAAGTGTAAAAATTAAAAAGATACTCAGCCAAACTTTCACATAAATATAAAAAAATAGTTACCTAAATATGGTTATCTGTTTTAAAATTACAAAAAATTAAACAGGCGTTAAAAAAATACGGAACATATTTTTTAAAAATAAAAGAGTTTGAAAAAAAAATCGTCACATTGAAAAGAATTTCAAAAAATATAAGTACTCAATGCTATAGCTTAATTGTCGAATTAACATAAAAGACATCGAGAATATATTTTTTAGAATGTATAACTATTTTTTTGTGTAATTAATAAAAATTAAACAAAAATTCGGCGCATTGCGGAAAAAAAATCAAAAATACGAATCTTCAACACTACTGCTAAACTATAAGACCAGCATAATTGATTATTAAAATGATTTTTTTTAAATCAAAAATTAATTAGAAAAAATTCGATGCAATATTGAAAAACTGTTATGTATCTATCCGATTTTCTCTCCCTTAGATTTGGTTGTGGGAAAGAAATATCATTTTTTTATTTTTGCCAGAGAAACAAACTTTTTGTATCTCAAATAAACTTTGCAGCAAAATGATTGTAATTATGTAAGGAAACAATCTAATCCTTTGTCAAATTTGCATACAAGTGTCATATAACTTCAATAATAAACAAACAAATGCAGTGTATCTATAAGTAGATTATTCTCTAGGTATCTGCTGCCCTCCGTTGCCGGACTTGGCCCACAACTTTTGCAACTTGTTTTCTATGCGTTTTTTATCAACACGTAATTAGCTGCCACGAGAGCCTAATAGACAACCGCAACTAACGTACAACTAAAATGTTAGTTAACTACAATTGTATCTATGATTTCCCTAGCATTATTCCATTTTGAAGCACATAAATTTATGTCAAACTGTAAGGCACTATTCGAGAATGCAGCTGCAATGACAATGAAATTAAGCCCTGCTGCATTTGCATTTAATAAGTTAATTTTCATTTATTTTTGATTTTTTTCTTCACATTAATGAAGTGATTGCAATCTGATTTGATGCTAAGCAGTTTTGCAATATTTTAAATAATTGTCTGACATTGGATTTTAAAGCTGTGTAGCAATAATCCTGAGAAATATACAATTCATTAAATTTTGTTTGATTAATAGTTGCTTGTGAAAAATTAAGGCTATGATATATAGCATTGCCGTCGGCCTTTTAGCTTAGTATAATTAACTAGGTTTTAGCAAACATTTGAAAATTATTTTATTTTTAAGAACTATATTTTCGCTTATAGCAAGTATCTATATTTGAAAATATTCTGCAATAATATTCGGCTATCACTAAGAGGTACCAAAGTACCTTTTAAATCTTTTATTTTTAGCAATTATATTTTGGAATTTATACACTGTTAAAGAAAGTATATTTAGAAACATTCTGTTGTAAATAATATTCAGCTATCAATAATAAGTACAAGAGTATCTTTTAAAACTTGTACTGATCGCGTCAAAGGTATCATGGATATTTGTAGACAGAGAGGGACATGATAGACCATACGTCTGATTGCAAAATTTCAAGGAAGGGTTTGTTCACATCTCATAATACGTTAAGATTTTCAAAATTGCAAATATTTAAGGTTGCCTTCTTTAGTCCACGTTAATAATTAGCTGTAATAAAATTATCCTAAGCAGTATTTTGTAAGCTAAATTTTTTGGATTTTATCATTTTTTGTTTTCAACTAAATTTTTATTTTTTTCTCCTTCGATTTTATTTACAATCTGTTCGAAAACAATCAGTAAATTATATAAAATTATTTAAACGGTGACAGGAGCAGTTAGTCTCCATTGAGACTAGGTGCTATATGCGAACTTCAACTAAATTAATATAAATTTTCTTAAAACATTCATAGAAGACCACACGGCCACTTTAATGCAGCGAATTAAACCATAAACGGTAACCAGTACTATCCAATAAGAACAGATTAAATTAAATTTATAAGACCTTTCATCGTTAAAGGAGCCCTATCTGGTGGAAGAGAGGTGCAAAAGCGCACTTTAACATACAGCAAAGGTGCTACATTATTTCCATCTCTTCTTTGTCCCAATAGCCGGGCAAAGCAACAAAGACTAAGCAGTAGCGGAAATAACAATACATGATCTTAAATCGGAATCTTTACTAACGATAGGATCAGTTGGTTAAGAACGAAAAGAAAGCTAATACAAATTTAGCTATGTTTAAAACACCCGTATGGTACAAAGGGTATATTAAGTTTGTGCAAGCTGAAAATGCATGTAACATGCAAGTGGAGACGTCGAAGACCCTCAAAGTTACCCGAAGTATGATCTGGGTGACTAGAGAAGTCGATATACCCATGTCCGTCTGTCCTTCTGTATGAACGCCTAGATCTTAGAGTTGGTAAGAGCTAGAGCAACCATACTTTCAGATAAGATCCATTAGTATCTTACGGGAGACAAGTTTATTTTATTTTTTCGATATCGGGGCTATGTTATATAGCACCCATAGAAGTGCTTCAGAGTACCTAAAAAAAAAAACAAAAAGTTTTAGATGGATAAGTCGTTTTTTTTAGGAAAATATCATAACCAAATTACAAATATCTTTTTGCAGTGTGGTGGTACAGAGTATCCCAAGGTCGTCCGCGCCCGACTTTAGCGTAGGCCATCTTTTATAAATTTTTTTTCGAAATAATTTTCTGAACCGAAGTTCAAAGTGTTTTGGTTGTTTTACTACCTTGATCAAATTGAAAGGAGCAATTTCTTATATTTTCAATATCGTTTTTTATTTATCTACCCTTCAAAATAATCCCCTTCCGCTGCAATACACTTATGCCAACGAAATTTTCAGTTATCATAGCACTTGGCAAAGTCCACCTTCGGAATGGCCTTCAGAGCCTTCTGCGATTCAGCTTTTATTATCCCAATCGAGTCAAAACGGTGTCCCTGGAGCGGTCTCTTGAGTTTGTTGAATAGCTATAAGTCACGCGGAGCCATATCAGGTGAATAAGCAGGTTGCGGAACGATATTTGTTGAATTTTTGGCGAAATGCTTACAAAGAACCAGTGCCGTGTGAGATGGCGCATTGTCGTGATGCAAAAACCAAGAGTTTCTTCCCATAATTGCGGCCTATTTTTGCTAACAACTTCACGCCAAGGACGCAAAACACAGTTTGGCACGGCGAAAGGAATTCAGAATGCCCCACACCACGATAATCGAAGAAAACTGTCTACATGACCTTAACTTTTGAACTTTTTTGACGTGGTTTGTTCGGTTTCGGCTCGCCTATGACACGATATTCGCTCGATTGATCGATTGTTTCGGGGTCGTAAGCGTAGATCCAAGTCTCATCTCCAGTTATGATGCTTTTCATTACGTCCTGATAGTCAGAAAGCATTGTTGTAAAGATGCTAACACGAGGGTCTTTTAAAAAATTTAGTGTTTTTGGAACCATTAGATATTGAACTTTTCTCAAGCACAATTCTTCAGTCAAAATCGCCTGCAGCGATCCAAATAATATGCCCAAACAATCAGCGACCATTTCTTTGATTTGCATGACGTGATGTTCATCAGTCGATGTTTTTGGCCGATTAGATACCACATTCTTGACAACACTCTCGCGGCCGGCCTTAAACTCGTTATAATACTTGTAAACATTCTTTGAAGACAGTCTGATCCCCAAAGGCTATCTGCAGCATTCTCAACGTTTCCGCAGCCGAAATGCCATTCCGCAAGCAAAATTTAATGCAGCTTCTTTGTTCAATAAATTTAGACATAGTAAAAATCGTAGAGTTCACTTTTAGCACCTCACAAAACGAATCGTATCTCAAACATTAATGAATATTTTGACGTGAAATTGTTTCGCGGAAAGCAAGTTTAGTTTATTTTTCGATATGGGTGATGTATTACGGCTAGGGGTACGGGTATTATAGAGCACCTTGAAAAAAATACATCAAAAATCGGTTTACTTAATATATTTGTTTTTTGTAATGGTACAGGGTATAGAAAAATCGTCAGCGCCCGACTTTAGCTTTGACCATTTTTTATATTTTACTTTTGGTCCATAAGAGTGCATTAAAGAAAAATTATATGATGCAATTATCTGCACCTAGATGTGGATAAAATAGCACCTATGGCTCAGTCTTTTAAAAATGGAAGCAGAATTAGTCGTTAAATATGCAGCAAAAATTACAAATTAAAAGGAGAATGATGTTGCCATTTTCAAGTTTTCTAAATTGAAATTATGAAAAAATTAATAATTTAATTGCTATTGAAAACTCTAATGGAATCTTGCCGGAGATTTTGATAACAGAGATTAAACAAAACAATAGTCGAATAAAAATTAATTTACTTTCTGAGCCAAAAATATATTTTGGTATTTCAATATTTTCTATAGGGTTATTTCTGCTTTTATACCGCATATAAGTACATTAGAAAACACATAAGATCGATCCTGTTATTTAGATCCGACAAAATCTGTAAAAGTAAGAAAAGAAAATGTTTCAATTTAAGACCCTCTTTCATGCAAAGTGTAACAATATTATATTTCGAATTATTTTTTTTTAATTCGATATAAGTACAATACACTGGCGGATCCACGGTGGGGTTTTTGGGTCCGGAACCCCCAAAAGTTGGAAAAATGGGTTGACAGCCTTTTGCGAGCTCTGATATATATACGCTTCGAAGTGAAGAGTTTATGATTTTTTAAGTGTATAACATTAAAAAAAAAATAAAAACCGTTTAAGTTTAAACATTTAGTTTTTTCTTTTTTTTTATTTATTTTAGAATCTTTTATTATATTTTTTTTAACTTAATCAAATTCAAACCTCTATTTGTATTCCATTTTGAATTTATTGCTATCATTGTAATAAATCATTTTTATGAAACAATTTTTGAGGGTATAACTTTTCAGTGCTTCAATTGTCCATCATATTCTGCTTTGTTGTTAATTGTTTAAGTGCACTTAGGATCGAGTCCATACCTTGTTGCAGACATTCGTTGAAACCGGTCTTTCTCAACAATGTTAAAATTTTGCAGTATTGCAGCTTGCAAAAAGTTATCAAAAAGTTTCTGGCTGTGCTAAGTTGCCTCATTATGCAAACATTAATAGAAATATTCTCGAATTTGAAAAAAAAAATTGCCGCAATATCAGAAAATTGCATTAGGCAAAATATTTAAAATATTTTTGCATGCGCAAATTTTTAATGCAACAATTGCTGCCATGAATACAAAGCTATTCACATAAATACATCTAAATGTTGAGATATAAAGAGATAAAAACAAATAATTTGATATTAAAGAAAAATTAAATGCTGTTGTGGCCGTTGTGTAAAGCAAAAGTTGTTGCTACATATTCAAAGATACATGTATCTATGTTCATAAAAACCAAATATATGTGCTAGTAATTTTTTTTTTTTTATGACAAACGGATGACGAGCACATAAAAATGCATTCAAAAATGCTGACGATAAAGAGAAAAGCTCATTTTAGAGAGGGGGCGTGGTGACCATGGGGGTTCGTGGCAAGAAATTGCCCGCGAAAATTAGAGACAAGAGTCAGTACCGGATTAAATATTACCAAAGCAAGAGCGGAGTCGCAGCTGAGTGTTGTCACATTAGGCAAGCAAATCGTTAAAATGCATGTGCGTATAATAGATACATATGTATCTGTAGCTGTGCTAAAGTGAGCTAGTGCAATGCTAAAGCAGTGCAGCATATATACGCCCACTTGGCTACCTGCGTGCATAAAAGTCAGCCGCTTTGGCAGCGCCATCGGCAATAGGAACAGAAATCAAACCCGGGCAATTATAGAGCGCCTTTAATTAAACACAATTAAAGTAATAATTATGGCTCATAAATGCATTGAAGCGGTGCCTGGCTAGAGAAATCATGAAAGGATTTTCATTCGGCTTTTGATGTGCGCGTAATTTTGCTGTGTGGCCAATTTGCAAATGTTGTTGTTGCTGTTGTTGGCGGTGTTGCATGTTGCTGCTGCAATGATACTTTTATGTTTGTAATTTTATGACAGCAATGTCGGCAGGAAGTGCATTCGGCCTCTTATAAGATGCAATAGAGCACCCAATACTACCAACAAAGTATAATGCTAGATTTACAATATGCCACACTGTGACATGTGTGGTAGCATTAGACGATCCAGATCAAAGCTCGGGCTTATATAGACGGCACAGAAAATGGCTTCAATAACGTGTCGCAAACTTTGTTAAGGAAGAAGTTAACCAATCAACCATACGTAGCTGCTAAAAGAGAAAGAAATCCAAGAATTCGTAAAATTGTCTGGTAGAATTTTTTTAAATGCATTGAGTCGTATATTGAACAAAGAATTCGACGTAAATACTTTTAATTTTAGAAAATAATAATTTGCGCTAATAAATAAAAATTAAGATAATAAATTCAAGCGCAAAGGAAATGAAAATCCAAAAAGCTGCATGTTAGACGCATTTTCTACACATTGTATCCCTGCTACTAATAAAAAAGAAGTATACTCACAGTGTTCAAACACAATACTTTTAAGAATCCTTGCCAGCTTTATATGGCTGAATTTTCAATGAACAAGGTGACGTTTCGAAGCACACACTGTTCGCACTGAACTGTGTCACTGTGAAGCTCAATTGTGTTTTGTGACACAGTGTAAACCCAGCATAAGTGTTATAGGCTATGAATATGAGGTGAATGAGATGTTTAAGGCATAATTTTTCTTCTTTTCCTTTTAGTTTATTTTGTGTAGGCTGCAAATGCCATAAAGCCCACACACTACAAAGAACCAGATAAAAAATAAGATACAAAAAAATAAATACCAAAAACTTATACACGCGTTCATTTAATAATGAACAATAATGAACAGCAATAATCAACAACAACAACAACAACAGCAACAACAACTCAGCGCAGAAGAGAATGCGACATTAACACTAAGTAAAAGTGCGAACAGTGAGGCAACAAAATTTTATCAACGAACTCGCATCATTTCAATTAAGAAAATGTCACAAGTGTCCAAATGAAATGGCACACACAGGCAACAGAGTGCAGTGTAAAGAGTAAAGAGTGAAGAGAGTGAGTGCTGCTCAATGGATTGCGGCAGTGGTCAGTGCAGTGTGGAAGAGTGACGGCAGAGCAGCCTGAGAGAGCGTGCCTGAGCGCCGGCTGACGTTGAACATGCGCCGTTTGTTCATGTTGTTTTTGTTGCCTGCTGCTGACACGCAAAGTGAGCGCACTTTCATTTCAAACGCTGAACCCTTCGCTCCCCCCTTACTTCCACAAACACCTACTCTTCTTACAGTTGATCACTCTGCTTCTTTTTCTTCTTCGCATTCTTCTGCCTTGTTATTACTCGCATTTTAATGTCATTTTTCGTTTTTGTGTAATTAATGCGAATTGTTGTCACACGCCACAAGAACAAAATCAACAGGGGCGTCGTTACTAGGGGTAAGGACAAGCCTGCATCATACAGCTTAGATAAATATTTGTGCAAGTTGGCATACAAAATTGACACAATGGAATTTTCTATAATAGAGAAAAAATAAAAAAAAAACACCAAACTAATCCTCGAATATATTCGTACGATAACAGTCCTAGTTTAAGTAAAGAAAATAATACAGACTTTCGAACTGGGAAATCGTATTTCAAAAATACATATGTTTAATTCCAAATTAATCATATCTAGCACTTTTTAATTTCAAAGTCATCAACTATGGCTTATAGTGCCTGGTTTGGTTTACGTTTTTTGGAAAATGCTGATTCTATTCCATTATTTACCAGTCGGTACAAATTTTACTTTCGATTCCATGTACAAGCGCTACGATAGAACGCTTATTTAGCTCTCTGAGAGAACACCTATGCTGAATGCATCAAACTCGTATGGTAATTTAATATTTTTTGAAAAAACTTCTATCCATACAATCTATTGACGGATTGATTCAAAGAGTAAGAATCAGAATTTCCAAAATGAAAACCTTTTGAAATATAAAACAATGGTATAAAAATACAAAAGGTGGCCTCCCTTTTTAAAAAAAAACTGGCTACGCCCTTCTTATCCAACATTCGGTTCGATTCGCCGTTCTAATTCATTTCATTTCGTTTCATTTCTTATTCTTAATTAGTAATTAAACAATTTATGCTTTGCGTTTTTATTTTCATTATAATTGTAACTTGGCCTTAGCTGAAACATGAAATGAAATGTTTCTCATTTACTAAATAACCAAAAGTATTTTGCTCAATTAGCAATTAAAGTTTGTTGCGTGTTTGCACTTGAACAGTTCATGTCGAAGGGTCTACTTTATAGAGTAGTACTTACTACACATACATACATACTTATGTACATATTTATGCCCTATATATAGGCTTTTTGATTGATGCATTGCTGATAAAGATAATGTACGTGTTCATGTTCAGCATAGATATGAACACATTGTTGATTGAATAACCCGAGCTGAGGATACGTTGGTAAGATAATGGGGCTGATTACACTAGTTTACAAATTTAAGGGTCATCGAGTGAACCTTCGTTTAAAAGTGTTTTTTAGGGTAACTTTGGTTCGAGAAACACGAAAACGACAACCTTTTGTATCGACATAAAAGATGATTAGATCGAAAGCTATTTATGTATGTATGTACTCTTTACAGTGATATATGATATGTACAGATTAAGTAAAAATTATTGAAGTTGGAAGCAACCAGTGTTTTTTTTTTCGGTTTGCTTTTAATCAAAAAATTATATTAACCTTTAAGCTGAGAGAGAATTCTTTTACGAGCATTTCGAGTCTAAGATCTTCGAAATCGTATAGGAACTGTAGATGTTATTGAGCCATAAAATATTTTCACTTATTTTACTTACTTTTGATAATCTCTATGATATTTCCATATTGTCGGTTTTTTTTTCCGAGTGGTTAGTGGCCGGAAAAAACTGAAGTTTACTGTAAGCCGTTACAGCGTCGAACGCTCGTTTACGCAACCTTTGTGAGCAATCTTTTGGATCTTCTTGATAAAGTACATAAATATCAAGATTTTTGGGCAATGCGGCCACTGGGAACAGGACGTGTTGTAACATTTGATAGACGACTTGATTTTTAAAGAACATTGAGCTGAAAGTATAATGGTTTTGACCAAAGTGTAGGTTACATTAATTTGATTTTGTGGCTAATTTTTCAAGCTACTCAACTTAGTAATTACCTTTAAGTATCAGAGAACATTCTAATTACTTAAGGCTAGAAAGTGTCTGATTAAATCAGGCAACGCAAGAATTATCTCTTCCCGAAAATAAAGATAATTCTCAGTTCATCGCAAGAATAGATGAATTTTTGACGTTGTGCTGAAAATATTCATTCATTTTCGACTTAAGTGTAAGTACTTAACAAAATCTTTGTATAACTGGCACATCGCAGATGTTGGGTTCAAATTCGTCAAATTTTTAACGAAAATATGTTAATTAGTGAAAGTTTTTAACTCCCTTATAATGTTTTCTCTTTTGCTTGTTTGTGCCCTTAAATCATTAAAAGTTAATCAAATTCATTTGAACTTTTGGTTTTTCTTCCCGATTTAGGAACCATAACAAAATTTCCCTTTCTGTTTTGCGTATTTTGATGCAAACTATAACATCATTTTATTCGCACTTTCTGAACCAATGTGAACCCCGGTACAGCTAATTTCAACTTATTACAATTAATTTCGGTTTCAATTTCAAAGTATATTTCGTTTAATTTTCGTTAATTAAATGCAATTAAAGTTGTCTTTTTTAAGTTCTGGTATGAATAGTTGAGGCATTTGCCGCAGTTAATGAGACATTTCTCATGTGACAGTCGCACAGATGGCACAGTCAGCTAATTGTGCAATTAACTACAAGAGATACAAAAAAAAAAAAAAAAACTGAAAGAGAAACACGCGGGTCTTGAACGACCCAGAAACTGACACATGTTGCATACAACGCCAACAGCAAAAGTAAAAACAACAAATTTGCTGTACTAAGTGTAGAAAATCTCCGAGCACTTAATTCACGCTTTGCTGAAGGTGTTGAAAGGCAACAGTTTACATGGCAGAAGCAGGAGCAGTAGATGAGGCAGCAGCCCCAAAAAGGCATTACCAGCCAAGTTTAACCAAATGCACAAACCGCAAAAAATACCCAGCTAATGTGTGGCCTTTTTTTTTTGCTGGAGATACTGTTGTGCCTCGAGATCCAAGTGCTGCGAGTCCAACTCCACTGGTGACTTTGGCAGCTAAACAAGCTGCTTATCCTTTTAGCCTTGGGGAGCACATCGTACGGCGGACAGCAAGAAAAATGTTAATTACCCTTTTGTGTTTAAATAGACCCCAACACACGCCCACATATCATGGGTTTTTTTTTTATTTGGCCAAAAACCAAGCAGTATGTAGAAGTACATATATGTAGAAGGAAAAAAAAGGCAGGGTCAAAGCCATAGCCAAAAAAAAACAGCAACTGGCAAAGTACTTTGTGTTATTTGAAGCAATTAAAATTATTATTTTAATGTCAACACTTTCGGCTGGACCAGGATAATGCTTGTAAAATTAAAACATTGCCTTTTCCTTGTTTTTGGCACATAGTCTCAACCCCAACTTAACCCAACTTGGCCAAATCCGTTAAATGTTTTTGAAGATTTTTGGCAGCACAAATCTGCATGGGGCTGTGCGCCTTGCCGTCGGCACTTTGCCTCTTGCCGGAGACTTTTACGACTTGGGTTTACTTTTTTTTGGGGTTGATTTTACGCCCCTGCTCTGGCTTACCAGGCGTTGAGAAATTCCGTAAAGTGTTTTTACGGTATTTGTGTTTGCCGGCTAAGGTTAGGTCAGTTATTTTTGGTGTGCTTTATTTTTATTTATTTTTTTGTACTTTGGGGTTGGATACTCGAAGCAATGCTCTTGGGTTACTTTGGTCTCAGTTTACTGGTGTTATGGTGGGGCTCCAGTGACTTCCCCTTTCTTGTTTTTGTTTTGTCTGTTTGGGAAATTTTGATAAGCAGGTGTTGCATTTTTATGGTTAAGGCGGCTAAAGCTCTTTAGTGTTGGATTACGTAAGAAATTATGAAAATACGTTGAAGAAATGAGCGTTTACAACATTTTAGTGTATTTTAAGCACTGGGTTTCTTGACTTAATCTTATTAAATTCAATGTTTAAGAAAATAATTTCGATTCTATTTTTGTTTAGATCTGCAGATATTTAAGTTCGCTTCTTATACTCGATTTAAATAAAAGAAAATGTTAGTCAGTATAAGCGGATACCAATATGGTTGGGAAATTTCGATAGGCAGGTAAAAAATATTTACTGTTCAAGTAGCTAACGTTTAAAAGATGAAAAAAATAATTAATTTTTTTTTTATCAGGGCTGCTTAAGTAGAACGACCTGATGCCTGTCAGATTACTGGTATTAAATGACATAAGACAAAATACCATACCAAAATACCAGACCGGATCCCGAAAGTGGAACACTATGCAAACACTTTTCACAAAAAAAAATTATTTGCATAACATTTCCCATTCAAATATTGACATGCAGGATAATTCAAGGGAAAGAGTTTACGGGATTGAACGAATGTGTAGTTGTTGTCGGATTACAAAGGATCAACATGTATTGATTTCGGGTAAAATTTTGTATCTTCAGCTCTTATAGTTTCTGAGAAAAAGCTGTTCATACCGACGGTACCCGTTGACCCCAGTGCTTAATGCACATTTTGCTGGGTCCTCATTGTATATATTAAGTTTTTCTATTTTATTCATTAAATCTTAGGCATTACGAATACATGTGGAGTCATTGTATATATTAACTTGTATTATTAAGTGTTATCTGATTTACTCGGTAAAGAATGGTCGGCAATAACTATTTCAATTAGGGTCCGATGTCCGGGTAGTAATATAAAATTCATCCCATTTTGTATGCCCGACACTAATGTATAAAAGGTATAGGCATGTTAATGGGATGAAAAAAATGATGAGAAATACATAACAAATGTTAGGAAAAAATGTTCTAAACTGAATCACCTAACCTGACATTAAATCATTATCTGATTTCTAACAAGAGTTTAGACTCCGGACGTGCTTCATGCGTTTTATTCTTCTGCTGCGAATTTGCTAAATATCCTCATCTTCATTACATTTTTAGTATACCTTACAAGGTATCTCGATTTTAATTTTTATTTCTATAAGCATCTGCTTGTAGCTTTTATATTTTTTTTACTGCAATCTAATCTGTTGGCAATCTTTATAAAGCTATTCATTGAATAACCATTGCTCGTACCTAGCCAAGCCATGCAAGCAACCCATGGTGCATAGTTGTTGTCTTGACCTGGTCCCAACCCGTTTTGGTGCCACGATTAACTACATAAACAGCAACAAACAGTAGCCTTAATTGTTCCGCACTTAATCAAAATGAGCAGCATTGTGGGCAGCAGTCAGCTGGAGCCATCAAAGGCAGCACACAGACATGTTTAACCCAAAGTTGCACAAAGCCAAAAGATACGAAGTATACACATAGATACAAATACATAAGCTATGGGGATGTTGTTGCTGTTTCTGTTGTAGCTGTAGCTGTTGTAAAAAGCAAAAAATTGAAAACTAAAGAGCAACTTGGGGCGCACGCCAAGCTGAAAAGGGACACACAGTCGAATGGCAGACAGACGGGCCGCCAGAGCTCGACGAGGAAGTCGACGACGACGGCGACGGCGACATCAACACCCTGGCCATGTAAAAAGAAAACGTTTTATGAGCTCATTCACAAAAAGGGATTCAAACACATACATATATATATGTACATACACAGATACTTACATACAAAAGGAAGTTTTCTGATGACAAAACAACCTGTTGGCTGCTGCCAACAAAAATTTGCCAAAGTGTGGCACTTTACCTTTTTTTTTTGTTGCTTAGCTCGAGCATTCAAGAAGGAAGAGTAGCGGAGGAGTAAAGTGGAGTTCGAGCGCTTTCAAGTCGTGTGCCAAAAATTATATGTTCAAAACATCAAAAAAATTTAAATCTGCGAGGGTGGCGTCCGACATTGGAATACCCTGATTTCAATTTGCTTAATCCAAATATTTTCAGCTGTTTGGTTGACACCTTTCATTCAGTCTACATTTAAAAATTAAAGGCTTTGGCTTAAACATAAATATATGTATCTACAGAAAGTTACTATTTACTGAAGATTAGGAGGCAATCGATGCTGCTATAAAGCTTAGACCAAACATACTATGTTTGTAATACAATAATCTCTATAATACACGTACCCTTGACCGACCCTTTGGAGTTACAGGGTATAAAAACTCAAGAAACAAGCTTACAAGATTTTTAGTTACAAATCAAATGGCAGTAGAAAAGGTAGCAGAAAAAGCTGTTGCTACTACTTTTTTTTTTGCAGTGGGTTTTTCTTTTGACGTGAGCTGCCGTGCTCTGTGTCTGCCAAGTGTCTGTAATTTTTCTTTTAGTGGGTGTTTTTTTTATACACTCTTTCAGTCTTGCTCTGTGGGTGTGCACGTGTGTGTGAGTGTGTGTTAAGTGCGCCTAATGGGGCACTTGAATGGCGCTTGAAGCAAATTGAATCCAAAGTGGCAACTGGGTCGGTCTTCAAGCAGTTGCTTGGCTTGCCAGCAAAAACTTTTGCTGAAGCTGTAGTGTTAAGGTCAAAAGGTGAAGTTCAGCAAATGGCAATAGGTAGCGCCTTGCTGCTGCTGCTGCTGCCTCTGTCGCTCCTGCCAAAAGTACTGCAGTTGCTGCTTATCATGCCAATCGCGTCTGTCACATTAAGTCAGCTGCTCTCTTCTGTAGCTTGCTGTACGCCTGTTAGTCAGCAACAAGCCAAAGCATTGCCTGTTGCGCTCTTCATACATACTCATGCACACACACACACACCGACACTGAAAACCGTTTGATGTCTTAGCTAAGGCTTACAACTGTCGTTTGCCGCCTTGTTTGACGCTTTTACAACTTCATAAGTTGGCGCTTGTCTCTTTGTTGTTGTCTGTGTCGCTGTCGTCTTTGTAGTTGTTGCTGTTTTTGTGGTGGGCTCTCTGTGTTTTTGTTGTTGCTGTGGTTGTCTTCAAAGCGTGCATCTTTGACTGCGGCAACGGCAACACGTGACGTCAATAACAGTTTAAGCGCCGCTGTTACTATCTCTGTCTGCCTCTGCTGTTTATTTGTTTGCCGTCTGCTGACTCTGTTTGACTTGGGGCAACCAAAGCTGCTTGCTTATTTTTCGCACGCTCTTTTTATACCCTGTACCGTATGGTACAAAGGGTATATTGTGTTTGTGCAAGCCGAAAATGTATGTAACGTACAGAAGGAGACGTCGGAGACCCCCCAAAGTTACCTAAAGTATGATCAGTGTGACTCGAGAAGTCGATATACCCATGTCCGTCTGTCCGTCTGTCTGTCTGTCCGTCTGTCCGTATGAACGCCTAGATCTCAGAGATGGTAAGAGCTAGAGCAACCAAACTTTCAGATAAGATCCCTTGTTAATCCATAGGAGACAAGTTTATTTTATTTTTTTTTAGATATCGGGATTACATAATATAGCTCCCATAGGGGTGTTTCAGAGGACCTCGAAAAAAAGCAAAAGTTTTAGATGGATAATTCGTTTGTTTATGAAGATATCATAACCAAATCTGGCAGTCGAAAGTTTTTAGAGATCCCCAGCACTGTAGCAAATTTTATCAAAATCGGTTGACTATATCATATAGCTCCCATAGGATCGATCGGTCGAAAAAATGTTTTTTTACAAAATTCGTTGTGTTTCGTTTGGTTTTGAAAATATCGGAACCAAATTCGGCAAGAGGAAGTTTTTTAGAGTTCCCAAGCACTGTTACAAATTTGATCAAAATCGGTTGACTATATCATATAGCTCCCATAGGACCAATCGGTCAAAAAATCGTTTTTTCTACAAAATTCGTTGCGTTTCGTTTGTTTGTAAAGATATTGTTAGCAAATTTTGCATTAAGAAGTTTTTTAGAGAACCCAAGCACTGCATCAAGTTTGATCAAAATCGGTTGACTATATCATATAGCTCCTATAGGAACGATCGGTCAAAAAAACGCTTTTTTTTACTAAATTCGTTGTGTTTCGTTTGGTTTTGAAGATATCGGAACCAAATGTGGCAGTCTTAAGTTTTTTATAGTTCTCAATCAGTGTACTAAATTCGATAAAATCGGTTGACTATATCATATAGCCTCCATAGGACCGATAGGTCAAACAAAATTTTTTGCTGCAAAATTCGACTGATTTTTGTGTGTTTATGAAAATATCGCAACCAAATTTGCCGAATAAAATATCTTTTGGAGGTTTTAAGCAATGTGTCGGACTTAATTGCAATGTGGTGGTACAGGGTATCCCAAAGTCGTCTGCGCCCGACTTTAACGTACGCCATCTTTTTGTTGTTGTGTTGTTTGTTCGTTGTTTTTTTATTTGCCTTCTGCCGTTTGCTGTTTTGCTGTTATTATGCGGCCACAACTTTGCTGAGTGTGTGTATGCGTGTCTCTCTCTGCGTATGTGTGTGTGTGTGTCTCTCTCTCGTTCAACCTTAGTCGCCATGCGATAAAAATCTTTACAATCTCAGCTGGCGTTGTCTGTCAGGCAAAAAACGCCACCACTTGATTCATTCATAAAAAGTTGTCAGCTGTTGTATTCCATTCATGAAAACAAGATACATTTTATACTAAAATAAAAAAATTCGCAAGTCTTCGACACAAGAAACTTTTTGAAAGCTTCGTTTTGTTCTGGCTGTAGCAGTGATACAAATATGTGGGAGAAGTATTTTGCAAAGGTCTAAATCAAATTGATTGCTAATCAGACTCGTCTCGCGGGTCCAAATTTTGAATAATGCCTGGGCTTAAGTTTGGGAAGTAGGATTTTTGTAAATATTCAATATCAAACAAATTACAAAAAAAAGATGCTCAAAAATGCATATGATATAAAAAGCTATTTATTGCAGATCCTTGCTTATGCGCACAAGCTGTCTTTTTATTAGATACGACAAAGATTCGATTGGACTTGGGTCTGGTCTAAAAAAAGCCTTGTCTAAAGCATCATAAATTTGGATGTATCAAGTGACTCACTATCGTTTTTCGGAAATGTATTTTACATGAACGGAAAAGATTTTATTTTCATTAAATAAACACAGATCTGCACTTTAAAAGTTCCAGTTTGCTTGCACCCTTTGCGGATATACATGCCCATACCATAACGTTTGCCGAAAACTTCACCGTCCTCTGTGGGCCCTGAAAGATGAGGACCTGTGATAATACTCATATTTCTACTTGAGTCTCAATGCACTTGCTATCCATTTTGCCTAATTTATGTTCGTACCCACTGCATTTTTTTTTTTAAACAGTAAGCAATGAATTTTAAACCAACAATTGTTTTGCACAGTGGCAATGGTAGCTCATTAATCAATATTTTTGAATTTTTATTGGTTCACTCGCGTCCTACTATTCCCAAAAATCGATAACACAGGCCCACAAAAAAAAATACAAATAAATTGTCTGAACTTTACATGTAACAGGGCTTGCATTATGTTCTTTGAGCCGCTTGATCCGAACTCGAGATCCATAAAACCCCAAACACCTTAGATTACTTTTAAAACTCCAATTAAAAGAGGTCTTTTGAAGGTTATCTGAGGCGCATCAGTATCTTTTTAAGGGTGTTCAATATTATTCGGAGTAGCTAAATTCATTTCCAACGTCGAAAAACCGCAGCACGTAGGGTACCACTAAATCTGCAATATCCGAAAAGCTTTATTATTTTATATTTGCGACGTTTCATAGCAATACTTCACTGAAAATACATGAAAATAAATGCAAAAAAAAAAGAAAAACACTAATGTAGATTCGATAAAGATAAATTTTTCAAGTTTATTAATGCCTTTCTTTGTTTTTGGGATGTATCTGTCATAATGTCGTGTTATTTTGAGTTTTTGCACATAAAAACTAGTATAAACTTTACTACAAGCTTAATCTATTTGAAGTAATTTATTAAGAAAAAGATTTCGATTTTACAAAGAAATTTTGACTTTTCTTCAAAACAATTCATCTATACCGACGCAAACCATTTACTTTAAATACGCCCGCAATCTTCAACGCTTAATTAAAAAGGTTTTTTTGAAGGAAATACTTTACTTTAATTTTAATCTATAGATAATGCCCCTTTCTACCCATTTGCAAAATAAAACTAATTGTAATTGTATATCTTACAGATCCCCATAGTAATCGCCTTAATAGACACAATAAACAAGGCAAAGATAAAAAGGTAAGCGGAAATGCATTTTCGTTTTATGTATTTTTACTTTATCTAAATGAGTAATTATAGCGCACACATTGCGTATGAGTAATATGCTATGATTATTACTTTACCATTATTGCACACAAATCAAAAATGCAACAAACGGGCTAACAGAAAAGCGACCAACCCACCGACCGACTTTTCATTACTCTGCCACAACACTTGCATATAATTTAGCATAATTTCAAATGCAAAAAAAAAAATAAAAAAAAATCAAATGCCAATGCAACAAAGGCAGCGGGTGATGGATGGGTTAGGGGCAAGTGGCAGGCAGCAAGGGGGCAACGGACATATGTGCCAAGCCAAGTGACGAGGCCTCTCAATGAGCTGCCGCTCTGCATGTTACTTATTGTTGTTGTTGTTGGCGTTGTTGTTAGCTGCCAACAAATATAACAAAAAGTAACTGGTATAATTAATAAAGCAACAACGGCAGCGGTAAGAAATAAACATATACAAAGATACTACGAACAGCACACACAGTACTCACACGCACGCACACACAATGCAAAAAGTCTGGTCTATAAAATGCAAGTAAAAAGCAGTTAAGCAACAACAACAACAACCAAAGCTGAGCTACAACAAAAAACGTCAAACAGTCGCTGATTTTCTACGTTGATTTCTGCTGATTTCTATATGGTAGGTAAGCCATATGTATTTGTGTATGCATATATGCTCGTAGTACAGTGAAGCAAAAAAGTCTCGACACAGGTCTATCTTTAAAGGCAACATTTTAACATAACAATTTTTTTGAAGCAGCTTTTTAAATACATAAGAAAACTTTTTGTGACAAAAAAAAAAAAACAATAATTAGTTATAATATAAATAGTTATTTGCCGAGCTTATTATTTATATGTTAGAAGTTGGAGTACGGCTCGAAATAATAAGAAATTAGCCGAAAGGAAAATAAAGAAAGTTAAAACATATAAAACTAATTGAAAGCCTTACAAATTTAATTATATTTTTTTTTTTTAATAAATGATCAGAATAGAAAACAAAGAAGTTTACCCGGAGAATAGAAACAGAAAAAAAGAAATAATGCTGGCATTAAGGGATAAAGGAATAAAAATAGTTGGCACAATTATAAAAAAAAATGTTTATTTATTTATAATTATAATTTCGTGTTTTCTGTCTCTTGAGCGAAATAAGTCTACGCAAACCGTCAACTGGATAATGTATCGGCTTGGTTGTTATTTTGCCCTTCCTTAGGGAAATCCTTTGATATTATTGAAACAACTCTGTTAACCAGTAAGTAGGCTCAAAAGCGTATATATCTGGAGAATGTGGAGGCGCTTTCAACGGTATATAAATGCAATGTTGTATAAACACTTTTTTCATAACAACACTGCTTAAATCTTCAATGTATTATACATTATTTATTAGTTTATATTATAAGTTAAAGACAAATCTCCCTTACTAGAAGATTTTTGATGGAAAAAGAGCTAATAATAAAAAAATCCCTGACAAAATTTGTTTTGTGGTTCTTGTATCAAACTTGCCGTTGCCAAGACTTTTTCGATGCACTGTATGTATCTTGAACTCTTGTAGCTGTGTGCGTCTGTTTATGTATTTGTATGTTTGGGTCTTGGTTGAAATTTATGAGCCTAAATGAGCACAATTTCAGCTGTCTTGTTTGTTTGTGTTGTTTATGTATGTTAGCATGTGCGTTAATATGTCTTATATACATGCATACATACTACTTGTATATGCATTGGAATTGCATACATATGCAGATTTGGCATTCAATTGACTATAATTTCTGATAAATTTTCCATTGACTTGCAAAATAAACATGACGGACATATCGTTTTGGTATTTAATTGCATAAATACCGTTAATAGCCATGTATTTATATTAGGTTTAAACGAATGGGCGTATATAAAATGCTAAGGATGCATTATAAGATTTTTAAAATATGATTGTGACATGTGGTGTTATATTTCTTAAGTTCCCTAAAATTATGTTGACAATTAATAAATCCAAAAAGCCATTATGTATTTGAGGCAAGTGCAGTGAACAAAAATTATAGGCGTTGATTATTTATACAAATAAGAGAAGTACAGTAAGAACAGAGTATGCCGGAATGAGTTTTGCTTCATTTTCCAACACTGGGCTGATCACGCATTCCCAACGCTACACTGAAGTGTGGTCGAAGAATGGATGCACTGGAATGAATATTTTCGGTACGAAATAAAAGAAAATGCAATATTTATGACCACATTTTTTTTTATGGGTAACAATTAGACCATGTTTATCCAGATAGCCACGTTCGTTTATTTGCAGATCCATTTATTCAGGTCATCTGTTTCCGGCATGTAAAAGAGCTGGAAGCTGGAAAAATATTTCGTGATTTACCACCACAGTTTTTAACTGTACATTTCAGAATGATAAGACAGAAGAATTCAGTTAGTAGCTTCAGCTGCACAGATATTTTTGTGAACAAACTACAGTCGGAATGCGGACTAATGAAAACTTTGCAGTGTTCCGGATTTCACCGAATGAAAACGAACACATTGTATTTTATATTGTTTTATTTATTTATATTTATAAAAAACCATTTTTTTCTTTTTTGTGTTTTTTTTTTGTTGATAACTTCTCACATTTCCTGTCCTCATTTCGGTGAATTCTCATATTTTCCTTGCACTAAACCGCTGAGCGACTTTGAATGAAAATTCGTATTTCACAAATTCTTCTTTGGGATGGATGTGCATCTATTTTTTGGGTTGATTCAGGAAAAAATAATTCAAATAGCTATTAATTAATATCTGACTTGAAATTGGCATAAATAGACTCTAAGAACGTTTGAGCATTTTAGAAAAATTATTTCACATTGTGAACTACAAGCAATTTTGAAATTGGGTGCACCAAAGAT
>JAECWU010000807.1:0-215000 GCA_018150985.1 Chymomyza costata | reverse complement strand
TCACATTAAATGATAATTTATTAAAAGTTATTGTTTCAATAAAATTTGTATTTTCTTTAATTAGGTACACTGATAAAAAATACGGTCTGATTTTAAGATTTTTGGTCATAAAATCAAAATATCAAAATCTATTTGTATCTGTATTTTGTTAAGCCAGTATAAATAATATAATATTATAGAAAATTTTCTTACCACCATCAGAAGAATAATTTATTTTTCTTCCACTGCATCTTCCTCGTTAAAACTTTCATTAGTTTGATGCTGCATTTTACTTACATCCACATATACTTATATTAAACAAAACCATTTGTTCACAAAAACACGTCTGCCCTTGTCGGTGGTATACTGAAAAGTAAAGCCACAACAATGGCTATCGCCTAATTTTTGGCACGCGTCAAACTCAGCTGAAAAAATCGTAATTTAAGAATTTTAAATCTTAATCTAAGAATGTTTGGTTATGTTTTAAGACATTTCTTCTTATTTTAAGAATATTTTTGCTTGTTTTAAGATTGAAATTTTATTACCACAAAAATCTAAATTTAAGATTTTTTCGTCTTAATTTAATCTTGTTTTAAGAACTCTTTGTCTAAATTTGAGAATTTTCATCATGATTTTAGAATTTTGGCTTTTGATTGGAATTCAATATTTTTGTTTCTTTATTCAAGAACTTTTATTCTTACTTCAAGATTTTTTGGCCTTCTTTTATGATTTTTTGGTCTCATTTTAAGAATTAAAAACAAGAATGCAAAAATCTTGATTTAAGATTTTATTTTTTTTATCAGTGTATGTAATACTATATGTGAGACCTCTAATTGAAACAATTTTCTGTCCCTGAATTTTTATCCTTACTTAGGATTGTGTCTTGAGAGTTTTGAGAAGTTTTTGCATTTGTAAAAAATTTATTTAAATTTAATGCTCAAATTTAGTAAAGGTAAGAAACGTAATAGTCGTTTATTTCCTTAGCGTTGCAATTTTTTGACATATACGGAGTAGTACAGCGCAAAAAAGAAATCCTTGTATCACATAATCAGGAAAGTTTACTCGGTATGAATTTTTCAAGGTGTCGCAAAGAAGTACGAGGTATGGCTACGCAAGGTCACGCAGTTCGCGGAGAGTTATTCGTATCACTCTGAAAAAGAGAGCGCAGGTTTAAGTTTTGTATGATAGCCATATGAAAAGTGGACCAATTTCGATCGAACTTCACAAATATGTAAAGTCTAAAGCAAAATGCAACTGACATAAATTTGGTAGCGATATTTTAAAAATAAAAAAAATTTTTAAATATTATGTGTATTTTTTGCGTTTTACATAAGTGTACATATTTCTGGAAAGTTTGATCCAAATTATGCCACTAATTCATATAGCTACCATACAAAAATTGAACCTGAGCTCTCTTTTTTAGAGGAACACGAATAAGGAACTGCGTAATGGGTAACCTTCTGATTGTTGGATCATGGGTATATGTATAATAAAAAGTCAAACAACATTCAGTCCAAGATATTCAAATAAAAATAAAAGAAAAAATTAGAAAGTACTTCCTTAACTACGCCTACATTCTCACAATTAAATTTTACTATATTTATTAAAAATTAAGATGACACCATTTTATACTAAGTTTATACCAAATATGTAGGTATTAAAAAGGGATGATTGATTAAAAAATTAGAATGTAAATTCTAGCACGCTCATTCGGAACTAGTACATATTTTTGAGTGGTGAAATTTAATTATACTAGTTGTTCAAATTATAAATTTTATAGCAATATAAGATTTTTAAAGTATCAGATACTCTATAAAGTTCACATAACATATGCTCGCAGCAGCCTCATGTACCCATTACCTTTTTACATAAGAAAAAGAGTATTGGGAAAAAATCAAAATCAATGACAAGAGCAACATTCGCTCTTTGGGCTCAGATCATTTGCTCGGGCGTTGAGATTGCAGTTGCGCCCTGCCGATTGGTTGCAGCCATATACGTTCGAAGTCAGCGTCGACGTCGACTGCGGCAGCGCGAACATAGCTTATAGCAATGGCGACGGAATGCTGTCGCCATTAATTGGGCAAATTATTTTACTTATTATTAATAAATGTGTAATTTGTTGTTTTAGTTGTTGTTTATTAATTGGCATTATTGCCATACAGCTCCAACGACCAATTTATTGCGTCATTTGTGACGCGAGAGTGTGAAACAATAACAATTGAAATGCAAACTCAGAACGTAGAAACCAAATTAAGAGATTCAAAGATCGTCGTAGGAATGAGAGAAATCTAAATCAAATGAAACGCATAAATTGTGGCAAACAAAATGCGACACAAGTTGGCCAGCTGCGGGTGCTCAATATATTTATCAGAGTCTGGAACTCTGTTAGTCGTGCATTTAATTAAGTGAGTAAATTGTAGAAGGGTTTCCAAAGCACTGGACTGTGGAAGGGCTAGTAGGTTAAAGGTTCATAAAGTATAACTAAGAAGAGAGGTAGCTAGTTAAAATAATGATTTAATGTGGTTCGATTTAAGGAAGAAAAAAATTATAAGATAACACAGGCCCCCCAAATAACAAAAAGAAGAGATGAGATCTTTACATGTAACAGGGCTAGCCATATCGATTTTAAGCCGCTAAATTCGTACCAGAGAATTGTGTTCTGAGATAAGCTATAATAAAAGACATTTTTTGTTTAATTTATGTTTTTCAACGATGTTTTAGTATTTTGGTGTCGCGAAAGCTGATTCTCAGTTCCAAAAAGCCGTGGCCCATAATGGTTCCGATATAACCTCAAAAATATCTAGTTTAATGTGAGGGGGGTTTTTGGACTTCAGACCCTTAAAACATTCAGTAAACATCGTCTCAACTCTGAGCACGAAAATCTAAATTTTTTGTGTAGCTGTATTATAACCAGTGGCGGATCCACGGGGGTCTTTCGGGTCCGGACCCCCCAAAAGTTGGAAAAATAGGTTAAAAGTCTTTTGCGAGCTCTAATATACATACACTTCAAAGTGAAGAACCCACCCAAGACCAAATCCTAGACCGGCACCTGGTTATAACACCCTAGGGTTTTAATATAACCGGACTTAGAGGTAAAAGAAACCCCCAGCATGTAAATATTCCGAAATATTCCGTTTTATGCGGGTTTTCAGGTAATGTCAGAAATCTCTGGTGCTGACGTTTTTTGCATCTCGGATTCGGATTTTATGCGTGTCTATCTAACCTTCTATCTAGTTTGTCAGACAACTCAGTTTTTGTTTTTTTTTTTTTTTATAGGGTAGCAGCTATCTTAACTAAAAACTCAGCTTTACGTGAACCTAATAGGCCAAAAAATAATTTTTTTCAACAAGAATTTTCGGTTAAAAATAAGAAAGTTCTGGAAATAAAAGCCCTCTTTGCTGCCAGCATACACTTCTTAGCGCGCGGTATCCCAGTCAGGACTCTATCAAAATTCCGGCTTGCGTAGGTAAACAAAAAAAGTCTTCCGAATTGCCTATCATGCCAGGCCAACTTGAGACGTTTACAAAGTTAATACCACTGATATGCTAAAAGGAATTTATTTGTTTTGCTTTAAAGTTTTGAATATAGTATTTCTTATTTAAAAAAGAAAATGGTGTAGTAGGAAATACACAATGATCTGATTTTTTTTTTAAATACGTAGCAACTAAGTGGCACTATATTTAGTAAAAAAAAAATTAAAACAATCGGTCTTATTAATGAAAAGATTTAAGCACAATTAAGCATGGCGTTACGTTACAAAAAATTATAATCAGCTTTGCCTACAATTACAAAATCGCAAATTTCTACCAATTGCGCAAGTTTTCTTTTTTTATAGGATTTGAATTGAATTTGAAAATTAATTTTGTTAGTCATAAATATAAAAAAAATTGTTCTTATTGTTACAATGTAAGAATTTGGCATTATGTTACTCATATTTCCATTAAAAATTCTTTATTGTAAGCAATATTAAACTTAAGCCACACATCATTATAAAATACTCCACTCGTAAAAAAAATTTATCAAGATAAAATGAATGTGCTCTTAAAAAAATTCAAATATGAGCTTAAATTTTGCAGCCAGATATGAAAAAATCTTGAAACTTTTTTATTTAATAATTTCTGAATAGTTAATATAGAAATGACAAATCTAAATATAGATGTGACAAATCCAATAATTATAAAGAAATTTGAATCCATATCCAATTTTCAATTTTCTAACAGGAAATTGTAAATTTCCAGAACAAATCTTTCATCTGGTTGGTTGAGTCTTTCTAAAACGCAAGAAATGGGCGCGACGGACTCACGATTGTTAATAAATTTCCATTGAGTTATACAATACGTATAACGTCAAAAGTATCTTTTGTCCGTTTAATATTGTTTGTCTATTTGCTTGGCTGCATGATTTAATCCCGTTTTTAATAAAAAGTAACACAATAGTTTTTTAGAGATAATAACATATGCTGGTATTTCCCATCTTAAAAACAATCTTCTTTGTAATCAATCTAAACTCTAATTACGCAGCTTCTTGTTTCCTCTTATCGTCATATTAATCGATTACTTAAACCCACTTGGGATCTGCCACTTGTATTGCCAAGAAATTGCATGCAACATGCGGCAGCATTCAAGATCAGCTAAGTTCACAAGCTGACTTGTTTCTACACACGCTGCGGCAAGTGTGTGTTTAATAAAAATTAACACGTTTAAATGACTTTCATTAAAAGTTGATTAATATGGCCCTGATTTGTTATGCTCTTTTGCTTTCTTTTGATCAAGCAGCTAGCATCTAGTGGCAAGTATCTGAACATCGACGGCGTCCATGTGCCACACAGCATCCAAGTATTTCTTGCTGCTCATTGTTCGTTGGCGTCATGAGCTTCTTATTCTTCATTGCGGCGTTTGTTTATTTTTAGGCCTCTTGTCTCAATTATTGTCACATAAATTAAGCAAACGATTGAATATTTTACTGGTTTTCACTGATTTTTATTAATTTAGGTTTTGTAGTATTGAATGCCAAGCGATTTTTATGTTCCAATCAACGAAAAATAATAATAATAATAAACCAGAAGAAAATAAAGAATAACAATTCGAACTAGAACTACTAGCAAAAAGCGGGCAAGTTCCAGAACCAAACATTGCCGCAATATTTTTCAATGAGCCGTAATTTAGACTCATTTAAATAAATATATTTTGTTGATTGGCTCTTGCATTATATGTATATGTATGGTGTGTGTGCGTGTGTGTATGGGGTGGCATGGCAAATGATGCCACAGATTCAATCGAGCGACTGAGGTTCAATGCAAAGTTATTTAACCTTTTAATAAGCTTTAAGCTGCGTTGGCAACCCTGTTATGGCTGGCAGTGGCAGCCTTTAGAAAGTTGGCCTGGTCTCAAACTGTCGCGCATGCGCATAAATCGCTCAGCTGCAGGGAAACTAACTGGGCTGACTCTTACTTAGCTGACTGCCTTGCCACAAGTTGCACGTTGCACGTCTCAAGTCACATGCCGCATGCCTCATACATTTATGCATAAGGCAGGCGACAAAGTAAGCAACAATCGCGTCACGCTGCACTTAATGAGGCGACTGTACCTGCAACTTAACCTGTGGCAGCAACACCAACGGCTACAAATTGGCGCATTTAATAACATTTTTCTATTCCGTTGTTGAAGGCGTTGTTGCGTACTTTCAAAACGATAAAAAAAAAAAAATACATTTTAACAATAATGTCGAACCGAAAGTGGGATACTCTTTAATCTTTCCTATAAAAATGATAACATCAATATTTATTTTGCTGCATAAAACTGCTTGTTTGCATTTTAACAAGCAGTGGCCAATTTGATTTTTTGTTGTTTGGAAGGGGCAACTTTGATCAAATATCTCTTTCTTAACGTTTTCAGGACCATCAAAAAAGTATAAAATAAATAAATAGAAAGCTTTAAAGTCGACGCGAGCCTCAAAAAACATTCAAGACGTTTTTTTTTGGTCAAGCACTTTTGTGGCAAGCTTTAAGTGCTTAAGCCTGTGTTTATTAGTACATACCAATATAGACAATTTTAACAAATAAACTTAACTTTTGTTGTTGTTAATTTCGACACATAGATGCACTGCTTAACAACAAGTTCTTAGCAGCAGATAAAGACTCGTTTTAACAACCTAAACAAGTCGCAGGACTATTTGCAAATTTAAATGTTCCCAGCCTTTGTTGACTCCGAGTTCTAAGTGTTCGCACAGACGTATCTAACTGAAACGCAGCCATAATATCCCATGTACTCCATAGCTATAGGGTATAAAAAGACAAAAAGGAAAACAAACTGCTTTGACGCATGCGTGCAGTGCCCTGGGGGCTACTACGTCGTTTGCCGTTGCTGGCGTTGCCATATCGTTGCACTTAGTGGTGTTATGTTGCCGTCACCGTCACCAAAAGTTGCTGTCGTTGCCGTCTCTGTGTAATTTACATTAATTGGCGCATTCGGTATACGTTGTACATATAAATTTTTTTTTTGCGCACTTTTATACAAAATTTAATTTAATGCGTGCAATTAGATATTTGCTTGTTGGTGTTGTTGCTGTTGTTGTTGTGATTGCCTCGAAAGACGCATATTATGGGCAAGTGTAACGTTGGCGGTTAGCTCGAGACTCTTGTTCTACATTGTTCCAAGTGCGAGGTGTTAACGCTTTAGGTAAATGGGCGTTAAGTTTGATTATAAATTGGTAACATTAGTCGAAGCTGATGCGATTTCTTAAGGTTTTTTAAAACAATAATTATACTTGGGATAGGTACAAAGGTAAGAATTTTTTTGGTGTCTAGTTCCTAGAATGAAATGAGTAAGGCTCCAATTAGCTTATACCGAATGAATACATTGATCGGCTTAGCCATGCCAGTGACGCTCAATAGTTCGAGAATCATACAATTTTATTACAATATGCTTCATATAGACTTGTTTTCAAAAAAAAAAGTGGATAGCAAACATAAAATGCGTTTTTTCTAAAAGTGCAATTTTATGGACAATAAAAATAGAATAGAGGCTATACGCTTTATTTAATATAAACTCACTTCACAAATAATTTTAACAACACTTCAAAGCTACCAATAATATTTTTTTCTAAGCTGCCTTGGTTAACTGCAACTAAATTGCACATTTTTTATATTTGTTAATACTTATATTACATTGACAGCATATTTTGTACTCATGTAAGCTAAAGACGGGAAAAAAAATTTACGTGCCCTTCGAAAGAGTTTCCTAAGATTACGCTTTAAAGCATGTAGACAAATCTTGTCGCAGATTTTAACTTTTTTATACGCCGATTTTCATCATTTTTTCATAGAAAATGCAGCTAAGCGAAAAGTACAGGACAAAGCAGAGGACTGCTTGCTTTGTCGACTGCTTGTTTAGTACGTAGACAGCGTAGTAAAAAAGTGGCGCTTATGATCAACTTTTTGTTCGATTGCTCGAAATCTGTTTATCATGGGAAAACGACGGAGGACTCATTTAGTAGATAATTTTAATTACATACTTTAACAAAATATATGTATAAAATTTTCAAAAAACCTACCTGTTTTGAGAAACACCAAACATGATTTCCAACTTTTAACTTTAAACAGGCATTGTGCTTGAACCAAAAAATCTACAACCTTTATTTAAGTCGTGTTCGATAGATAATGCAACAATTAAACCTTTAAATCATGACTCAAAGTTTGATAGAAAAAAAACCGCACCAATATATATTGCCACGGTGCCAAGCCCCCTACGCACTTGCACGAAAATTCTGTTTTAGACGTAGAACAAGGTCGCTTACGATCCCTGAAAGTTTCATCCATTAAGTAAAACGTGTACAGAGTGCCGTGATTGGTTCCGTCGCTTCAAAGACGATGATTTCGCCGTGATTGGTTCCGTCGCTTCAAAGACGATGATTTCGACGACCGTCCACGTGAAGGAAGGCCCAAAACCTTCAAAGACTCTGAATTGGAGGCAAAGCTCGATGAGGATTCCTGCCAAACGCAAGAAGAGCTTGCTTTAGCATTAGGAGTTACTCGCCAAGCCATTCCCTAACGATTGCATGCGTTGGGAATGATTCAAACGCAAGAAGCTTGGGTTCCTCATGATTTGAAGCCAAGAGACGTTGGGCGTCGTTTTTTTCGCCTGTAAACTACTGCTCCAGCGGTAACGAAGGAAGGGTTTTCTTCGTCGCATCGTGACGAGTGATGAAAAATGGATTCATTACAGCAACCCAAAGAGGAAAAAATCTTGGGAACTACCCGGTCATGTTTCTACGTCGTCGGCTCGGCCGAATATTCACGCTGCGAAGGTATGCTGAGTATTTGGTGGAACCAGGTCGGTGTTATTCATTATGAGCCGTTGAAACCGAGCGAAACCATCAAATGGAAAGTCCTACCCCACCCGCCATATTTCCCAGATATGAGCTGGCTGATCAGCAGTAACACTCATATGAAGACATCACCAAATGGCTTGATTTGTGGATAGCCTCTCAAGACGAACACATATACAGTCAAGGTATTCGAGCTCTGCCAGAAAGATGGGAAAATTTTTAGCTAGCGATGGGCAATATTTCGAATGACTCATTGGTTACCATTTGTTTTATAATAAAGTTAAATTTTGATTAAAAAAACAGCGAGAACTTAGTTGCGCACAGTAGTTATGCTGAAAGTATTAATTACAATACGAGCACTGGATTTTATATTTCCAGTTTTAAGTAATAAAAATTATAATTATAGCTTTTTAACAAAAACTTTATTGTTAGACCCTAAATTTTAAAACCTTGACCTTCTATCTTTCTTAACTCTCCAAAATGTTCTGGCAATAAAATTTATCAAGTAAGATCGTTGACTATGTTCTATCTCTGTATTCCAGAAGTTAAAGTAACAATATTAAAGCATTTATGTCTTAATAATAGGTATATTTGATTTCCTTTATCTCCTATTGGAGTAGGGCATCAAATAATGTCTTAATAATCCTTTCAAAAAATCTTTAAAAAAGATGTGCACGACATTTAAATTTCTGCCTAGATTAATTTTTAAGGTGACGCCTGAATAATAATAGACGCCTGAGGAATACTCAAGTTTTTGATGGAAGTCAAAAATTATAACTAGGACAAATAAAAATGCCAGAACTAAAACTATAAAAGCCAAGCTTTGAAATGATAATTCAGAATACGTAAAATTCGTCTAAATACTATGTTAAATGGGAATGGTACAGAGTTAGTCTAGATGTGCTTTATTTTACTTTTTATTGTTTTATAGTTCTGCACCACTTAGCTTCCTTTAAAGCGTATTTTTGTGAATATCTTTCGATTGAATACTTTCTTTCTTTAATTTTTTATGTTTACCAACACTTTGCATTCTGCACAATAAAAATACATCAAAACTTGAATACAGTAACGTACTCCGTCAATTTTCATTAATTAACACACTTTCACAGAATTTCTTTCCAGAGACAATTTTCGCCTCAACGTCAAAGCAACTCGTTGTAGCTTGTTGTTGTTTTTTTGTTTTGTTATTATTGCTGTGCTCATTTTGAGATATCATCAGGTCAAATCTCAATTAACAAATATAACGATTTTGTTTGCATTTATTTTTCGCCATGCTTTCTTTTCTCGGGTCCATGTCCATTTCGTGTTGTATTTGTTGTTGCTGCTCTTTGTTAGTTTGCCTCTTTCACTTAACTAACAATTAAAAAAATATTAATAGAAATTTATTTCAATTGAAATCAAAAATTTTACTACTTGCTACTTTAGAGCGGCCGGCCAATGTATCTATCTCTGCTGGGAGTTTATTTGCATTTCAAGATATTTCCAGAAAGTCATTAGTAATTAAAATATGTCATTTGTTAATCGTATGCATTTATTTCAAACGACACGCCCTTTATGGAAAATGCGATCTAAGCTCAATTTAATTAGAACTTACGTTATAAACTATTTTAAGGTAGTACTAAGCTACTAAGTGCTTCATAATCAGCTTATACGCTTGTTAAATTTATGAGCACTTGATTATGGCCCTTTTTTAAAGTCAACCAACATTGTAAGCTAATGACACGGCTAATACACTCGCAAAACAAGCAGAAAAGCGCCACCTAGGGCACAAACACATAAGTTGCACTCGAACTGGTTACCAAAGTGCAACTTGTACTAATCATTATGATGAAGCTTGTTGCAAGCCATTAAAGACCTGTGTGGACTGTGGGGACTGTGCGGTCGGTGGGGTCTGTGGGTCTTTAATGGTATATAAATTATTGCCATTGTGAGTGCGAGCGAGATAGTTTAAACGCCAACGCTTTAAGTAGCTTTTAATGAGCGGTATAAAGTATATAAATATAAATTATAATATGTGCAATATATGCCAGTATGTGTAAATGTGTATAATAAAATCCAAGTTTAGCTTATGGCAGGAAGAAAAAAAAAAAAACTTCAAGTTGCAGTTATGCAGTACAGTTGTACAGCAGTATTTATATTAACTATTGCCATTTCACTCTAACATGTGCTAATTATGACGCATTGTTTGCAACGTGTGTGAGCACTTGCCAACTAATTAACGTTTATATAAAGTAAGTATCAAGAGCCCTTGTCATTGCACTCAACTGCATCGCAGGCCCAGCACCTTATTTACCCCGCTAAGTACAGTGAATATTGTTCAAGAGCCAACGTACGTATAAACTTAAAAATAGAAAACAAATTTAAGAATTATTTTTGTTTTTTCAAATTGACTTTGACTTAACAGATACAGAGGCCCTATGTTCCATTCGGGACAAAAGGTCAAAATTAATGAGGATGATGAAATAGAAACACAAAAATTTAAAAGTTACAAAAAAAATACAAGAATTTAAATTTATTATTTATTTATTATTAGGATGTTGTAGAAAAAACAATATTCGTATATAAATCTGTGTTAATTAATAATGGACGAGAATAAACAAACTTTTATAAAATAATTACGTTTGCTCCCTGGTACACAGCTTTGTAAAAAACAGTGCTGCCCATTTTTTTGAACAAATTACGCTAGAGAGCGCCAGCTATCTTAACTAGGTGGCGCCAGCTGTATTTGAAGGCGACTCAGCCGCATCTGAAAAACACTTAAGAATAAAAAACTCAATTCATAATACGTATAAGCGCATAGTCAGGCCGGGCGAGAGGGGACACGAAGGGGGTCAGAGTCCCCCCGGGCCCGGAGCTTTCTCAGGGGCCCTGTGTAATTACTGTCGTACTGTCGCGATTCAAGCTAAAGGTGGAATAGAGGGGGCGGTACATTCCCCCCCGGGCCCAGATTTTCTCTCTTCGGCCCAGCGCATATTATTATATATTTATTGTTTCGGCATAAAACACGGTGTGGTCATATAGATTGGAAAGAAGCTTTGCCCAAAAAGTTTTTTTTTTTTTTTAGAGTTACACAAGCTTAAATCATAATAAAACAAATAAATAAAATATTTTTAGTATCAATGAAACGGGCTTCTTGGGATAGAAAATTTTATGAAATCAATGTTTAAATCAATGTTTACAAGGTGCAATCTGGAAAACCAATTTTCACGAGGAAATATGCATTTGCGGACGTATTTCACCAATACCTTTTCGAATGTTGATTTCCAGGTGTTCAATTGTCTCTGGTTTTTCGACGTAGACCAGTGACAGTAATTTTCTATGGCTGCAATGGTGTTTCGACAAAAGCTTGTGGATTATCCTCACTCCAAATGCGACTTACATACCGATTCAACCAAAAACGGGCTTCATCGGAGAACAAAATTTTGAATTTTGAAGAAGTTTGACGAACTTTTGGTGTTTTTGATACAAAATTTCAACAATTTGCAATTGTTGCTCTGGTCTATCCATAATAAAATGTCAAGCCAAACTCAACAAAAATCAACTCTCAGCTGTTAAATGGGTTGTCAGGTAAAGCAGTGTTGCCAACTCAAAGTTGGGAACCTCTAAAAAAACACTTTATAGCAGAATAAAATATTTGCATTTTTCCAAATTAATAGAAAAATTTTGCCACAAAATGTTAATTTACATATTTTGTTAAAGATAAAACCATATTAAAATCTAATGTAACTAAAAAACTAAAAAAAAGAAAGTTTCAGAATTTGGCATCGAAATGATAAACTGTGTCGAAACCATTAAACGAATATATGCATTAAACAGGTTTATCTCTTTGTCGTTGTTCTTAGGCAATACCTACTGTAAGTGCATATTGTTAAAGCTGTCATTTAAATTTAGATAATACGATAATTATCTAGATTTGTTCTTGTTCTGATTACTAACACATTAAATACCAGGCATAAATAATTAAAATTATAATTCCATTCATTATAATCGATATTTATTATTGATCGTTAAATTGCACAGACTTTATTAATTATATTAATGAAGGCGTTTAGATATATTCTCTGTAAGTTAAACTGATGCATAAATACTCTAGATGACTGGGCTATTTTTTTAAAGGTGTGGGGACACTAAGAAGAAACATAGAAAAGTTAAATTTAATTTTTGTTTGCTTCAAAAAAAAAGTTTGTGAATATGACACCAAATTTTCCCAGAAATTACGAAGGTTATCAAGCATTATGAAATGGGCGTGAGCTCGTAACCTTGTATAGCTGAAACAAAGAATTTAAAATTCGGTGTTATGATTTGTTTTTTTAATACTTTGATTATTATTATCTGAATGGTTTGCTATTCATCTAATTCTTATTCCTCACAGTTTCATGGTTGGGAAGCCGAGTCTTTTTGCACCTACTAATACCCATGGACACCGGCAGCCGATTTAGTTTAGTCTGATATTGGATCCGCTAACGATGGTATATATACAACCTTATTTAAACGTTGAAGTAAAATGCTTCGACCTAAATAATAAAATGATAATAAGGAACTGGGAAACACCGAAATATATCAGTTTCGTACTGCATTTGTGCTTGTTGAATAATAGTTGGCAATTGTTTGAGCTTAGTTGTGAATGACGAGAGTGACAATTTAGAAAGGAAGATTAGTGCGAGCAATCGATATCGATAGCAAGGTTGCCAATTAGTGGGTTGCCAGATAAATCTTAAATACTTACCAGAGATCTGCAATAGTGGCAGTGTATTATACGACCACCGCAGATTTCCGAGTACGCGAGTGTGCTAAGGAACCATACATAAATACTGCAGTGTGCATTGCACTCTTGCCTTCTTTCACTCTTAGCACTATGGTGCCAATGGTGTCAAACTCGCCTGCAAATGGTTCACTTTACACTCTAACATACAGCACAATAAAAAAAGAGAGTGTGAGAGAAACCATCAACAACTTACGAATGAGCTGTGGTACGCGTACTCTGTATATAGCTCACTAACACACTCTTATTTTTCGGCAGCTTTTTTTTATCCAGCTCTCATTCTGACACGCATTTTGCTCACACCGCTCTCTCTCACCGCTTGAAAATAGTGTCATTGTCTCTCTTGAAATTTAAAAGAGTGTGTTTGGCACTATTCGGCAGTATGAATGAGTGTAAACAAGACTTTAATCATGACAATATAGTGTATGGTGTACTATTATTGCTTACACTCTTATGGTTAAAAGTGCGAGTGGTGCCAGACCATAAGCCTAAGAGTACAGCTGACACTACCATTACTTTTGATGAGAATATGTGGCAATAACAAAACAGGCACTATTGCAGATCTCTGATTCTTACCATTGTAGTGCAAGAAGTATACTCGGTTAGCGATCACTGACTACATTAAATTTGGAACAATCCCAAAAACTTGTTCTTTTTAGATCCGACTCTAGCTTATTTTTATGTGATTGATTCCGATTTTGAGCTTTCTAGTCTACAAAAACTGCCACGAATAAAAATTTTCTTTTCTTATTGACTCAACATTTAATCACTGGAGAGGAATTCTTTGTATTATTACTTGGGGGTTTAAATTTATATTTGTAACTACTAGCTCCAAAAACGAGTTTTGTTTCCCAATGGCTTAAAATTGATTATCTTGTCTTATCGTATGATTTTTGGACCAATTTTTTTAATGGACAATTTAAAATTGATTGATTATACAAGTTGTGTGTAAAAACAATAATTAAATGCATTAGATTTTTATTAATTCATAAAATTTATTTGGTTTTGGTTATTAAAATTATACTAGCTACGAATACTTTAGTAAATTGAAAGCATGCGAAATAAATTATTACGACACATACGGGTTTTCTTTATAAGAAATAACCAAATGATTTGGAATAAAGTGTTTGGTTTTTTATTGTAACCTCCTGATTCGATTTAAAAATTCACACAAAAATTCTGAGTTTTTGTTGTTGAATGTTTTAAACAAATTAAAGAGACTGTCAGGAAATCGTATAATTTTCTCAAATAGGATTGAAATTTTAAACTATCGAATAGAATTTACTTCGATTATGATTGAATATATGCCAATTGGATTAATATGAGTATGTACCTTTAAAAAACTAAATGAGGGTGACAGTGTTGGCTAACTTTTTTGCTCGAAAGTTGCGCATGTCCGCTTGGAAGCTTTCAAAATACTTATGGTGCAGTAAGATTATACTCGATAATCTCAATGTTTGAATTTCAGACCCAGCTGCAGTTGAAACTATTTATTAGCCAAAAACTTTTCACTCCAAGAAACCAAGAAGTGTTCGTACACTTAGGACTTTATTGTTTGATCTCGAATGTTTGTCACGACCCTTTTGTCAAATGCTTAAACTTAATCGATTATAAATTCGATTTCCATAATGATTTGCAAGCAATTGCTGCCTTTTACAAATTTGCAATCAACTAAAACACTTTACAACCCCGAGATAACAACCACCATGTGCGATCCAGCATGCAAACCCCAGGGCTAAAATTTTAATTATAATCGCGTATCGCTTGTGCCAAAGCTCCACTAAACCTTTGTGCTCTTTGTCAATGGTTCTCCGGTTAAGAGTTGTCCCTGGCTGTTTGTCATTAACGGGCCCCTGCCATACAATACCAAACCGAGTCCAAGCATGCGATGACATGCGGCATTTGCATTAATTTTGCATTGCCACAAATAAAAAAAAAAAAATACTTTTTTTAAACAAAAAAAAAAGAAAGAAGCGAATTTCCATAATGAGCACGTACACAATCACTTACCCCGGAACTCACACACGGAACATGCAATTCGCAAAAGGGTTTCGCCGCATAATTTCCAAAAAGGGGTTGCAAAATTTTTATAATTAGTTGGCCGTTGCCCAGTGCCGAGTGCAGCCAACTCATACTAGAAATTTTACATATAATATTTAATTCTTTTTTCTTACGTTTTTTACCAAATATTTAGACGTTGATTATAGCACGGTGAAAAAAATCCCCGTAAAACACGGCAGCTTCAGAGCTTGGCAAATGATTTTGGTGCGTGCTCAATTGGGGAGTTTTCGCTAGCCTTTGCTACCAAACCTCTAAGCCCTACAAACCCTTGAGCGTTGCCACCTTATTTCTGTGTTCCTTTTGTTTTGCGCTAATTTAGCAAAATTATGTTTTTTTTTTGTTGTGCTCATGTCGCTGGTTCGTGCTGCACCCCATTCCAAAAAAAAACACACCCCACCCCTTCACACTGCTTATGTAATTCAACTGCAATACGAACGGGACATGCAATTTTCGATTTTACGACAGCACAAAATACTCCTAGCATTTTTTTTTTTCTAAATGAATTAAAATTGCCAAATGTATGCAGCAGTGGTGAAGAGTGTTGGCAAGTCAGGGGGTGTAGCTAACGGTTCGCTTTTAATGCAAATAAAAAATGCGAATAACTCATTACGCGGCGCATTAAGGACAACGTGTACAGGACAACAGCGACGGGAAGCTGAAGGTGCAGGCGGCGGCAGAGGTGAAAGAGCTTGTTGTTGCACGCTATGACAGGGTTGCTTTTTGGCTTGGCCTGACTTTGCTTTTTATTTATTTTTTTTTGTTGGCGTTTCTGTGTGAATGTTCGATTGTGTGAGTGTGGAGTGTTTGAGTGAATTGGTGTGCTCTGTGGGCGTTGTGATTGTTGTTGTTGTTGTTGCTGTTGCACAAGCTTATTGCTGTTGTTTTCTTGTTCTAGTATTGAGTACGCCTATAGCATTGTTGTTGTTGTAGTTGCTATTGTTGTATTATTGGCATCGCCTTGTGCGTGCTCAGTTTGAATCACGCAAATTTCATTATTATTATTTTTAATGATTTGAGTGGAAAAAGTTGACGGCAACGGCACCCGTTTGGCCTTATATCATTTTATAGACATGTGCTCATACATTTGTGGTGAGTGTATTTATATGGAGAGAGACATGCATACAGCTGCATTGTAATGCATTTTGTTTGTGGCGCTTTGCAAGGGTCAGCAGGATAATAGCAATTGTCTGGGTGTATAGCATTTATTTCTGGTTTCTTACACTTCAAGTGCAGTTACGTTTAATTTAACACACACATAACACATACAAAACTTATGTTCATGATTGGGATGTCTAAAGGTTCAATTCTTGTGTTTGATAAAATGAAGCTTAAGTCCAAGCAGTCACTATACTTTTAACACTTGTTACTGCAAAAAATGTAAAAACAATTAGCATGTTCACTTTGTTGGGCAGAAATTCTGTTGTGCAGAAGTACCCAACAGCTACTTACACCAAAACAATTCTGCATTTCTGCACCAAGGCATTTAGGCGCCTAGGTACTTTTGCCTAAAAGAGTGTTATAAAAAGCGCCGTCATCTGGCAGTGTGTACATTTTTTGTACCCTGTACCGTATGGTACAAAGGTTATATGAAATGTATGTAACATACAGAAGGAGAAGTCGCAGACCCCCCAAAGTTTCCTAAAATATGATCAGAGTGACTAGAGAAGTCGATATACCCATGTCCGTCTGTCTGTCTGTTCGTATGAACGCCTAGATCTCAGAGATGGTAAGAGCTAGAGCAACCAAACTTTCAGATTAGATCCCTTATTATTTCATAGGAGACAAGTTTATTTTACTTTTTTGATATCGGGATTACATTATATAGCTCCCATAGGGGTGTTTCAGAGGACCTCGAAAAAACCAAAAGCTTTAGATGGATAGTTCGTTTGTTTATAAAGATATCGTACCAAAAGTTAGCACTCGGAAGTTTTTTAGAGATCTTCAACACTGAATCAAATATATAGCTCCCATAGGGCAGTTCGGTCAAACAAAACTTTTTTGGACAGAATTCGCTGTGTTTCGTTTGTTTATAAAGTTATCGTTACCAAATTTGGCACTGGGAAGTTTTTTATAGTTCCCAACACCGTACCAAATTTGATCGAAATCGGTTGACTATAAAAAAAAAAAACGTTTTTTTGCACAAAATTCGTTATGTTTCGTTTGTTTGTGAAAATATTTAGTGTTTGTCAGTTTTTTAGGGTTACCCAGCACTGTACCTAATTTGATCAAAATCGGTTAACTATATCATGTAGCTCCCATAGGACCGACCGATCCAAAGAATGTTTTTTGCACAAAATTCGTTGTTTCGTGTGGCTTTGAAGATACCGTAACCAAATTTGGTGTTCCAAAGTTTTTCATAGTTCCCAAACACTACAAAATTTGATCAAAATCGGATGACTATATCATAAAGACACATCAGAAAAACGTTTTTGGCTCAAAATTCGTTGTATTTCGATTGTTTGTAAAGATATTGTACCCAAATTTGGCAATCGATTGCCTTTTAGAGTGCTTAAGCAATATATCGGACTGAATTGCAATTAGTGGTACAGGTTATCCTAAAGTCGTCCGTGCCCGACTTTAACGCACGCCATCATTTATATTGTTTTTGGTATTGTTAAGTACTTGTAGTGTGCATCCAAACAACTGCCAAAAGTTTGAAAAACCATATTTTTTTTAATAATTGAATTGCAGTGACAGTTAATCAAATTTATATTGACACTAGAAAAAAGCCTCTTGTTAGTCCGGCACTTCTGCATTTCTGCACAACAAAGTGAAAACATTAACTACTTATTTCAAAAATTAATTTACAGCATACTATTTAAATTAATAAACACCTCATTTGACAAATAAATTTTAATAATACAATAACTTTTGAGCTGTCAAATATGGTTCCAGCACGGGCTGTATTATCGATTTTTCCTAACTAGAGAACTGCAACTCAAATTATAAATGTATTGTACTTTTGATTACTTGCAAAAGAAAAATGAAAAAAAAAATAATATTTAAATTAAAAAGGTTCACATAAAGTAGTAAACACATAATAGCCCTAAAGGCTCCAATTGGAAGCTAACTAAACTTCGAAATTATCCTAAAACGCTCACCAATTATTTCTAAGTTTTGACGGCTCTTAGCTACACGGAATAGTTGCATAGTGCATAAAATGTTAATCTCGGACAAAATCGGACAAAATCAAGAGTCAGAAATTTTAACTATAGTAAATCATTATAATTAAACTTTTGGATTTACTTTTGAGACAAATCACTAATATAAATAGATCGATGGTCTCTGGATGTTCAAGATCAATCGTATCGACAATAAAATGGCTTTGAGATTGCACTTAAGACTCACAGACAGTCCCCACAGGGCCCTAATTTCATCGTGACGGGACATATTTGCCTGGCAGTAAAAACGTGTTGCCAAATAATAAGACGTGTAAACTTTTACCAGCTAGTGCTCTTTAAATTAACATTTTAATTTTGTAAAATAATCTGTTTTAGATTTAATATCATCCATAGCACCAGACCAGAGTAGCGATTCACTTGTAATTTACCTATTGGATTATAGCCTTAGTTTTAAGTAGGCTGATTGCCAATACATCAATAATACAAAAAAACAAATTAAGATTAAGTTTAGTATTAAATACCTACTAGATACAATTTGTTAAAATAAAAAAAAAAATAATAAAAATTAACTTTTACTACATAATGTTGCATTGCACGTTTTAAACTCGACCTAAAACTTTGGAATTTTTTCTCTTCTAAATTTTAAATATGCGATTGTTCGTTTTCTAACACTTAAAAAATAATAGTAGGGTAGGTTGAAGATTTGTTACAATTTTCAGTACCTCCATTGGAAAAGTTTATTGAATGGAATAACCGGAACATCTTGTTTTAATTACGATAACTATTTGACTTAAGATGCTGTATCTTTGTATTAAGATGCCATTTGTTTGGTACGGTGATTAAACGATAAACTGATAATATCAACATACAATGTATACAGTTGATTGATTTAAAATAAAGATAATACAAAAAGAAACTTAAAGACAAAATTTTATAATATACATACAATATAAAATAATTAATAGTTTGCCACTGACCCGTTGGGGGAATTTTATTTGCCCGAGGGCCAGCTATGCCCTACCCACAGCCAATTGTGGCCAGTGGCAAAACAAGTTGGAACCAGCGAAATTGTCCTGAGTTAAGCTGTGCCCCTACCCCTACCCACAGGAAGAGTGGTCGAAGATCGAAGTTGGAGCCAAGGTGATTCAAAACAGCTCTCATCAAGCTGAAAGGAGAAAGTTCACTTGAGAAGATACGCGCCAAGTCTTTATAATTCGAACATAAAACTCTAAATGGCTCATGTAGAGCATAATTAGGAGTACATCTCATAAGGTATAAGGGTACAAAATTCTGAGAGGAGCGGCTAGGAATGTTAAACAAAAGCTGCCGAAGTAGGCAAGGGGAATCAATGCATCCCGATATAAAATTATGCAAAAAAATAGCGTTAAGGGCAATCCTACGATTTTCCAATGAAGGTAGATCGATTAGAAGAAGTTTACTGTCATCAAGAGGCAATCGGATATTGGGGTCCCAATTTAAGCTACGTAGTACAGATAATAAGTTGCCTTTCAAGCTGATGGTACAGGGCTTCTGAAACCTTCTCTTACAAATACATATTGCGTTTGGACTGGTATTTATCGAGTATAGATATCTTAGACCCAGGTGTTGATTTAAATTAAAGATTTGTGGCTTACCATAGATCGAGAGGATTGATTTGTAAAACTTTTATTTTTTGTGAGCCAATTAGGGTTTTATAAAAACCCCTTATATTTTTTTCATTCGCTTTGATAAGCTTGTGTCTTTGTTTTTATTATTAAGTATTATTTAAGAAAGTTCCAGCTGTTCTTTTTCATTGGGCGCATAATAAATAGTATGTATGTATATAAGCCAATTTGAAACATCTTCACACTTCCCACTCTTTGCCGCTTAAATCCTTTTACTGCTTAGACCTTTTCAAGTTTTATAACCATTTGCAGCTCAGACTTAAAGTTCAAACTGCCATCTCTTCATTACGCATACAATTACATAAACACACATATTTACATACATGCCACCTTCACTACCCTTCTTGCCACACACTGCATAATAATGTGGGCATTGTATATCATGTGTAATCGTGTGTAATTTTTAAGAAAATTGCACGTTTTGCCACAGAAAATGCATTGGACACCCCAGCACTATGCCATTCCAAGCGAGCCCAAACCCCAAGCGATTGAACAACCCTAAAACAATGCAACAACAAACAAAAACTCATTTAAAAGAGCCCCCCTCTCGCTCACTCCTTCTCTATGAGAGTTTTGTATGTATGCAAAATGTATGGGTGTAATTGTGTGTGTGAATGTGTGTGTGTTGATGTAAGTAAAAAGTTGTTTGCATACGTGTGCGTAAATAAATGTTGCATAAATAATTTTAACTCAATGACTTAATGTTGTTGTCGTTGTTGTTGTTGCTGCTGGAACAGGCTCAGGTGTACGGAGCGTATTATTGATTTTTTCTGCTAAGACAAAGTTTGGCCAAAAAAAAATCCAAAAAATAAATAATAATAATAATGATGTTAAATCTTAAACTTGAAAGAAGCAACAAATTTAAAGCTAAGCAGGCAACTTAAAGAAGACAACTTAGTCGTCAAGGGGCAACATTCACTTCCTTGAAAGGCAAACGAGTCAGTTGTTGCAAGTTGCTACGTTCTAGTTGCAGTCGTTGTTGTTGTTGTTGGTCAATGTGTTGTCGTTAGCATTTAATATGCATTTTGTGCTAATTACAAATCAAAAGCAATTTTAATAGGCAGCAATAACTGCAGCAACAAGAGGAGATTTTTCATGACAACAAAAAAAAAAAACAAAAAAAATTGCTTTGTGCCACATTTGGCCTAGGTAGTAGGAACTGGTCAACTGGCTGACTGCTGGCTGCTACTAAATGATGCCAAACGTGCTACAATTTAGTTTGGCTATTAATTACAACAACTTGCAGCACCAGCAAAAGCAACAACAGCAACCACAACGACAGCAACAAACAACATGTAGAACATGTTGCCAAGCTACAAAATTATTGATGATTTTATTAATTTGAATATTGGCTACGAATTGCTTGGCATGAAGCAACAACAACAAAAACAACAACTGCAACAAAAAAAAAACATAAGAGAAGAAAAGGAGTACAACAACTTGGCCAAGACAAAACGTTTTGGCCAAAGAGACGTGCTGCGTCTCAAATGATAAATTTTTCGCCAATAGAAAGTTGCATGGAAATTGCAATTTATAGCGTGCCAGCAACATGTTGCAAGCAGCAGGCTGCGGCAAGTAGTGCGGCATATTGCAACGTGCCTGCAGAATGAGTATAATTAGACCGGTTTTTGTAATGCGTTTTGAGGCTTGGCCTCTGATGATGTAGCAGCACGCAGCCTAGACAAAAAATAATACAAAAAAAAAAAATCTAGTGCTGCTCATGTTGCATCGCCATCGTTGCCATTACAAACGCTGCGGACATTGCTAATGTTGCATTTGTCGTTGTTGCTCTTGTTGCTTGTTGCAGCAGCGTTAAAAATCAAGCTCTTGATTTGAATTATAGTTGCACTGGCGATAATTAATCGTGCTATTTAGTGTGCTACATGAAATTCTACCAGTTGCTGGTTATTGATTAGATTTTAAGTCGTCGGCCGTTCGCTCCGCACACAGGAAGCATGTTGCATGTTGCTCTGCAACATTATGTCTGTGTTGAGTATGTATATGCATAATTTCGATAGACACTTAATATGCACAAATTATATTTAATTTGATATTGAGCGTATCTCTCTTTTTTTGTCGTTAACAATTTCGAAATATTGCCAGCGAAAACTTTCACAACATGTTGCTAGGGCAAATACAATGTCCATATGAATAACAGATGAGTGCTCTACTTTTCAGTAGATAAGCTGGAAATTACTTTTATTATTTCATTAAAGTCAACGTCGAATGTCCGTGTTTTAAGTGTAGAGTAATCAGTAGCTTGTGGTAATTTATTGTGAAATATAAGTATATCAAAAAGCTTATTTGAAAGTTTTCCGATTTTGGTCGACAGGTTTTGGAAATTTAGTAAGTTATTGTATTATAAAAAAGAAAATGTGCATGGTGGGATACGGTATCTTGATAAATTTTTTCGCGGAAAAAACATTAAAATTTCGATTTGGTTTTATTTCCCACACGACACCAAAAATAGTAGAATTTCAATAAACTTAATACACTGGCTGTAACATACATATATTTTACTTTTCGTGATTTTTTTCGGCATATAGAGGCATATACATACCCATGACGTGTAGCTCTGTCAGATCAAAATATTAAACATATTTAGAAATCGTGACATTCTTCTACGAAGGAACAAGCACGATATCGATATAGATCGAAAAGCTGCTTGAGGATAGTGACATTTCGTCTCTAGCCCTTATCATCTCTAAGATCTAGATGTTCCCAATGGCTACAGGGTATTAATATGCAATAAATACGAGGTTTGTTCAAAAAGTATCGGAAATTTTTAATTTTCGTGGGCTATGGATGTTCCGTTTTCAATCTTTTTGTGGCGTTATGTTGGTACTCATGACCCTCACTTATATTTACAACCTCGGCCATTTTGAATGTTCAGTCAGTTTTTGACAGCTATTGTGCGTGGACGTGTTTTAACTTGTCGACCCGCGACCCGCCTCCTGGCCAAACTTTTGGTTATAATCGAATGGCACGAGTCAATCGATATATTAAGGTCGTCAGCTACTTCTCTGGCAGTGATTCCACGATTGGCCAATACAAGTTTCTTTACTTTATCAATGTTTTCGTCTATTGTTGATGTGCTCGGGCGTCTGGAACGGTCTTCGTCGCTCACATCTTTTCGGCCCCCTGAAAACATTTTCTACCACCGATAAACGTTGCTTTCGTCCAAAGCAGCTTCATCAACATTCGGAATACTTCCGCGCACTTTATGTTGTTTACTGACTGAAGATTCAAAATGGCCGAGATTATCAACATAAGTGAGGGTCATGAGTACCAACATAACGCCACAAAAAAACGAAAATCGAACATCTGTAGCCCGCGAAAATTCAAAATTCACGATACTTTTTGAACAAACCTCTTACAACAAAAGAAGGCTTGACAGACCATAAGTTCCTTCGCAGTAATTATAAACATCGACACTGCTCGTATGAAAATCTGAAACTCACTGTTTTAAGAACCCGATATACCAAATTTTTGATGAAGCTTGTGGATTCATCTTGACGTGTGAAACAGTTACCTTGTAGAGTTCACATTTGATCCTGTTTGCAATCTAAATGTTGCTAATGTACCTCACTTTCAGAATGTTGCATCCGAAATGTTGCTAAGCACATTGTCTCATTATTTGTCTCTTTCTCGCTGCCTTTCCCTAGCACTTAACCATGAACTGCCATCTTTTAATTGTAGACAAAACAAGCAAAATAAATATATTTTTCAATTTTAACATTTTGCTGGGAAATAGTTCAAATGTTGCTAAGGAAATCTCATTATGCTAGACAAGGCAAGGTAATATCTGGACAAGGCATCTCGCTCTAGCTGTCTTCTTAATAATTCTCTCTCTCTGTCTTACCGCATGTTTGTACGGCTGTCGTTGACGTATACTTAAAATTATTTTGTTGTCGTTATCGCATTTGTTGTTGTTGTTGTTCGGTGTTTTGTTTTGTTTTGTGTTGTTTGCTTCTTATGCATAAGTGCATACATACATGCATATACATTTGCCATATGCCCCAGGGCAAAAGCTCACACCAGCAGCAGCAAACACACACACACACACATGCAGCCATTTGCATGCAACGTACAAAATTAATTATTACGCCTTCTCACATTCAGTGTCCAGTCTTTATATATGTGTATGTGTGTGCTCTGTCCACTTCCTGGCCCAAAATCTACAAACCAAGGCAACTCTTGGATAGGCGGCGGGCAGTCCACGAAATGGCCATGGCTCCTACAATATATACTACGACGAAGGCTTCTGGCATTGCATGTCCTGGCGCACAACTTCCAAGGCACACATACACACACACACACAAACAAAATAGTCTGCATGTGTTTGTGCCTCATTATGGCCACGACAGCATTGTGGCCGGAAAAGTGCGTTCGTTGACTGCTGGCAGCTGTGCGGTGGGGCGGGTGGTAACTGCTGCTGAGTCCGTCTGGCCAAGTCATGGATTGAGTCTGAGTGCAATTGCTTGGCTGGGCATTGGTATTGGTGTTGGTTGCATTGGTCATGGGCCTTGCATTATTACATACAACTGCAGACAGTCGAACCCACAACATACTGCACTAGTGGAAGAGAGAGAGAGAGTGGGGCAAAGAGAGTGCCACAGGCATGTTGCATAGTTTTGCCTGCCACACACACACACACACACACACACACAGCCCGACCATATGCATAATGCATTAAAATCAACGCCCGTTTTATGTTGCTCTTGGTCTGTTTCTAGCCAAAGACATCAACTTCAGTAGCTTCTTTTTTTTTTTTGGTTTTTGTTCGCGTAGTATTCCTGGTATTTGCTTGCTTTGTTCGATTATTTGGTTTTCGTACAAGAACTTTTGCCAAACGTGTTGAACATGGCCAACTCTAAAACAGGCCTAAGTTCAGACCTAAACAACAACAACAAAGAATGTCATAGCAAGTCTGGCTCCGTTTAAGCGTTTTAGGCAAATTTCTAGCCTACTTTTAGGCGCATTAGTTGCAAGGCTTGCATTTCAAAGCCAATTTGCAGTATACACAAATATACACACAGCTGCACTCACATACACACATACTTACATGGAAAAAACTTTCTTACCAAACCATATCGTATACTCAGACATGACCTCTGCAGCCCTTGCTGGTCATATAAATTATAATGCAGAGTAGGTGTAAAATTTTCGATTACGAATGCAGGCAAGTGGTCAGAGTCTTTCAACCCAGGCAAAAACAACTCCACCTACGCTCTAAGCCAGAACAATGTTGCTTGGGCAAGGACTCGAACTGGAACTCGAACTCGGAGTCGGCATTGGCAAATGCTCCTGCAGGAAGTTTGTATGTATGTGTGTGTGCTTGTGTTTGTGTTTTGTATAGTATTTGTGAGTGTGAGCTCTGACGGCAACAAGGATAATTAATGAAATTAATGTTTTCTGGCATGAGTTTTAAGTGCACGAAATATATTCGATAATGTTTGCATAAAATGCAAATTCTAAATTATGTGCATAAAACGACAACAGCCAAAGCCGGTACAGTTGACACACGGCAACTTGGCTAAAACTGGGGTTGGTCATGGTCTGGCTAATGCGACTCCCGCTCTTTCTCCGTCTCTCTGCCAGGGGGTTGACTGCATTTAAATTACAATTTATGAGCCCTTGCTTATTACAAGCTATATATGCATAGCTACTTAGTTACTTGCCTGCATGTACATATATGTTTGATTAACTTTTTGAACTTTTTTTTTTTGTATTCTTGTTTCAGCGGCCAAACAATGCTTAGAGGCGAGACTCATGCCGCTACCCACTGACATGGCCGAGGGCTGTGAGGACTCTGCGGGTGCTGCTGAAACAACGTGCCACAAACGCCATTCGCTTGAGCCAACGGCGCAGTACAAGCTGGACAAGATGCTGGGCACAGTGTTGCCATGTTCCGAGGCGGCCATAGGCGCCACACTGGCAGCGCCAAGCAACAACGCGAGCAATAGCAGCAGCGGCGGCAGCAGCGGCAGCAGCATTGTCAAGCGCGAATTTTGCGACGGCAGCGTCATTGGCGCCAGCGTCAGTCCCACGCACAATCACAACAACAACAATAACAACAGCACCACCAGCAACAACAATACCAAAATGCAAGCCCTAATCTGTGCTAGCAGTAATAGCAACAGCAACAACAACAATAACAACAGCGGCACCAATGCGCTTGCCAACTCCAGCAGCTCATCGTCGTCCAGCTCCTCATCATGCTCATCCACATCCTCGTCCTCCTCAGCCACCAGCACGCTTACTAGCTGCACCACCGCAGCCATAGTGCCCTCCAATTGCTCCACAAATGCCAACAAATCACCCGTTTCGCCGTATTCCCAAAGCGCCGCCGCCGCCAGTCCGCTCCACGAGACCAGTCACAGTCGCTCCCCTCCTACGGTCAACATATTGCCGCAGTCAAGGCAGCTGTCACCATGCGAAACAACGCCTGCATCGCCATCCACAACGTCATCGCATGTATTGGCGCTCAACATCAAGACAGAGTCGGTGAGTCGTAGTCAAACATTATTGGAATTCTTTTATTTCTCTTATTAGTTTTAACTAGGTGCAACTTTGAGTAACTGTGTGCACCACCGATAGCTATGTTGGACCACTTTAATTAGTCATTCAAATGTCACACCAATAGCCAGCCTTAATTAAGCCTTAAAATCACACGCGGTTAATCTCCAAATCACCAAATTGACCAATCTTAGGCTAAACAGTTTGGCCAGCTGTGCTTAGTCTGCGTTAGAGCTGCGTGCGTGTCAGAAAGCATTGTCACGAAAGACACGAGTGGGTATCGTTCGTGGTGTTGCCAAAAATCACAAATAAGAATATTTTTTTGGTAGTTCTACATAGCTTGAATGAACAAATTTAAGCTAGAACTTAAACTTTATTTTTGGAACAACATAAAAAAAAGCAAAATGATGTTTCTTTTTTATCGTAGCAATTTAAAGAAATCTACGTAATAGCAGCTCTATCTTTATGTCTGGATTGCCCGGCTCGAATTTTTTTAAAAACGATATATGTAAGCCTGGCAATCAAATCACAAAAGCTGAAACTTGGAACGAATGTAATCAGAATAATCGGGCATGTTCTAGGTTTCGATTCCGAAAGAACTTGTCTGCATAATTGAATTATCGGCTTTTCTTTTTCGACATACTCTCTACTGAACTCATAACCTTTACGAAATTATCGGAGCATCATCGTCGTCCTTGAGTATGTGCTAAAAGAGTTCCACGTCAATTTTACAAAATCAAGACGTACTAATTCACTTTAAGTCTTGCTTTCTGTATAACGAAGCAGAATAAGTTTATAATGTCTAGTCTATAACGGCTAGTTAGCAAATCATCTAGTATTCTTAGAAAATTTTTTTTATTTAAGTTATAGGAATAAAGGAGTTGCGTAATTTAAGTTGTCGCACAGATCTCTCTTAGCAAATGCTGAGAAGTGAACTCGTTTACACTTCTCGAAAGTTCAAGGATCATAAACAGTTTATTGACATTAATGTTGACCATGTCCTCATATGAGTACACCAAATTCCTCTAAAGCACATTTGATAGATTTCCTGTGCTATATGTTGAGATATCTGAATAACAAACATTTATACCAGATATAAACTTGTTCCTCGATGACTCGATTTTTGTTTTTAGTTAAAACTATTAGTATTCACGCTGTCTGCTGTATCGATGACTTTTGCAACAATAAAGTGTACAGTGCTGAGTTTCAACTTTCAACTGAACTTTTTGTTAACCCAGACCCTATTTCAGTTTATATATATTGAGTTGTGGTAAAAGTGTGCTATTTAATGTATTTTCAACATTCATTCCAATACTTTGGGATTTTGCAACTGCATTAAACGCAATTACGAATTTTATTTACTAAATTAAACAATTATTGCTTTTAAGTGGTCAATGGCGTAGGGTTCTAAAGCGCCAAATTTCAATTTTACAAAGTCAAACAAAATTAGAAAAGAAGCAGCACAAACTCGACTGATAAACTAATAAAAAGGGCGTTCAGGCTTTATCGAGTGAAGTTTTTGCGCAACTTTGCAACAGCAATCGTGAATAACTCAATTGTTTCCAAACAATTTCAATGTTTCAATATTGGCAAAAAAAAAAAACAAAGCTCTCAGTATGTTATATATTTAAATTTAAATGTTGTATTTGGAAGAGCTCACGAGTTTTCGAACTTATTGAATCGCAGATTTGATTTGCTTTCAGGCCTGTACGCAGCATGAAAAATTTACGAACGGAATGAAAAACTTCATATAAAAAAAACAGTGTCGAAAAATTACGATCCAAAATTTTTTACAAGTGGACGCAGATAGCAAAACAAAACAGTGTTGTCTTTTAATTTTAAAAATGCTTAACGTTAGATGGCGCCACTACTTCACTAGGTGTGGTAACACTCACAACAGCTGTTTTGTTTTTGGCGGCGCAATTTGGTTTTAATGTGCAAGCATATTATTTCGCTCGCATTAAAATATTCATTTGTGCAAAGTGTGCCAAATAAAATTAAAAAAAAAGAAACATCCGTTATAATGGCAGGTCGTACTAAAAGGTGCGAAAGTTTTTCAAAGGAGGACAAAATTGCACTGATTAAGGCAGTGGAATTGCGCCCAGTGTTGTGGGACCTGACTGAAAAAATGCATTTTAATGTGCTAATGACAAAAAATGCGTGGGATGAAATTGCAGGAACTCTCAATAAAGAGGGTAAATGAGAACCAAGTAACGCTCCAACATTTCAAACAATATATTGAAATTTTTTGAGGACATATGAAAATTTTTATGAAACACCGATGGATTACGCACCACTTTAAATTGAACACGAAATGTACACAATTGTGTTGTAATATTAGTTCAATACAAAAATACATACATCTTTAAAAAATCTTCCAGTTTCGGCTCTGCCTGTTAAATAAGGGCTTACCCAGATACTCCATTTCCTGCGCCGTCCCCCTTCTTGTTGTTTTTTTTTTTGCAGCCAACCTTTTTATATAAAGCAATGTCAACAATATTTGTTCATAGAAATCCATTGCAAATTGTGCGCGCTTATTTTTTGTAAATCAAAAACAGCTGATTGCAGTGTGACTGTTTGCCATTTCAACCCAACATATCGAAAATAAATACCGATGAATACCACAAAAAAGACCAGAACTCGATAAAAAATGCCTCTTTTCCTTAATTTGCAAACACTGGTTATTACGCTAAAAATAATGTACAAGAATTTAAGATCGTAAATTTTTCATGCTGCGTACAGGCCTTTCAGAAAAACAATACCATTTCCATAAATTCTGGTTTTAATCGGTTGTTCCAAACTGTGTTAACAATCGAAACGCCTCATCGGTTGCTGCTCTGCACGATCACGAAACACGGCCACCACTAATTCGAATGCTGTACATAAAGTTGCCCGAGATATTTTGTTTGACTTCATTTAACTGGAGCAATAATCAAGGGCATTGGCGTCAAGCTGTAACTTTTATGCTATATAGCTCGCCAGTGGTTCCCCGGGCCATGTCGTGCTCCAAACTCAACGCAGCTACAGAAACAACGACCAATAAAAGCAACAACAACCCAAATATTTGTCCCAATTTTAATGACCATAAAAACTTAGAGGCAAGAAAAAAAATAAACTGTTTCGGGCTTATTTTTTTTTTATATGTTTTTTGTATTTTACAATTGTCAGCAATAAATAAAAACTTCGCATGTCCTCGTCGAGCGGCGCTGCTTGGTTTCTGCCTCGGAGCACTGCGCCGGCGCATAGTTGGAGAGCGAATCAGCAGAAACTTGGACAAGGCGTTGAGCGGACTTTGAAACTAACCAAAAGCATTGGAAGTTGAAGCAGAAACTGAATTTTTTTCGTTTCGTTTTTTTCAAGTTTATTTATTTATTTTGGGGTCTTGCAGTTTTCGTGTTATTGTTAAATTCGCGATCATAAAATGAGAATATTATGAGTAAAGGGTACGGAGTTGGGAAAACATTTAAGTTTAAGTTAAGAGATTTGACAGGGGTATAATTTCAGTGTATAATGTTTTGACGGAAAGAACAAATAAATTGGTGTTATAATTATTTCAATTGAAATTTGAATTAGGAGCAATTTTGAGAAATCATCTGCATGATCTCTAGTAATATTTGTGCCAACTCTTGAGAAAAATAAGCCGATTGTTTATTTTTAATAGCTTGATATTGTGATGAACCAGTTGAGTTGCATCTAACATAAGTATGTACATAGTTGAATTTATCAGAACTGATTTGGTTTTTTTTGGTAAAATTTCGCTGCTCTTAATGACACTTCGTGGATTGGTTATTTGAAATTGATCTATTAAATTAATTACTATTAATATTTCTTTTTTTTGATTAAGTATTTGTTACATTTATTGTTTATAACTTAAATTTAGTTTAATTTATTTTCTCTATAAAATTTTGAATTAAACTACCTTCTCCGAAATAATTCTTCTTATATTGAAGCTAGTGCAAGCAAATATCTGATGATTTAAGTATAGTTGTTTCTTAACAAATTTAATTAATTTTAAAAATTTAACCATATTAAATTTATACAGAAATAATTTTTTTTGGTTTTTAAAATATTTTTTTTCCGTGATTGACAGAACATATCTTAACTCTTAATTTTTTAATCATAATTATTTTATTAACATATAATGTAAATTTTTAATTCGATTTCTCTTCGCTTAGCGAACAATTCTTGCAACTTTTTTATCAAAAAGTTGACTATTTATTAATTATCCAAAAATACAGTATTGGTAATATATATAAGTTCCTATAAGTCCTACAAGGACTAGAGGGCCGTGTTGGTAATAATAAATAAAAATGAATATTTTTTAGTTTATACAAAAGCAAACCATCTTAAACTAATTTATGATATATTACTTGATTATATATGGTTGTATGTCCTATTTAATTCTATCTTAAAATTATTAATGAATAAGTTCTTTTTTTATACTATACTATTGTAATTTAAAATAACTGTAATTTTCTTAAAATCTGCAAATGGAAATGCTTTTGAAATTACTTTTTTAGAATAATCTTTAAAATTAGTAATTTTCACTTTTTTATAGCCTGTACTCAAAAGTACATATGGTCTAATAAATTTAATGACACCAATTTTTCAAGATACTTTTACCCCTAATAGAATTTGTGTCATCAGAATCAATATGTACCTGTGTAAAGGGTCATATGCAGACGAAAATATGAAAAATATGTTTACTATTTATTTAAAAAAAATTTGACAAATTGTGAGATCTAATATGCAAAAATTAAAGAGTTTTCTACTTACTTTATACATATAAACATTTTAAACAAATTATGTGAAAAAAATTGCTAAAATAATTTTAGCGGGCAAAAAATTAACAATGAAAATTAGTAAAATATTTGTATTGTTTTGGATATATCACAGTCCCCGCTTAAGTTCGTCACTAATATTTATCTGAAAACTTTTCACAGTAGAAAGTTGATATTGAACATACATTATCTTCTTAAATTCCTAAATACCGATTAGAGTTTGGGCACCGAATTCTAACAACAAACTGTATTGGTTTAGGGTATTTAAGAGTCGACCAGCAGAAAATAAAAAAAGTCTGGTTGTCTTGAAATGCATGTAGAAGGCTGTTAGGGTGATGGCGAGCGAAGCGGGCAGGACGCGAGACCCCTGAATTTTTTTTTTTATTATTTCGTGTTTTCAAAAACTTAATGATATTGTACTGTTCATAGAACAAACTAAGGTCATACCTTATGCAAAATGAATGGATTTTATTTTAATTAGTTTTTTTAAGTAGTACATGCTATTTATCTAGTTCCATTGTTAACCATTCGACGTGGCATGGACTCAGCTTGTCACTCTAATGACACAATCAGCACACAAGACACGCACACACAGACACACTCTCATACACACAATCACACTAACACTAATAACAAAACAGACAAATCCCATAATTGCCTAGAAACCAAATGCGACTTGTAATGCTCAATAGAGCCTACAAAATGTTGCAAAAAGCAATTAATAAAAATAAAGTAATACAAAAAGTTTATAATATTTATGTGCATTCAGAGCCAAATGAGTAATCGCCTGAGTCGACAGCAACAGCAACAACTTGCAACAAAAGCAGCTCGCTGCATTTATTGAATAAAATGTAAAAAAAAAACTATTTTAAAAGCATATAAGAAGCACAAATAATAATCAGCGCGATGTAATGAAAAAAAAAATAATAATATTATTTGCCAGTGCAAACAAGAAAATCCAGGTGCAATAAAAATATTATATTAAAGGCCATGCAAAGAATAAAAAAAAAAGAAACCAATAAATAGACTAGATAGACTTAAACAAGATATATTAAGCCTAATTATGAACGAAGCTGCATGCACCAAGTTTTTGCCTTTTATAAATGTTATTTTTATTATTATTAAAACTTTTTTTTTTGGCCAGCCGGCTGCACTTAAAAGCTGCCTGCTGTGTGACTCATAGACAAGCGTCTAATGAGCCACTTACAGCCGCAGGCTTGGCATTTGGCTTACCCCATAGCAGCCCCCACTGATCCGAGTCTCCCGCTCAGGCCTGTCGGCCTGCCACATGGCCAAGTTGCTGCCAGGCGGCCAGGCTGCCAACCTGGTTGGTGAAAGTACAGTCAGTTGTAACACCGCTGGTACTCTAATTTAAGTCGCTAATTATAAGTTGAGCTGTCGCTGCTGCAACTAGTACGAGCCACGCATGCGCAATGAGAGCCAAGTCGTGTTGCATGGTGGCTCAGAAGTTAGCGGAGTGCGTTGGGGACTCCCAGCTTTGACATGGCTTCAATTTCTGCCAAGTTCTGTGCGCCACTTGGTGGTACGTGCGTGCCAAACGGATTTGATTTGCTTGTGTTCTCTTTGTGGGTGTGTGTGTGTGTGTGTGTGTGTGTGCATGCTAAACGCCAACATCTGCAACATGATGATGATGATGAACATCATTATGTTTGTAACCGGTTTTGCATTTACTTTAAATGTTGCAAATATTTAAGCGGGATTATCCACACACACACACACGCACACACACTCACGCGCTCTTTTGTACCTGGAGAGTTGCCGGATCCGTGACTATGCTTCTCGCCGCTCGCCGCCCGCCGCCTGCCTCTTGTCATAACCTGTAAAAGTGTGTTGCATGTAAATTGTTTGTAATTAGTTAAAAGTCTTGCCGCGTATATGCCAAGACTTAAAACACTAAAAGAGATCCAAAGAGAACCAGACAATAATTGCTTATTAAAAAAAATGTTTTTTTGCGCAAAAATTTTTATGACAGCTTAACAGCGCGAAAATTGACTGCAAATGAGTTGGATGTTTTTTTTTTTTTAACTTTAAAAGAATATTGAAAAACACAAGAGCACCACAAAATAAATTGGGTTAAATTGTGTTAAATTTACAAGTTCAAGAAATTACGTATACACGCCCGAGAGCCGTCGATAATGCATAAGTATATAATAAATGCAATTATTTTTAAAAACTAGTTTAGTATGTTCTGAAATTGCTTGAAAGGACCTTCTTAATTAAATTGTCTTTTTTTTTTTTAATTGGACTATGTTTAAAATAGTTTATATCTATGGTCATTTATAAAAAAAAAAATTATTTTTTCGAGATGTTTGTAATTTTTAAACTTGTATAATCAGCAGTTCTCCGAAAAACCAAAAATAATAGAACAGTCCGCTAAATATACATATATATATATAAACTTTAAATGACAGCCATGTCGGAAAAACGTGATTAATTATTTACAAAGAACAAGAAGAAGATCGTTGGTTAAAATTTAAAAAACATTAGGCCAGTCGCAGCAAAAATCCCTGATAGAAAACTAAACTGCATATAGAGCAAACAATTTTGCTTCTGGTACGCAGTCATGTTGGTCAACAGTGCTGCCCATTTTTTTTTTTCTGCACTTGACATCTGGATGGCGCCAGAGGTAACATTACTAGATTAAAACAAATGGCAAGTAGTTTTGATAGCAATATACATGACGGGTAGCCAAGAGCAAAATATAGCTATAATGAAGGATTGGGAGCGCCATCCAAATATGTGGAATCTTACCCTCAACTTCCAGCTTCACGGAAGTGCAAATAAAACGCTTTTTGGCGATTCATTTATTTCACTTGTCACTTGTCATTGTAATTGTTTGTGGTTTAGGCATAGGCCTATACGCACTGCGACCAATTTGATCTATTGTGCACCGCTTTATATTTAGACGTTTGGTATGTCGAGGAAACTGACCAGCTCTTTTACAGGGAGCTTTTGTAGGTCTTCATCTTGTAGTAGGTATGCCCCTAAAATTTGGTGTCTCCTGTGGACTAGTGCCTCACAGTTTGTGATCAGGTGTTCCATAGACTCTTCCTCATCATAGCCGAATCTGCATGTGTTCGAATCTAATATACCTATTCTGTGTAGGTGTTTATTGCAGGCGAATTGGCCTGTTAGTGCTACAGAGAATGTCTTCAGACTTTTCCTGTTTAGAGTGAGAGTAGTGTTTGCTCTTTTGCGCGTCGAAATTCAGAAATTTTTTGGAATGATTGAGGCCGTCAATGCCATTCCAGTATTCCGTGATTTTTTGTTGAGTCCATTTCTTGGTCTCATGTTTTATATTGTTTTTGTTAAAGCCGAAAAAGGGAGTAAGGCCTATAAATGGCTTATCCGCCCCTTTTTTGGCGTAAAGGTCCGCCTTTTCATTGCCTTTCGTGTCCGGGCACCCAAATCACTTGTCACTTGGTCTTACGCTGAGTAAGCAATCTGCTGATTTTCGCACTTACTTTTTGTTTTTAGTGCTAAAACAAAATATGTGTTGTTACTGCTGGCGCCATCTAGCTTTCAATAACCCTAAAATGGGCAACACTGCTTGCTTACAAACGCAACGCATACAATTCATTTTGCGTGCAAAAAATGTTGCAGTTTTTTCTTTAAGGCTTTTTGCGAGGCTGCGTACTGGGCCATAGATGACAAATTGAATTATCTTTGAAAAACTAAACCTAGAAGAGCGTTCTTTATTTATAAAGCTAGTTTACTGCAGTTTTCATCCAGTGTAGCCAATAAACTTTTTAACAATTTTCGAGCATTACAGAATTGTTTGTAAAATGTTTCCCGCTATTGGAAGAAAGTTTTAATATGACAAATAATTTTTAATAGTTTGTAATAACTTAAAAGCATTCTGGCAAAAATGAAAAAAAAAAGTAAACTGGTTATGGGAAATTACAGAATTTTTGATATGTTAAAAGTACTAGTTAGCTCAACGATTCCACAGAAAATGATTAAAATAAGAAAATCCGTTGATTTCAACAAAAACTATTTACTTACCAATTGCTACTTGACGCTAGATGGCGCTAAGAACATGAGGCACGACTATATTATATGCATAACTGAAATAGCTCATGGAGACAATTAGTTACTTTGTAGTAAATAAATAATTCAATATAAAGCACATGTTTATTATCATTAGCACGTTATATGCACTTCATTTCGTTTTAATTTATAATATATTGATGCTAAAACTGCAGCGGCATTATCAACAACTTGACAGTCGGGTCATCCAGACTATAATATGCCCTGCATACCCTTTGTATGCCTCAGGATAGCAGAAAAACAAATCACAATAAAAGCATTCAACAGATGCGCGGGCATTGATTTGTATTATTTTCCTTACTTATAACATACATTTTATTTTCCATATTTTTTAAATTTTTTTCGTCCACCCGAAGACTCGTTTTTTGATTTTAAAGTTGAGGTTAAGTTTCTTCTTTTTTGGCATAGACAACCAGCTGTTTGTTGATTAGAGTTTGCGAGCTTATCAAAATATCGGGATATTTAATAAGATTTTAAGAATATAAAGCTTAAATAAAGATATTCCTTAAAGAATACTTCGACTTTTCTTACAAAAATTTTACAACTTGTCCTAGTGTGCTTGGGTTGAGAAGAATAGACTAACTTGGTTATCGTGATTATGCTGACTTTGTGCCCCTTCTAGCAAACTATATAGATCTAACATTAGTATCTAGATTCTAAATTTTTTATGTGTTTGGAGAAAAGTCGAAATATTAAATAACTGAAAGCAAGTGAAGAAATATGTTAAATCCTTTTTATGTAAGTTTTCATTATTAAGTATGAATAACACGAAAAATGAACCTTCGTAAAAAAGTGGGCTTTAGGATAATTTTTGTCGATACAAAATTTTGTTTACGAGATATTAACGAATAACAGAATTAAGTATCCAAAAACATGTTTTTCGAAAATAACTCGAAAACGGTGCTTAAGAAAAAAAGGTTATAATATTTGTGTTTCTCGACCCAAAATTACCCTAAAAACACTTTTTTACGAAGGTTCACTCGATGACCCATGAATTTGTAAGCTAGTGTGATCAATAAAACGATTTGTCTCTTTATCTTTTTTTTTTGGTAATCCTTATGTGCATTAGATCATAAGTTGCACTTTGTGACAAAATTTATTCTCCTGCCTCTTAGTTTTTTTAAATCAGGCATTCCGAACAGATGACCATGACTAAATCAGTTTTGTTGAACTTGCTAAAAGTTTTTAAGCGGTCCCCTTTTTCTTTCTAATTTTCATTAACTTAATATACTTCTTATCCTTCGCATACAGGGTATTAAAACCAGCCTGCTTATATACTATACATACTTTTTATATAAGTAGATGCCATCATAATAAAGACAAAGTCAAATTGCAGTTGCTTTTATATGCATTAGTTTTTTTTCCTCGAACAAAATTAGTGAGTCAGGGGCAAAACACGGGTTGAGGGGCCGAGTTGGGGCGATATATAAAAAGTAACGAGCAAAACGTCAAAATCAACATGCCATATAATGCATTATAGTTAATTGCAGCAAAATATAATGCGGCTCTTGATTATTGACATTACGTAGAGCCTCAAAAGTTGCAACTTGCAATATAATTAATTTATAATTAAATGCGCTGCCCATTTCAAGTTGCATGCAGCTGACGCACCAACAACAACTACTGCAACTTAAAGCCGCAACAAACTGCAAGACACTTAAATTGCTTTGTAATTTATTTGCAATTAATTTTAAATTAATAACAACAACAAAAGCAAGAAATATGTCCGCCTGGAATTTGGGTCTTGAGTTGGTGTTGGTCTTAAACTGAAATTACACTCTGCCACACTTTTACTGGAAAATTTTCACATATTTACCAACTTAGTAAATAAAATGAGCAGGAATTTTTGTTAGTGGGAGGTCTTTTTTTACAAGACTTTGAAAGTAAGTGCAGAGTGAAAGCTTGTTTAAAATTAAAATTGAGAGGATTGTCTAACAAACAGTTTCATATAAAAAAATATTATCTGAAAAGGATTTAAAAGCAATAATAATAATAATAATAGTTTGAATAACGAGTATTGCTTTTAATTACTATTAAAACAAATTCAAGAGAGACAACGAAAAATAAGTTGTTTGTTTGGCTGCTATCGATTATGAACGATAATTTATTTTAAAAAAATTTTTATTGTCAAAAATTGGAGGGTACTGTTTTGCGAGTGAGCTCTTTGATTTTTACAATATTTTTGGGGTATAATTTTTTCAATCAGAGCTAAGTAGGTGGATCAAAGGCCCATACGCAGCAAGCAAAAATTTCGCATGGAATGAAAAACTTCATATAAAAAAAAATTATCGCGAAAAATTTCGATCAAAAATTGTTGACAAGTGTACGCAGATAACAAAACAAAACAGTGTTGTCCTTTAATTTTAAAAATACTTAACGTTAGATGGCGCCACTACTTCACTATGTGTGGTGGCACTAACAACAGCTGTTTGCATATATATAATGTATATGCCCTATATTTTGTTTGAAATGGCAGGTAGGAGAAAATGGTGCGAGTCATTTCTGAAAGACGAGAAAATAGCGCTTATTAAAGAAGGTTAGGAGTTATTTTTACTTTAATGGTCTGGTTGCCAACTTGGCTTTCGCCGGTATCACGTCTAGTCATATTAGCCGTTTAGGAGCCAAGTAACGCTCCAACACTCCGAACAAAATATTGAAATTTGTTAATGACATATGAAAATTTTCATGAAACACCGATGTATTACGCACAATTGTGTTGGAATATTAGTCCAACACAAAATACATACATCTTTGAAAAATTTTCCACTTTCTGCTCTGCCCATTAAATAAGAGTTCACCCAGACACTTCTGTTCCTACGCCGTCCCTCTTGTTGTTGTTTTTTTTTTTGCAGCCAACCTTTTTACAATTAGGCAGTCATACACGCATTGTTTACAGTAAGTAATGTTCACAATACTTGTTTATAAGAATACATGTCTGTTTTAATTATTTCTTGAGTGTGGCCACATTAACCCAAAGTATCGAGAAAAAATATCGATGATTACCACAAAAACACGAGAATCCGATAAAAAATAGCACTTTTTCTTACTATGCACACACTGGTGGCTCCATCTGAAATAATATGCAATAATTTCCATATGGAAATTATCGAACTGCGTATGGGTTTTAAAACTCCACAAGTTTCAACCGATTTCAATAATTTTTACCTCGCAGAAAAGTAAACGGCGATAGCTTTTCACAATTTTACAAATACACTTTTAGTTCCTGTAGACAAACTACGTCTTCCATAAATTATCCATGGTTATTCATAACAGTCAAATAGAACTCTTAAGTTGCACTTTTACATTTTTTTATTCCGAATTTGATTTCTATCAAACTCACAGCTGTGACATTTTTAGAGTTAAATATTAGCTATAAATTCGATAGTTAGAATAATTGAGAATACAGGTATTCAATTAGCTTATCTAAACATCGATAAATTTGAGTTTATGTGCGGCAATATGAAAAGCGTTCAAATTCAAAAGATAAACTTGATTTTTATTGATGAAAACAGAAATGTAAGTAAAACTGGATATAAAAGATGGCGTACGTTAAAGTCGGGCGCGAACGACTTTGGGATACCTTGTACCACTGCTTGCAATAAAATCCGATGTATTGCTTAGGCACTCTAAAAGACAGTTGATTGCCATATTTGGGTACGATATTTTCACAAACAAACGAAATACAACGACTTTTGAGAAAAGAATTTTTTTTTGACAGATTGGTCCTATGGGAGCTATATGATATAGTCAACGCATTTTGATTAAATTTTGTGTTTCAGTGTTTGGGAACTATAAAAAACTTTGGAACTCCAAATTTGGTCACGGTATTTTCAAAAACACACGAAACACGACGAATTTTGTGCAAAAAAAGTTTTTTTGACCTATGCCCTATGGGAGCTATATGATATAGTCAACCGATTTGGTTCAAATTTGGTACAGTGTTTGGGAACTATAAAAAAGTGCCAAATTTGGTAACTTTTTGTTTTTTCCGAGGTCTTCTGAAACACCCCTGTGGGAGCTATATAAAAGAACCCCGATATCAAAAAAATAAAATAAACTTGTCTCCCGTAGGATAATAACGGATCTAATCTGAAAGTTTGGTTGCTCTAGCTCTTATCATCTCTGAGATCTAGGCGTTCATACAGACGGACAGACGGACGGACTGACAGACGGACATAGGTACATATATTGGCTTCTCTAGTCACCCTGATCATACTTTAGGTAACTTTGGGGGGTCTCCGACGTCTCCTTCTGTACGTTACATATATTTTCGGCTTGCACAAACTTAATACACCCTTTGTACCGTATGGTACAGGGTATACAAATTTGGGTTTTGGTTTTTATTTGAAGCCTTTTAAGTATACAACAAGTTAATAAACATTGATATGGTCTTATCTGAAGAGTGCAGACAATTGATTTTATCGTTCTTGTTGACCTTTGCCAAGTCATCAGTCAGTATGCCAAAAGATGCCCCTATAATATTTTTGTTAGTGCAACTCTGCTGTTTTGGCCAAAATTGCAAATGCTTGTCGCTCCTCATTTGCTCTCATATGCAGCTGTTGTAACTAATTGGCCAGGTTGCAACTTAATGCAGTTGAAAATGTTAAGCTGCACTTTTTTACTAAACTGTCATGAGAGTGGTTTTGGCCGTGCCTGCAACAGGCCTAATAATTAGCGAAACGCGATTTGGGCCAAAAAACAAATGTGCCCATGTGTGTTGTTGTTTTTGTTATTGTTGTGTTTTTTTTTTGCCTGCAAATGCTTAATAAAACATAAAGCGTGGTAAAAATAATAAGAAAAAGCCCCAAAAGCAGCTAAACCGCGGCAAAAATAAAAAGACAGCAAAAAAACAAAAATATCAGCAACAACAACAACAAAGCTTTGCCCAATGGCCATAAGTGAGTACTTGGTCGGGACTGTTCAGGTTCCATGGACTGTGGGCCAAGCTGAGCCCGCAATAAGTGCACAATCGCAGTGCGCACATTGAAATAAATTTAATATAGCCAAGGCAATGTGGTCGGTTTAGTTGGCCGGCTTTTTGGCCGCCTTCTCGGCCAGTTGGCTGTTGGCTGCCTGCGCATGCGCAACAGTTTGAGCCTGAACTTGGCGGGCCTCTCATAATTTGCAAGAGTCGCTCTCAGACCCAAACGAGTCACAGTGGTATACTCAATTAAATGGTCGTCTCTGGCTAAGAGTGTGTGTGCCTGTGTGTGTGTGTGTGCGCGCGCAATAGTTAAAGCCAAAAATAGCATTTAAACTCATTAATTTAACGCGTGATTATGACCATGTTTGTACTCCTTGCCGTTGTTGCGCTTACTTGTTGTTGTATTTGTTATTGTTGTTTGTTCGTTGAAGTTTCAGCTACACATATATATATACTTTATATGAGTATGAAATACGTGGCCAAAAGGCATAATGCTTGTTGCTTTTATAGCCGTTGTTGTTTTGGTTACTTTTGCCATTTATTTTGCGCTTCTTTGCCTCACTGTAACTCACTGTAACTCCAATGACTCCTACTTCTACTTCGTCTCCTTCACCGTGTCCGACTACGACTATGACTATGTATGAATATTTTTACCTCACGAGGCGACAATTGAACACACTGTGCGAATATGTGGGTTGACTCCAGTTCTGGTGCACTGCAAATATGATAACTATAAAGCTTAGAACATCGCTATATTTGTTGGTTTTTTTGAGTGGGTTTTGTTAAACAACTTTAAAGACTATAACCAACAACACTCAACTAACTTTCTAACTATATTGCTTACTGAGTAAGCATATATATTTATTAATAAAGGATTTGTAATCTGGAATTACTTTTACAGCTTACCGTATACGACTCGCCTATCCTGGTATAGAAGAATTTATGGGCTCAAAGAGATTCAGAATAGCGATCTCTTTACATTCGTTTTCAGTTCTTAAATAAATTTTTTTTTTAGATAGTAAATTATCAGGCAATCAGGTATCAGTCAAAGTCAGCTAATTCTACGCCACTGGGTGAGGCCATCGTAAATAAATTGGTTTCAAAAATCTTATTACTATAATAAAATTTGTGTACTTCAGCCCATAAATAATGATTAAAAATTGCTTAAAATGTCGTTTAAAAATGTCCAAAATTAACTGGCTTAAAAATAATCGCAGCCATCTCCCACTCCTATGCTGCTAAGTGGAGCTTAGATTCGAATCTGTGGTATGGCGGCATATTTGAGTAGCGTACGGATTCAGGCTCTTCAGAAGAGGGCCCTACGCCTTAACACTGGGTCCGAAGGTAACGAACTCGACTTGACTCGATACCATGACCATGAGACCTTTGACCTACAATAAACACACTAGTAGACTCTGTAATAGGCTAGAGAAAGGACTTCCCTATATACATATGTACATGTGTATGTTAGGGTGGGTCAATTTGTATGGGGTACTCTACGGACAATTCTATGCAACTTTGCCGAAGAAAGCATAGATAGGTCTAGAAAGATCTTGAACTTTGAGCCTGCAGATTTTAAAAAATAGGTTTTTACCCTATAACGACAAAATTAAACATTTTATTTCAACATTTGGATTTTTAAACCAAAACTTATCATCTTTTTATGTGTGTTTGGGGGATTTTGGGGGTCTAGGAACTCATTTTTTATGTTGATTTATACTTATGAGTACCGCCACACGGCGTTTCAAGCATATTTTACCATTTCTTCGCTTCTTTTTCGAGAAAAATTACGAATTTCTTGGGAAAATTTAGAAAATTTGACTTTCTCGTATTGCAATCCAAAGTTTTATTATCCCGAACATTTCGGCGTTGAAAATTCTGTGTCGATCTGTGTAAAAAAAAAAAAAAAAAAATAAAAATAAAGGCGATTTCAATAAATCGACATACAAATAAAAAATAAAAGCAATTAGAGTTTCAAACAAAAAAATTTCCAGAATTAAAAGTCCTACCATTGCGAATCTTGTAATTCAAATTTAATTGAAGCTATTTCTGACGAAAACAATTCAAGTCCCCTCAAGTATTAAAGAAAATTAAAATTTTTTACAAAATATTTCGTATCCCCGAAACATTAAATACGTACTTACCCATTATTTCGGTATCAAAACATTTTTTTTTAAGGCTTCATTACCCTCTACTTTGGACTTTTTTGATTTGAAATGAATGAAACGATTATAAAAATGTATCAATATGATGGTTAATTTTTTTTTTTTAATTCAAAACGAAACTGAATTTCCAACTATAAAAAAAAAATCGTTTGGACAAATTACAAGAAATGAAACAGATCGATTTTTGGGAATGGCCTAGAACAGACAGAGCATGAAATGAACTAGTTCATGAACAAAATTTTTTTTTTTGAAACAAATTGCTTATCGATCCAAATCTTAAATTTTGGAGTTTGTTCAGGTCGGCTTTGTATATTAAAAAAAGATTCATTATTTTCTGACTTTATGAATCGATTATAACATTTTTTTAATATTGTTTTTATTTTTTAACGATTTAAAAAAAAAAAAACAATAAATATTGTGCGTTATTTTTTGACAGAAGCCAAAGTGAAACACAACGGGCTTGGGAACTACAGACAGAGCACATAATGAACTAGTGCATGAACTTAATTCTTTACTGAAACACAATTTTGAACTAACCAAAACCGAAAAATTCTAAGTTTATTTAGTCGGCTTTGAATATTAAGTCAATTCGTAAAACACTATTTTTTTCAGACTTCGCAGTAAAATTCTAAATTTGAAGAAACAACAAAAAATTTATAAATTTTTATAAAAACCAAAATTCTAAATTTCATATTACCAATGTCGCTAATTCGTTCCATTACAAGAAGCCCACAACAGTTGTGGCGCTGCAGTCAACACCTGAGTGCACATTGTCGTAGTTATGCCAAGTACAATTCAATCCCGAAATACTTCGACAAGAGCTTGGGTGCTGGATGCGGAGCCAAGGTTAAAAATGTTGAGGGCAAGTCCAATGAGCGCATGATGAACTCAAAGCCGGAATCAGAATTTCAATTCTATCATTTACTTGAACAACCAACTCAATGCGACGAAGATACCAGTCCAAGTCCACGTTTTGATGATTACCTCTACAAGGAGTCGGATAAGCGCAATCACAAGTATCAGATTACTTGGGTAGAGTTTCCATCCCTTGAGAACTAAATTTATTGAATGCTAAGATTGATGTTGATAAAGAAACCGCTTGAATGATTTGTTATTAAAAATTAAAAACCAACACCCTGCAATTTGGGTTAGGCTTGGTAAGAACAAAGATCACCAGGAGGCGACACAAAAAGTTGTCTTGGTGCGTGTTGGTAGAGGAGGTTGCCTCAAACGTCCTTATTTATAAGTTTTCTAAGAATAACAGTGTCGCAGTAGGTAATGGATGCTTCTGAAATCTTATTTGTTTTTATTTTGGAAACATCTATGGAATATCTATTTAATAATATCGATGTTCTAGTTCAGTCAGGTTCGCTACGCAACTTTCTTAGTCTTTCTCTCAGTGTTGTTCTCAAATTAAGTGCACATTGGTTTGGCACAAGGCAAAAACCAACAAACAAAACAAAGAGAACTAACCAAAAATAAAGAAAACAAGATGCAACAATTGCGATAATTTTTCTATTTGTTAGCATACACTCCATTGGGCTCCACAGAAATTGGCCATGAACAAAGCGGGTACCAGTTTAAGCCCGCATTAATATTTTATGTGATTATTGTGTGGCCCGAACGGGCAACAAGCGGCATTGGGGAATTGGCCCACTAGCTGCAGCTAAGTTCAATTCTATCTCCGTTGTTTATTTAAGCCAGCCATGCCATAGAAAGTTGGCTCCAGCTCGATAATTGCAATAAAATCGCATTCTATGGCAATTTAGCCAAAGGCGCTAATTCGTTTATTATGAGGTGGGCAGAGCTCGTGGAAGGGGAGTGCCAGAAGGATGGCAGCGAAAATGGTCAAGAAAAATGCATAATTTCAGCTTTATTTCAAGTCTAGGTGTGTCTGACCATGAACAAAATGGTAATGGAGTCATATAGCAAACAGCTTTCGTACGGCTAATTAGCTCAAAGTGGCTGCTTAACTTTAGAATAGGGTTTTAACTGGCACTAGCAGCTTTAGAAACTAGCTTAACGGTGATAAATAAAAAATTAATTAACAAAACGGCTTAAGTTGCGCGCAATAAAGTAAATTAATTACAAGTTTCCAATGGGCTGAAGCAAAAATCGTTTGCTCACAAAGTTTTGCAGCCATCTAACAAGTTGCGAGGGCAGGCTGACAATCAATCGGGCATGCAAAGAAAGGATGTTACGAAGAAGCGTGCTCTTCGTCAACTATTTCTGTATTGGTGACTTTATGTTGCCGAAAAATCAACAAAAAGATTTTTTTCAGTTGACATTATCCAAATTATATTTAATATCATAATGTACACTAAACAAAGGTCGATCAGCTAATAAAAAATGGCAAGAAAATAAAAATAAGTGGAACTATTGCTACTATTGCTACCTTGCTACGTCAACTGCTTTACAGCCTGCTCTCGCATGCCATTTAGTATATTAGTGGCTTACATTGTGACCACATGGCGTATGTGCAACGCGCTGTTTTTGTTTTGGCCAAAAACTGTCGCCAACCAGCGGCATGTGTGCAGTTTATATGCAAATATAGTGCGGAATATATGTAAATAAATATATATATTTACTAATAACTATTTTACCTTAACGACACATGTCCCTCAAATTGCTTATACAACAAATCCTTCCACATTGCTGCTGTTGTTGTTAGTGTTTTGGTGATTGTCCTTCAGACAAAAGTTTTTCGTCGGTGTCAGCTGTGGAACTCATAATTTATTAAAGCGCATAAATTTCACTTAATTGGCATTGACAATAAAAATAATAAAAAAGCAAAAAAAAAAAAATCAAATGTTGAAAGGTCCTCCGCCTTTGCGTTGTAAACAACAAAGTTGTAATTAGAAGTACATACTATAATTATATGTTTTTGTTTTTATGATGATGATGCACTCATCTATTTCTTTCCTATTAGCTACAGCCAGTGTATATCAATTAGCAGTTGGTGCAATAATTTATAGCATATTATGATATGAAAAAGATACCATGACTAAGCAATTAGCTTAGTAAAAGGTTCGGATTGAAGTCAGCTGGGATTGCAAATTGAATTGATTGAATAATAGATGCACCACTTCAGGTTTATTACTAGGAGTTTTGTTGGTGAAGTTCCATGGAGATCTTTTAGAGCCGAGAATTCCTATTGTTTAGCCATAACGATGCGACAGCTTGTACAACTCGGCTACTTAACGATTAGGTTGTACAATCGATTGCATTGTTTGCAGAGTCGTTGTATAGAATTTTGTATGGTTGTACGACAAATCAAAATAATTTTCTTTTTCTACTAATAAAGTTGTACAACCAGTCGCATCGTGCATGGATATGATCTATTACACGATAGATGATATAGTGATTGATATTGATATCGAAAAAAAAAAAAAATTTTAACTTGTAATAATAATTAGTTGAAAATCACAATTTATTGGGATATTTCACTTTACGTTCCGTCGTCATCATCATCTAAAAAACAGATAATTAAATCTGCAGAAATCAGAGAAATTTCGTATTCTTTTACTTAGATTTTGGTAATATTTGAGCCATTGCACATTGGGCCAGAAAGCCGATTTTTTGGCATAAATTCAAAATATTTATAGAAACAACTTCGTTTTTTAACATTGCCATTTTGTAGTCAATACCCTAGTTACAAAAAATTAAAAAATATTATTGATTTTATTGCAACCCTGAAGTTTTGACAGCCCTTCAAAGTTACATGTTCGAACAGCTGCGCGTTGCAGTAAAAACGGCGCAAAATTTTTGGTTAACTTTGCGAGCTTGTATATTTATTAATTTTAAATATAAAGATAATATTAATAATGGTAAATAGATGTACGGGTATGTAGAATGTTTATGTTAAAAAGGTGTTTCCTTATATTTGTTAATTTGTTTTATATGTGTATGGTTTTGTGTTGCCCTTAATTAGAGAAAACTTAACCAACTTGCCCGTCTATTATGGAATAAAAAATAACTTTCTGCAAGCTTCTGCAAAAAAGTATTAATGTAACATAAAAGTACAAAATATATACTAATTTACCCTTTTTATGCTTTTTGCGGCTTTTTGCGGCTTTTCGGGTATTGCCATTTTGAAGCTAAGGTTAATTTCTGCTATGCAACGCTGCTTAATATCTGGAATGACAATATTCGAAAGGCATCCGATGTTTCGCGCTGAATATTTCATTAACTTCAAGACTGCAACTTAAGAGCAGAGAAAAAATATGAAATTAATGCAAAAATAAAAAATTGTGCTATTTATATCCAAAGAAACTTGCCAAAATGCGGCAGAAATTCGAGTACTTAAGGAAAACATGCCAAGCGGCTGTCGTCAAAAATTATATTTTTATTCGATAGCTTAGGTTCCACATCTTCAACCAAGCCTATAAGGTCATTTTCAAACACCGTAGGACGTCCACCGATGGAATATGCTGAAACACGTTTAAAGAGAAAGTTAGCATCCGATTTAGCAGATAAACAACGCCACAACACTTGTGCACGCTGCTGCAGTTTCGGTCAAAAAATTTAATGAAAAAGACACGGCTTTAATATTGAAAAATACTTTGCTTGCTCAAATGGCCCAAATCGAGTAAGAAAAACCCTTTTTGTTTCGGAGCGAGCACCCTTAACGCCCAATGAGGCTTTGGCGTTTTTGCCCGAAAACTCCTTTGGAAAAAGCCAATATTGCAACATTCAGGAGCTTCATAAAAGCCGATCTTCCGATATTTATCCCAGTAACAATAGAATATGAGAAGCCAAATGTAGGCCTTTGGAAATTATGGTAACCGATAAATAATAAATTTGCTCAAAGCAAAAAAATACCATTACCGGCAGCTGTGATTGACCTTTCAGAACCGCAAAATTTTAAAAATAATTGTGATAATTATATCCTAAATAATAATAATCATTTTACAGGTAATCATAGTGACACTTCCATATATGATGGCACTGATCAATCTCTTTTCGTCTGAAATATATGTGGAAATCGACTGTTAAAAATTGATTACACCTTGCTTTATTCGAATTTTTCATATAATTTTTAAACTTGAATATAAATCAGCATAAATAAAACTAAATTATAAATATAAATTTATAAATCGCACCAAAATAATAGTGCTTTAGTAAAAAAATCACACCCAGCAAAAATTCATCTTCTATGGGCGGTGAGAGTGGGCATGGCCGGATCGGTCTGAAATTTATCTCAGTTCTTATATATGTTATTACAAATAACTACACAAAATTTCATGTCTGTAACTTTATTTTTCGAATTTATGCCAAAAATTTGGCTTTCTGGCCCAATGTGCATTGTTGGATTGTTTCATGGCTATTTTTATAAGCAACAAAACAGACGTCAATCATGCTTCTTTTGTGTGGGAGATGCCAATTTCATAAGTTTTTTTTTAATATAATAGTTCAAAAATTTTTTTTTTGCAAATTATGTTGGCTCGCATAAAGGGGGATATTTTAATAGCTTTCGGATTTTATTTAAAAAAAAAAAAAAAAACATTAAATTCACTAAAATGAATTTAATCTTTATTTGAGTCGATAAAACGATCTATATAATTTAATGTTTAAAGATGATTTCATGTAAATGTTGACCGCGGCTGCGCCTCAAAACGATACATCGGCTAGTATCTCACGAAAAAATTCTTCAATATTGCTGCTGTAGACATAAGCCTTAATATAGCCCCAAAAAAAAAAATAGTCTAAAGGCGTTAAATCGCACGTGGCATGTGGCACCGTCTTGTCGAAAGCACATGCCAGGCAGGTCCAGCTCTTCCATTTTGGGCAAAAAAAATTTTGTAATCATCATGTTGCTGTCTTCGTCGTCTTTGAAAAAGTACGGTTCAATAATCCACACCAAACAGTGACTTTTTGGGGATGCATTGGCAGTTCTTGCAGTGCTTCATGTTACCACAAATGAGCATCGTCGCTGAAAACAATTTTCCGATAAAAAAGTGGATCTTCATCCAACTTTGCCAGCGCCCATTCATCAAAAGTTAGCCGTTGTGGTAGGTCGTGTGACATCAAATTTTGCACCAGCTATATTTTAAAAGGTTTAACACCCAAATCCTTCCGCAAAAATTTCAACGTAGTGGGTTAACAGAGGAATAATTGCTGCGAACGGCGTCGAATCGATAATTCACGGTCATCAACAACACTGGCGGATACACCTGCGATATTTTCCTCTGTCCGCACTCTACTTTTGCGTGTTGGTGGTTTAATGTCCAATAATGTGCGAAAATTAGTTTCAGCATTCCGAATAGCCGCCTCAGAAGGTCGCCTAAACTGACCATAAAATGGAAGGAGTGCACGATGCAATCATTGTTCGTTTGTAAGTCGATTCATGGTTAAATTATAGACCAAACTGAACATGTTTGACAGTAACTCAAGACACAAAAACAGCTGAGCTGACAAAAACAATGTTGCCAAAATGAAAGTTGCTAATAAATCACCTTTTACATACGTATATTGCATTGAAGAGGAAAGTACACAATACAATACAAATAAAGAAAAATTGAGAAGTTATCGACAGTAAACAATACATTTTTATTTTCGTTTTCCGAAGCACGGCTGAATATTTCGTTTTGTTTTTATGAAATATACGATTTTTTTTTTATTAATTCAAGACAATATAATTTCAAGAAGTTTTGGTCTTATTTGAAGCTAGTAGTTTGATTGCTGAAAATCGTTATTTAAGAATCAATTTTCTAAGTTCAATATATTTCATCTTAGTTGAAAAATGTTAGTAATATTATTTAAGGATTGTGTGGTCTCTTTTTCGAATATTTAAATCTTCTTTTACGTTTAATAATTATGTTTCCTTATTTCAAGAGTGTTAATCTTGCTTTAAGATTTGGCTAAAAATTTAAGAATAATATAAACATATATTTTTAAAATTTTATTATTTAAATTAAATTAAAATTTATTATTATGAAGATCCTTGCTTTTTTACATTTCCTTAACCTTGCTTACCACAATAACTTGGCAGATATATCTAACCCGAATCGTTTTGCCAATTTTCACTAACTACATCAGGCTAGACATCTGCAAGTAACCAACATGTAGTTCAAATCGATTTTCTAACAGCGCCCACATACAGCTTAGTAGTTGGACTGTTGCCTGCTCCCCAAGCTTGGCTAATTACATACGCATTCCCCTAACCTGTCCCCTGCACTCCCTTTGTGCCAAAAACAACAAGGATAACTATGCCGGCGTCTAAACATATTTCAAAGCTGGCTAAATACATTTTTAATTATGATTTTACGTTAATAATTATGACTTAACCACGACGACTACCAACACTCATATACATATGTACAGCAACGCATACATGCAAACTCAAAATGAATGCATAGAGGATTGCATTGTGTATGGTCGTTTTGGCCAAGTTGTTGACTATGTTGTTGACTATTGCTCTTGTTGTTGTTGTTGTGCTTCCTAATAGCCTACGATACCCAACGGAGAGCGCATGTTTAATTAATAATTACAAAAAAAAAAAAAAAAAACACAAGAGAGAGAATGTAGAGAAAACGAGCAAAAGGCTCTGGCGACTTCCAGGCGCGTCATAGTTTGCATGTGTTGACCTCTCTTTCTTGTTGTTGTTGTTGCGTCGAAACTGCGAAATACGAGCGAAAATAATTAATGCACTTAATGTGTAATTATTTCAATTAAATGATATTTTTCCCCAACCAAAGTCATTAAAAGTCCTGTATTGTTTAATTGGTTTGCTTGAGGGTTGTTTTCTTTTTTTTTGTAGTTATGTGGTAATTAACTCTGTTTCAATTACGAAAAGTTACGGCTATTGATAAGCAAACTTGGCCAAGATCTATCTTCGTAGAAGCTAGTTTGCTTTGCTTTCAAAACTGGTTTGCAAAACATACGCTTAATCTCAAAAACAATTTGACTTAATTATAAAATGTCGTGCAAGTATCGTTATAATAAACTTTGTCGTTGGCCAAAGTTCTAAATTGCGAACATAAGTTAGGAGCAACCAGCTAGACAACGCTTCTTGCTTAATCTGAGTCCATAAATAAACGTATACATTTACCAGAGGCTTCAATATAGTTGTCAAAATGCTCTCAAAGTCGAGTTCGAGGCATACAAGCAAGTCTGGCCTCATGTAGCCAGCATACAAGAGCTATCTATGGTTTCAGTTAGAGTGCAAGAGGGTACAACAACTATTGTCAAAGATTGCGTCAAAAAAGCTATTTCTTAATAATAATATACAAGACAATAAAAAAAAAACATAAGTTGTAAATTGGAAATTAAGTTTTTTCTTAACTTCTAATAATTGACACCCATACATGTGGAATTATAGCTCCATATGATTTTCTGAATTTTCATCTTCAACTTCGACTTGATCTTTCTATTGAACCAGCTGCAATTATTATGCGATTAGAAAGTTTCTGCTGCTTATTGATGTGGTAAGTAAAATTCCGCCTAATATTTCGCTTTGCATGTCCAGCTTATGAGGCCTGACAGGCTGGCTTGCACCATGCCAGAAGTGGGTTAATGGCCAACTTATTTATTACAGCCATTTGTGACCATTTTTGATAGGCAACCAGTTGCCTGCTTAACTCTCTCTCTCGACTGCCAAAGCACTCAAAAGCTGTGGCTGTGTCTTTGAGTGCTCTCTCTCTCTCTGTCTGTCTCTCATCTCAGCCTTTTAGTTTAACAGGCGCACAGCAAGGGACCATTGAGCACTCTGATGGTTCTTGCTCTTTAAGTTAGCATGGAGCGCGTTTTCTTAGCTTGAGTAGATAAAGTTTTTGTAGGTGTTGTAAAGTGCTTGTTGGCGTGTGAGTGGGTCGCACTCTTCTTGACTGGCCGTTCGCTATCAGGGGTTAATTTTCTTAAAGTGTTGTACATGTACATAAAAATAAGACTTAGGAAAGAAAGAACTAAATCCTCTTGCGAAATCAATTGCGATTCAATTAAAATGCAATTAACTTAAAAGTTTTCGATTTATGTATGGAATATGATTTTTATTTTATTTTATTCAGATACCTCAATATACATATTGTTTTCAAATAAATAAAAATTTTTATTCGTTTTTAGTTTCAGCATTTATATTTTTATAAAAGTGTTATTATTTTAAAAAGCATACAAAACAATACAAGTTATTTCTAGAAATCTCACAATAGAGTAACATTGTACTTTTTTTTTAATGTTATAAATATAGTTTTCAAAAATAACTAGTAAAAAAGGAAACTTTATTTTTATTTATTCTGTCTTAGTGTAAAAAATTAAAAAATTTAGTATTTCTTATATTGCGAATAGTTAATTTGGTGTTATGTAACCCCATACATTTGTATTGAAATTGCATCATTTAATGCAAACAATTAAAAAATCGTTTGTTTAGCAGTGTTAAAATTTTGATATTAACCTACAAAATAAATAAAATTTTTTTACTATATAAGCAAGAAGTATGTATATAGCAGTAATATTATAAAAATGTTTTATAATGCCAACTTTTGAAAAAAAAAAAATTTTTTAATTTTTTTTTTTTTAATTTTATAATTTCGTTTTATTTTTTCGAGTCGATGGCCCTAGCAGCTAGCACTCTTTTTTTCTAGTTAGTTATTATATTATAATATTGTTTTTATGCATAATAATTAATATATAAGTATAAATAAATAATAATATTTTATTTTTTTTTTACATCTATCAAATTGATTTGATTCATATTCACACCAACCAGAAACGTATAAAAAAACGTCTTAAAAAAAATGGTGGTTGACATATTATGGTATGTTCCAAAAAAAATAATATAAGGTGTTCCTAGGTGTATTGGTTAAAAAAAAAATTAAATATATTTTTTTAAAGAGCCCTGTTGGCAACTTAAATAAAAACGAAAAACTCTTTTTTATATAAAGCTGTAACGCGTTAAGTTAAAAAACTGAAATTTTGCGAAACTAATTTATTTGCCCTTTGAATCAAACTGCATCATTACTCTTCAAAAATCGCTGGGGGTAGTTCCAGTACCTTATTCAGCTAGAGCCCTTTATATTTTCTAAAAAAGTTAAAAAAAAAAATTTGGAAGGTTAAAAATTTGATAAAAATGTGTTTGAAAAATTATTTTTTCTTTTTTAAAATTATTATTGAAAACATGGTTATTTGAATACATATGTCTGATTTGAATTTCTACCAACTTACCTCAAAAATAGTACAAAGATCCCAATATCTGAATGAATTAAGAGCTTCAGGAGTTGCTTTGAAGCTTTTACTACTGAAGCCTAACCCCATCAAGTATAAAAACAATATGAAAAAAATATAACAAAATAATTCTTATAAACTTTCTTACTTTGATTACTTAATTATTTTATTTTTTTCGAGTTTGTTAAGTTTTTTCTGTACAAAGTAAAAAGGCTGTACGAATACATTTTGTATACTGCCTGTAAGCCATTATTTTTAGATAAATTGATTTAAAAATCTAAATGCTGCAATAACTCTTTTTCTTAATTATAACTTACATCATCGTTCTCTTACGTTGAGTGTCCATCAATTCTTTCCTCTTCTCAATCGACTCTCACTTGCCATTCGTCACTGTTTTTATATTTCCTTCTTTCCTGTTTTAACTCTCCCACAACGCCGCAACAACAAATTTGAGTCGCAGCCACATTGAATTTGATTACATTACGCCCGCCAGCTATTTTAGATTTGATTTTCACACATTTTTTTCTCTTACACTCTTCAACTCGCTCTCCACACGGCTTAAGCTCTGTGCTTGTCGAGTATTTTCATATTTTAATTTAAATGAGACAGCGAAACACTCACGCTCATACACACTTACTCACTCATACAATCAACCAGCCACTCACTTCTAATGCAGACGTTTATTTAATGCTGGGTTCACACTGCGTCACGGAATGGAGCAGTTGAACTTTACACTCGCACAGTTTATTGTCACAGTATTTCGGTGCAAATACAATTATTCATTTGTTGGACTAAATGATATATATAAGGAGCAATGTTGGGGCCAGGAAAATATTTTCTGCATACAAATTTTAATTAGAAAGCATTAAAAAACAATTGTATTGCACTGGTGCATTTTGCAGCTTTATCAATGCAAATTAATTGTTCTGGAAATAATTTGTACACTAGTAAATTAGTATTAAGTTAAAGTTTTTGAGTCAAAAACCAACAAGTGCGCTTTGCTTAAACTTCATTACCATTCTTCAGCAATTTGCCGCTAATTCAGGGAAACTTATTTAATATAATAAAATAATTTTGGGCCAATTTTTTTTCCTATTTTGCTTTTGCAATTTAACGATAATTACTTTAAAATAATTGTCGGGAGCAGCAGCTTCCCAATAAAAACATAACATAGCATAACATAAACATAACATAATCTCTTAAACTATATTACTAATTACTCTTAACTTCCAATATGCATAACTGTTTCCCTCGTTGGTTATTGCAATATAATAGTTATCAATTTCCTTTATGCTATGTACGATTCTTGCCAGCGCTGCGGCCCTTGCATTGCCGTCAGCGATCCAAGATCAATTTAGTCTTTGCTAACCTATACAAACATACGGTTGTGAGTTTCTGTGCCGTCGCTGTAACCTATCACAAACGGTTGCGTGATAATAAAATAATAATAAATAGCTTATAACGTTTATAACTAAATCTGTTTCATTTCAAAAATCCTTTTTTTTTTATAATATAGTTTATTTACAATCTATCCCTAAGAAAATAAGTAAATGTTTTGGAAAGGTTACATAATCATACGAATGTTTTGGCAATAGGCCTCTTGGCCTATTACAGCACGAAGATTAAAACGCAATCATGTCCTAGATTTACCATTTTCAAATTGAGTTTACAGCATTTAAAAAAAAATAGTTATTACTCATTGGAGTTTAACTATTACCTCTGCTAAATTGTAATTTCAAAAATCTTTTAAAACAATTAACTACAAAATATTGGTTAATCGAACAATAATATTTCATAAACCAAATGATAATATTTAAATTGAAAATATTAATTCTAACTCTTTTAAGTTATAATATTATATTATATTATATTATGAGAAATTAAATAAATCTTTTTACTTAATATACATAATTCAAAATTTATTTTTGATTGGATGCGTAACTCAGTTCTTATTTACTATATAAGATGTGGCTGCTGTTTACCCCAAATTTATTCGTTAGCTCTTTTAGATCGAAGTGAATGAAACTTAGTAATTTAAGGCACTTTATGTATTGCATTTTTAAAAACTGTTAGTTTTTAAAAACCTAGTTAGTTGTTGCATTGCAAACATAGCATAACTCGTTCAGCGACCAGCGACCATTCCCTGGCAGTGTCTATGTTTCTGCTCTGCTACCAGGGTATACTGTCCCTACTCTGCCCCTGCTCTGCTACTGCTCCTGCTCTGCTGCGCTTAACGCGTTGATGTATGCTAATGAGCCACATTGTGCTCTGCCTGCGCTGCCGGCTCTGCTTGGGCGCATCCAACTCAGAGCCATTGGCCATGGTCATGAGGAGACACAAGCAAGGATACACAGCATCCATAAATATGCATAATGCAATTAACAACTAAATGTAATTGCAAAAAACGCAAGCACAAACATCCTCCCCCACCCCCTTCCCCACACTGACTTGACGCAATTGGAGTAGCACCACCCACCACCAGAAGAGCTAAGTGGTTCCAGTAGCTTAACGCTTTAGCGGCTCACATCAACTGTCAACTGGCGCCAGAAACATGACAGCAATGTTCGCATCCATGCAATTTTTGCATATGTTGCCCGACTTTCGAGTTGTAGAGTTGTAACCTGTTCCTATATAACATACTATCCTCGGCTCCTCGACTCCTCGGTTTACTTAGTTCGCACATTTTAATTAGCCTATTAAACAATTGAAGAATGCCAAAGACGCATGTTGGTTACAACTTGTAGTCAACTGCTACAGTCCCTCTGTCCCACAAAAAAAAAACTTGTTTTCTTGCTGCCAATTGGGCGCCTTAGTTCCGTTTGGCTCAAGACCCAGACGTATGCGAATGGGAATGTGTGCCAAATTTCGCATAAACTGCGAAACGAAATCCAAAAAAATTAAATGAAAAGCAACACAAAACCGTTGCGTGCCTGCTGGAATTGTTGATAGTGCCTTCAAGACTCCAAGCCTCCAATCCTCCTTGGGAGTTTGGGTCTCTAACTTCAAATGCGTCTACGACTTGGTTTCTTGTCTGTGATTGAGCGCGCTTTTCGGATTTCAGCTTTTTGGTTTTTTGGGTTGTTTGCATTTCTATGTCTGTTTTGGCTGGTTGGTTGGTTGGTTGGTTGGTTGGTTGGCTCTTTACCTGGCTAGCTGCGTAATAAAATTCATTTTAATTTGGCTAAATGTTCAATTAAATTTAAACATGCAGTGATTGCTGTTTGCCATTCCTAGCTGTCGCTTGGTTAATCTTGGTTAGTTTAGCTAGACGACCAACTAACCCAGCCAACTATATAGGTGGCAGCTGCAAGCCGTAACCTAAGTGCATACCCTCAATTAATGGAGTAAAAACAAATCACTCACGTCGAAAGGAATTCTTTTAATAAATGCGTCAAAGCAGAACAGTTAATCGTCAATCTTCCGCTCTTTTTTTCGCTCTCACAAAAAATAAGAATCCAGTGGGCCGAATATGCTACCTGTATAGTTATACCATGAGCTAAACAACCGCGGCCACTTTACTCTCGTAATTAATTCTACCATGACCAACTTCGTGTCTGTTGCTTTACAACGTCAGCGTCGCAATACGTCATTGCGGAAGAAAATAGTCAAAACAAACGCAACAAAATTTCAAAGTTAGTCCCTTTCACAAAAATATATGCGAATATATAGATAAGTAGATCAATGAGAAAGTGGGGAAAAAAATGCATAACAAATCTTGTTGAAATCGATCTAAAGACGAGTTTATGTGCAAGACATTTCAAATAGGATTCTCTCAATATTGCATTAATCTCGATTAAGTGCATGGCCGCTCTAAAAGAGCGCTGGTCCAAATGTCATACCACGAAATTCTTAATCTTTATTTTCCTACAACAACAACTCAGCCAAATTAAAACTTACAATAACCAACTGATCAATATAAAGTAACATCTCTTGCTTTAATATGCCAAGCCTAGTACTTTGTTAATTGTTGGATAGCCGAGTACAGAATTTAGTTCTTGACAAATTTGTTTATTCAATAAATTTAGAAAAATATTTCGCCATGCCTATGAAAGTGTTTCATTATCATCTGGTTTGCTCATAACAACCTTGGCAATTATGGTGCCATCGTTGGTATCTAGTTTTTCTAGTGCCTGCAGCAATACACATCGCATGAGCTGTCGTGTGGCATCTTGACTGAGATCCAGCCGTGATGGTTCCATATTATTTGAAAAGGCATTTTCATTAAGTTCATTTGTTATGGATTCTGTGCTTTCCTCTATTTTTTGATTAGTTGTCGCGGGTGAGTCATCTTCAAGCTCGGCGCTGGGTTCTTGGGTTGGCTGCTCAGTTTTCGTTATTTCTATAATCGGAAACGCCTTGTAGGAATCTGCCTCTTCTGCTGGTTTATAAAGATATTTTTTGAGAGCTTTTGCATAAACGGCATAAAAATGCTTACCTTTTTGCTTCTCCATAGACTTTTTGTCACCTTTATCACTGCTGTGCTTAGATGTCGTCATCTTGCGCGTATTTTCCTGACCTAGTTTTGTTTGCATCTTCTTGGGGCTATCTTTAGGCTGTGCGCTTATCACAGTTGGAGCTTTTTGATTTTTAGCGCTATTTACTTCTTCGAAATAGTTTTTAATTATAATAGGCACTTGATGTATATCAGATCGAAGTGCCAATATGGCTTCATAAATTCTATCATCAGTTTTGGCGTGCATAAAATCATCCTTGGTCAAGCCTTCGGGTAATTTCGACAAGTTCATGCTTAGCTCTAAAATTGTTTGATAGATTTTTTCATCGCTAATGGCATCTGCTTCGGCAGTTTCAGCCTTGGAAGTTGTAGAGTCTTCCTGCTGTTTTGCTTGAATCCAATTTATTGGATTTGATTCATTAGACGCATACTCAGACTCATTCAGATAACTTTGAATAACCTCTTGGGCCATTGTCGAGTCAAGCGAAGTCATCTCGTCTTGTGGGCGCTTTTCTTCGTCAAAGCGCTTCATTGCTATCGTATTTGCCCCAAGGATTTCATCCGACACGTATTGTTTTGCAAAACTTTGCTCGTCAGCATTCGTTTCTATATTCGAAGAAACCGATTTAAACGGGTCTGATGATTCAATAGTGTCATCATATTTTTGCCGCACAACGCAGCCCCACGCAAGACGAGCACGCATGAAGGACCAATGCTTGCCTAAAAAAGCGGTACGCGCTGTGGTTATTATTCGAGACATTTTAAAAATTTTGATTTTTGTTTTTTTTTGTTACTTAATGAAGCAAAGTTTAATTTGGACTCTAAGCCGAAAAGTTTCAGAATAAATGTGAAGCTAATTTGGAATGTATAATGAAACTGACATTAGAATTTGAAATTTGCTACAGTTGCTTAGATTCAGTTTTTTTAAATTTTATGCAACAAAAAATAAATTTAAGTATGGTTATGTTATCGATTTAGTTTGCCGCCAATCGTTGTACATGCTATCATCGCCAAATGAATGGGTTTTCTCTCAAGTTGTAGTAATGTAGTACAAGTTATTATAATATTGATTGGATACAATTTGTAATTTTACTGATGAGTTGGGCGCTCATTTTGAATGACAAACGAGCCATTCGAGTAACCAGCAAATCATACCAGTAAAGGGCCTACGTCTAAAGCAGCGGCAGTCTCTCATTTTACATAGCTTGCGAAGCTTCTGCGCCAAAATCTGCCGCAGCGTAGTCGCTCATGCACGGTCTATCGAGAGATCTCTCGATTTTGCTTGATTGCGGTTTTGCTTTCTCGTGCGCTTTTGCTTACTGCGCTGCTTACTCACACTAAGTTATGTTTGTTTGTATGAGTTTTGCCCACCACTTTTGACTCAAAAGCTACGTTTTCCTAAAAATCTAATCAAATAGCTTTAAAGTGCCAGAAAATTATCCGTGAGCAAAAAGTTAACCAGAAATACGAAGTTCGATACATTTCCCTAGTACCTACCGGTACCAAGCAGTGCAAGCAGATCTACAACGCCCTGTGGACAAAACAAGAAGAAACGCTGTGAGGTGCCAATTTTTAAGAAATACCGAATGCAACCTGTAAGCAACTTATACTTTTGCTATCAAATAATTGGACGATGTGTAATATGCTAGAAGACTCTTTTAAGCGATTATATGCTGAATAGCAATCCGTCGTTGCAACGAAAATAGATTTTAGATTATTGGGGATATAGATATAGTATAACGCGCTAAACAGATATTTATTTATTTTATTTATTTACAAATAGCTATCTTATAATTAAAATTATACAGGCATGTTCTAGATTTCGATTCCGACAAAAACTGTCGGAATCGAAATGAAAGGTGTTCTAGATTTCGATTCCGACAAGAGTCGACTCGTTTTGAAAAGTTTGGCTCGCAGCTGTCGAAATGAAAAGTATTTTGCTTTGTTTACTTAAATAAACGCATTAATGCCACTTAAATTCATTTTGTATTATTTTTTAATGCTTTAAGAAAATTTAGATGTGCTCACTTGAATGAAACAAGGTTAATTTTCATTATATATTTTTATTACAAAAAATCTCTATGAAAATTGTGTGTACATGCAAAACCAAAACGAGTGGAATGAAAGTAAGGTGTTCTGGATTTAGACAAAACAGATCTTAGAAAAGTTATGTGTTGTCGTGTTGCACAAGTAAATTCGAAGTTAATTTTATTAATGGATGGCTTAAAATATATATATAAAATAAATTGTACAAAATTTGTAAATAAATAAAAAATATTTCTCGCTCAGAAAAATGTTGGCAAAAAGAAAAATGAGTTATTTAGTTAGTTGTTCGAAAACTTGTGGCAACTCTACAATGTGAACTTATCGATATCACACAGCTTTTCAATACAAAAGGTTATCGATAGCACTCGAAATGAAAACGATTCGAAATCGACTCGAACTCAGGCGAAATCTAGAACACCTTTTGTCGGAATTCACTCGTTATGACTTTTCAAAACGAGTCGAAATCTAGAACAGGCCTGATAAACTAGCTTAAAGACTAAGAGCGGTGGCTACGATGGCCTTCTGTCCGTCTGACTGTGATGAATGTGTATGTGTGTATGAATATGTTATATTAAATTTTAAATTAGGTGGTATATATTTGCTGATTTAAGGAATTCAATTAGTGTTAGTGCAGTTTTATGTGTTGGGTTGGTTAGGATGTCGATGGGATTACTGTTATTGAGGATTTGGTTGCGAATGTGTCTAAGCCTTGTGCAGTGTAAAAGGATATGTTCAACGGTTATAGTTGTTGTTTGATTGCAAATGGGACATGAGTGTGGGGTTGTTCTGTCGATGAGGTGTAGGTGAGTTAATTTTGCGTGCCCCAGTCTTAGTCTTGTGAGTTTAATTTGGTCAATTCTGTTCAAAGATGATGTTTTTAAAAAGTCATATAAAGTTAGTTTGCATGAATTTATTGATTGGTACCAGTTGGACGTAAGTTGTAAAGAGTTTTGGACGGATATTTTGTGTATATTTTTAAAGAAGCGTTTTATATCAGAATTGTTTAAGTTTTGTGTTGTCATAAGTGGATATCGGGAAGCATTTTTAGCTGCGGTATCTGCAAGTTCGTTGCCTTTGATTCCTGAGTGACCGGGAATCCACATTATTTTGAATTTTGGATGAAATTTGGTTAGGAGGTTGCGGGCGATAGAAGGGTAGTGGTCAGTATTATTGATGTTTGCTATTGCTTCAATGGATGAAAGTGAATCGGAACATGTTAAAAATTTACCGGGTTTAATTTTATGTATGTTTAGTGCTTCTGTAATTGCTATTAATTCGGATGAAAGTACTGATGAATAAAAAGGTAGGAGTCCAGTTTTTACTATTTCGTTTTCGGTTTTAATTGCAAAGGTTGTGATAGAGTTGTATTGCGAACCATCAGTGTAGATGGTTTTATAATTAGGGTGTGAGTTGAGATAGTCTGTAAATATTTTGCGGTATACTTGAGGGTGGGTTTCAGTTTTACAGTTAGATTTCATAGATGTATTTATGGCAAGCACCACGGAGGTAGTATTTGCGCCCAATGATCTTTTTTGAGGGATGCATGGAAAGGAATGGCTTGAGCACTTATGTATGTATAATCTGATCAATGGTAGACTGGTATTTGGTTTTGCTATGTGGTTTGTTATTTTTGATTATGTTATAGATTGGGGAGTTGTGGGAGCTTAAAATGGTTTTAAAGAGTTGAGTTGTAAGTATGTTTTTTCTAAGCAGCATATTTGGGATATTGGCTTCGAAGAGTATATTATTTGTTGGAGTAGTTCTAAACGCTCCAAGGGAAAGTCTTATCGCAGTGTTAAGGAAAGTGTTGATGGGGCGCATGACAAATGGTGGACATGAAGCGAAAATAGGTAGACAATACTCTAATTTTGAGACTATTATTGATTTTTTTATATTAAGTAACGTGACTGTGTTACAATTAAATTTAGTGCTAGCTAGACATTTAAAAATATTTATTTTGTTGTTTAATGCTAGTCTAAGCTGCTGAATGTGGGTGTTCCAACGATACCTGTTGTTGAAATGGACTCCAAGGATTTTGAGGTTAGACACATTTTGAAGGTTTAGATGATCGGTAATGATGGTACAGGTGCAGTTTTGTTTTCGTCACGCTAAACAGATATTTTTTTCTGAAGTGTGAAAGATAATGAGGACAGTTTTCATGGTAAACTCCAGCACATATAATTGATTTTGAGTTTTAAAAAACGTTTAATTTCGATTTCGGATTTAATTTGGTCGTAAACATACCATTTCATTAATTAGTTTGTCTTTGAAGCCGGCATTAAACTGAAGGGAGATCCATCTTTCTGCGTAACTTGTTGGGTTCAATTAATAAAAACTATGCCGAAGGACTTAAGCGCATGCCTAAAAGCATACACAAATCTTTCGATGTAGCTTTCAAAGATTGGACTTCATTTAAGTGCTTTAGCAATAAGCTTTCGCCAGCTTCTTTGCAATTTTTCGATATAGCAAGCAAGATTGTTTGTACCATACTTGGCATTTTGCATAGAGTTAAAAGTTTACGCATATAACATTGCTTTAGTAGGAATTCTGATGTCATTTGGGAACTTCTAACTCTATGGACATTGTTTTATGTTTCTTTCGGTTTGGGACGGCAAGGACTTATGGCACGCTTCTTATAATTCGCTGCCGCACGATATGTTTCACATAAGCTTATTGTGCTGAGAGAGCGACTCTCCCGCGGACGTTTCGGTAGTAGAGTAAATTTATTCTTGAAGCGCTCGGTAAAACTAGGAAACGGACATTTTGCTCTCAAAAAATTTGACGGCCTTTTTGTTTTACTGCATTTGGGTGGTATACGAGCGGCGCGGCAACGGGGCATTACCAGACGCATGCTTCGATTGGAGTCCATGGGCTGGGGGACATGCTCTGTACTGATTGGACCTTGGCGGCGCGGCACTTCCGGTGGCTTGGCATTTTGCCAGCAACAAATGCGTCGTTGTATCACTTTGGGAACGCATTCCGACCAGGTGCGCTGATATTCGTGGTATTTATTAGAGGGTCGATAGAAAAGTTCATCGAAGCGCACAAAGTTGCGTGGTGGAAAGCATTCAGGCGGATAAAGCCAAAATTGCTCGGATAGCCGCTGCTTAGGCTCAGGCTGCTGCCACATGGAGACGAACTGTTTACGTTTTTTGGCAGCGCGTTTTAACGCAGGGCAGGATTGTGTCTTTTCAAAATCTTCATCCTTCAAAGAACGAGCTGACGAGTGAAACCAGGCCATAGAACCCATTGAGCTAATATTTAGCAGCCCGCGAGTCAGCGCAGTTTTAATCTGACAAAAACTCGCAACTAATCCTCGCATATTTCTGTGGAGTATAGCAAGCCAAAGGAACAATGTTTTTTTAATTTTTATAAAAAATTATCGATACGGAAATTTTAAAATGAATTTTTTTTAAAGACTTTTATAGAATGGCCCACTTGATGAAAATCGTATTTTAGCCGCATTGCTTATAATGCTCAATAATTCAGATGCACACATTAATATATACTTTATTAAGAAGTTAACAAAAGACCCGACTTTGAATTTTATCAGGTGAGATCTGCCTGCAGCACTAGGAACATTCGAAGCGCTGCACGCATATCACAGCCGAAAAAAGTCTAAAAGGACCTTCAATGATAATCGAACTTTTCATACAACACACCAAAGCTTTAAAATTTTTATAATTCTAATGTCTGAGACAGGGTATTCCTGTTGCGCTGGCCTGGAAATGTTGCAGCACCAGCAAAGGCATAGTGGGCCAATAAGGGATATGGAGCCTGAGTTTTGTTTGGTGTTAAGCTGCGAGCGTTGGACATAAGAAGCATCTGCTGATCCAAACCAATGGGGCTTAGTTTTTGTGTGTAGTTGAACATGTTCCCAATTGTGCGACTAGTTCCGTTGTTGTTCTTGGGCAATCCTACAGATTGGATCTGTGGCAACTGCGTCTTGTATTGCGCAAAGCTGCGCGCGTTGCTTGCCGATCGTCCAAGCCAACGGTTCAGTTGGGTGTTCTCTTTAGGAGGCACAGGAGTAGGCATCTTATCCTTGATGTGCTCAAAACGCCTTGCCTTCAGCATATTTGCACGCTCTTGTTGATGCTCCGGCTGTTGCCAAAGTGAGCGCGGTTTCCGATCCTTTGTTTTCATCGGGCTGCATTTTAAATTTAGTGAGGCTAGCAAACCTTGTGCTTGCACAGGATTGGTGCGAGCAATGAATGACTGCGCTTTGGAGTAGTGCGTTACGAACTTGGTCAAACGCTCAGCACAAATTGTGGCCAAAATGGAAGCACCCGACATATTAGCGTTTAGTTATATGTTTTTTATACTCAAAATGTTTAAAACTAAAGATCTAAAACTTATACGTGACTTATATAACGTGCGATTTGGAAAGCTATTGACTTTTTAGTAACTGTTTACTTGGTCGAGACATATTTGTTTATTGAATGTATTCTAAAAGCATACTTTGTTTAAAACTAATATACATTAGAAGTAGAATAAAATCTAAATTTTTTCTTGATTTCTCTTGAAGTTGATCCCAACAATATTAATTGAAACATTTTAGTGAACTTCCATTGAAAACAAAAAGCGAATATAACTTTTTAGTAGAAAGGATCTCATTTGTATACATTATCGACCTCTTCTTAGGGTAAATCTTTGTTCGTTTAAAAATCATCAATCATCACTACTAACCTTCATTATTTGCCCTGGACATTTTTGTCCATCCATTAGTAGCATTGGTCATCGAAAAAAATACATTTAGAAAAACTAATCCGTACATTTTTATCACTACCGCTTAGCACCCATGATATTTTGTTATTAGATCCAAGTACAGACATGCCTAAAATCGCTTCAAACGAAAACCTGCGTTCTATTGCTGATAAGACTTCTCACAGGGGTTGGTAGCACCTACTCTCCCACTTAGAATGTGGTCGACGCCAATGTTTCTATGATTCCGACTGCGATGGATGGCACGATATTGCAACTCCGGCGGGTTAACATCATCCGAGTAACTGAAAAGAGCCTCATTTATCCGAGGGCTTGTAAAACCGTGGTAATAGTAAGACCTTGCTCAAGGTTTTTGAATAAAAGGCGCTATACGGCACTTGGCTCCTGGCTGTGGTAGCTCATCCAGAATGTTATAAAGGATAGCTAATGTTCCACAGGGCGGATCCACTGCCAGTGAGCAAGAAGTATAGTCGGTATATTAATTTTCGGGCCAAAAACCATGAGGATTATTTGTGCCATTGAAGGACCTCTAATTAACTTATATGCAAATCCTGGGACAGACGTCTGGGGCAAATAGATCTTACTTTTAGAAATGGCTGGAAGCACACAACTTTTTGGATGGCTTCTCCCACGGCAGCGGCACTATTCCAATTGTTCAAGGCTAATGAGTGTTAGCTTGTTATGTGGCTCCATGGGTGGACACTATCAAAGCAGCAGTCGCAGTATCTGTTGGGCTAAAGTATTCATTGAAACGCATCACCTGATTTACAAACTGTCTCAAAGCATTGATTAAAAGCGGACAACGAGGCATAATAATTGTCCCAACTATAGGTGGGACTTAGGTTTGTGAAATCTCTGTAATTAAACTGACTTTCCCGAATATGTTTATTGTAAACACGTTTTGCCAGCTATTTAAAAGTATACTAAAGTGGCAGCCAAAATAAAATATTTCATCTTGTTTATTTAATACCCTGAGCTTTAAACAAATCTTATCAATTTTATTTTCTGATATACTGTACGCTTCGAAAGGCTCAGAGAACACCCCATTCGACTTGGAGTTGTTCGTCTAGCTCTTTTTGTTACGATAATACTCCCATACGCTGCACATGGAGGGCCTCTGCAGGCAATTGCATTCGATTGGCGGAAAGTCTGGCAATGGATCCATAAGGCACTCCGAAAAGCTTGGATATTTGGTCAAACGCTTGCGACATTGTACAGGGGCTCGACCACGCTGGCACTTGGGTGGTACTCTTGCTACCCGACAGCCTGGCATAGCTGTGCGTTGACATCTTGTCTTCCTGGGCGGACTGTGGCAAACTGCCAATCCAAGATTGGAACTACTTATCGGGCATGCTTTTCGTTGACGTATTTTGTTGTTTTCACCAAGCGAGTTATTTCGACGTGCAGGCTTCAGCGGTTTAAATTCACATCTTGCTTTTTGCTTGCGACGTTTGACAACACACTCCACCCAGGTGCGTTGATAGACTCTGCGTAGCTTGTCACTAGGCTTGTAATGAGTTTTGTCCATGCGTGGAGCCTTAAAGGCACAAGGATCAGCAACGCACAGCTTATTTGCATCGATGAATGCGTCCACATTGAATTCCGGATCACTACGGCATTTGTACTCGGAACGGCGTAACGCCTGCCAGCAAGAGGGCCGTAGCACTTTGGTCGTATCCGGTCTCTTTTTGCGTTTCAGTTCTTTGCGCAATGGTAGAATGGGATATGCTTCCAAGCAGTATTCGCAGGACTCGTCAGCATAAAGAGTTTTCATGTTTCGAATAGGTTGACATAGTGGACGAGAAAATTTATGCACCGCATTCAGCAGACACTTTAAATGGCGGAACTGTGTGCCCAGACATCCTGGATTCTTCGGAGCCAAAAACATTGCAAAGCGTGCGTTTTTTTAGAATTTTAAATTTGGAAATGAAAAATACAAAATAATTTAAAAAAATTTTAAACAGACAAATTTTAAAGTAGCCAAAAATGACAGCTAAAATCAAAGGGAATATGATTCAATTTATATTCCTTTTTGAGAATTTTCACTTCATTGACTGCTGCTCTTTTTTAATTTTCATTATGCTCTTTAAAGCCAACCATACATTTGAATAAAAATACTCGTTTCTTTAATAATTTTCATTACCAAATATGGTATTCAACAACGTTCCCATATTGCCAAACGAAAAAGATTCACTTTGCATGCCCAAGTTTTTTTCCAACAATATTATTGAAACCATAGTCAGCTCTAAAAAAAAGTAATTCATTTTGCTAGTCTGTGCCGCCTATTAGTATTTCCGAACTTCTTTTGATAGATCTTGCCCTACCCAAGTGCGATCTCGAAGATTCCGTTGTTGTTCTTTGGCAATCCTACAGATTGGATCTGTGGCAACTGCGTCTTGTATTGCGCAAAGCTGCGCGCGTTGCTTGCCGAGCGACCAAGCCAACTGTTCAGTTGGGTGTTCTCTTTAGGATGCACAGGAGTAGGCATCTTATCCTTGATGTGCTCCAATCGCCTTGCCTTCAGCATATTTGCACGCTCTTGTTGATGCTCCCGCTGTTGACAAAGTGAGCGCGGTTTTCGATCGTTTGGTGGTGTTTTCATTGGGCTGCATTTTAAATTTAGTAAGGCCAGCAAACCTTGTGCTTGCACAGGATTGGTGCGAGCAATGAATGACTGCGCTTTGGAGTAGTGCGTTACGAACTTGGTCAAACGCTCAGCACAAATTGTGGCCAAAATGGAAGCACCCGCCATATTAGCGTTTAGTTATATGTTTTTATACCCTGTACCGTATGGTACAAAGGGTATACTGTGTTTGTGCAAGCCGAAAATGTATGTAACGTACAGAAGGAGACGTCGGAGACCCCCCAAAGTTACCTAAAGTATGATCAGAGTGAGTAGAAAAGTCGATAAACCCATGTCCGTCTGTCCGTCTGTCCGTATGAACCAAGCTTTCAGATTAGATCCCTTATTAATCCATAGGAGACAAGTTTATTTTTTTTTTTTGATATCGGGATTGCATTATATAGCTCCCATAAGGGTGTTTCAGAGGACCTCGAAAAAAAGCAAAAGTTTTAGATGGATAATTCGTTTGTTTATGAAGATATCATAACCAAATTTGGCAATCAGAAGTTTTTTAGAGACCCCCAGCACTGTACCAAATTTTATCAAAATCGGTTGACTATATCATATAGCTCCTTTAGGATCGATCGGTCGAAAAAATGTTTTTTGTATAAAATTCGTTGTGTTTCGTTTGTTTGTGAAGATATTGTAACCAAATTTGGCATTAAGAAGTTTTTTAGAGTTCCCAAGCACTGTACCAAATGTGATCAAAATCGGTTGACTATATCATATAGTCCCCATAGGACCTATCGGTCAAAAAAATTGTTTGGTTCAAAATTCGACTGATTTCTGTTTGTTTATGAAAATATCGTAGCCAAATTTGTCGAATAAAATATCTCTTGGAGGTCTTAGCAATATGTCGGACTTAATTGCAATGTGGTGGTACAGGGAATCCCAAAGTCGTCTGCGCCCGACTTTAACGAACGCCATCATTTATACTCAAAATGTTTAAAACTAAAGATCTAAAACTTATACGTGACTTATATAACGTGCGATTTGGAAAGCTATTGACTTTTTATAACCTGTACCGTATGGTACAAAGGGTATATTGTGTTTGTGCAAGCCGAAAATGTATGTAACGTACAGAAGGAGTCGTCGTAGACCCCCCAAAGTTACCTAAAGTATGATCAGTGTGACTCGAGAAGTCGATATACCCATGTCCGTCTGTCCGTCTGTCCGTCTGTCTGTCTGTCCGTCTGTCCGTCTGTCCGTATGAACGCCTAGATCTCAGAGATGGTAAGAGCTAGAGCAACCAAACTTTCAGATAAGATCCCTTGTTAATCCATAGGAGACAAGTTTATTTTATTTTTTTGATATCGGGATTACATAATATAGCTCCCATAGGGGTGTTTCAGAGGACCTCGAAAAAAAGCAAAAGTTTTAGATGGATAATTCGTTTGTTTATGAAGATATCATAACAAAATCTGGCAGTCGGAAGTTTTTTAGAGATCCCCAACACTGTAGCAAATTTTATCAAAATCGGTTGACTATATCATATAGCTCCCATAGGATCGATCGGTCGAAAAAATGTTTTTTTTACAAAATTCGTTGTTTTTCGTTTGGTTTTGAAGATATCGGAACCAAATTCGGCAAGAGGAAGTTTTTTAGAGTTCCCAAGCAATGTTACAAATTTGATCAAAATCGGTTGACTATATCATATAGCTCCCATAGGACCAATCGGTCAAAAAATCGTTTTTTCTACAAAATTCGTTGCGTTTCGTTTGTTTGTAAAGATATTGTTAGCAAATTTGGTATTAAGAAGTTTTTTAGAGTACCCAAGCACTGCACTAAGTTTGATCAAAATCGGTTGACTATAGCATATAGCTCCCATAGGAACAATCGGTCAAAAAAACGCTTTTTTTACAAAATTCGTTGTGTTTCGTTTGGTTTTGAAGATATTGGAACCAAATTTGGCTGTCGGGAGTTTTTTAGAGTTCCCAATCAGTGTACTAAATTTGATCAAAATCGGTTGACTATATCATATAGTCCCCATAGGACCGATCGGTCAAAAAAATTGTTTGGTCCAAAATTCGACTGATTTCTTTTTTTTTATGAAAATATCGTAACCAAATTTGCCGAATAAAATATCTTTTGGAGGTTTTAAGAAATGTGTCGGACTTAATTGCAATGTGGTGGTACAGGGTATCCCAAAGTCGTCTGCGGCCGACTTTAACGTACGCCATCTTTAGTAACTGTTTACTTGGTCGAGACATATTTGTTTATTGAATGTATTTTTTAAGCATACTTTGTTTAAAACTAATATACATTAGAATTAGAATAAAATCTAAATTTTTTCTTGATTTCAAATTGGCTGTGTACATGACGGAAATAAATGCGTTCCTTTAATAATAATGTTCACTTGAAGTTGAATCCAACACTATTAATTGAAACATTTTAGTGAACTTCCATTGAAAACAAAAAGCGAAAATGGGGAACTCTTTTTAATAGAAAGGTTCTCATTTGTATACATAATCGATCTCTTCTTAGGGTAAATCTTTGTTCATTTAAAAATCATCAATCATCACTACTCACCTTCATTATTTGCCCTGGACATTTTTGCCCATCCATTAGTAGCATTGGTCATAGAAAAAAAATACATTTAGAAAAACTAATCCGTACATTTTTATCACTACCGCTTAGCACCCATGATATTTTGTATTAGACCCAAGTACAGACATGGGTCTTCAAACCAAAACGTTCCCTGCGTTCTATTGCTGCTAAGACTTCTCACAGGGGTTGGAAGCACTTACTCTCCCACTTAGAATGTGATCGACGCCAATGTTTCTATGATTCCGACTGCGATAGATGGCACCCTTATACTTCACCGTTCGGTGACAAGCAATATTGCAGGGATTTCGATGACGATATTGCAACTCCGGCGGGTTAACATCATCCGAGTAACTGAAAACAGCCTCATTTATCCGAGGGCTTGTAAAACCGTGGTAGTAAGACCTTGCTCAAGGTTTTTGAATAACGCTATACGGCACTTGGCTCCTGGCTGTGGTAGCTCATCCAGAATGTTATAAAGGATAGCTAATGTTCCACAGGGCGGATCCACTGCCAGTGAGCAAGAAGTATAGTCGGTATATTAATTTTCGGGCCAAAAACCATGAGGATTATTTGTGCCATTGAAGGACCTCTAATTAACTTATATGCAAATCCTGGGACAGACGTCTGGGGAAAATAGATCTTACTTTTAGAAATGGCTGGAAGCACACAACTTCTTGGATGGCTTCTCTCATGGCAGCGGCACTGTTTCAAGTGTTCACTGCTAATGAGTGTTAGCTTGTTATGTGGCTCCTTGGGTGGACACTATCAAAGCAGCAGTCGCAGTATCTGTTGGGCTAAAGTATTCATTGAAATGCATCACCTGATTTACAAACTGTCTCAAAGCATTGATTAAAAGCGGACAACGAGGCATAATAATTGTCCCAATTATAGGTGGGACTTAGGTTTGTGAAATCTCTGTAATTAAACTGACTTTCCCGAATATGTTTATTGTAAACACATTTTGCCAGTTATTTAAAAGTATACTAAAGTGGCAGCCAAAATAAAATATTTCATCTTGTTTATTTAATACCCTCAGCCTTAAACAAATCTTATCAATTTTATTTTCTGATATACTGTACGCTTTGAAAGGCTCAGAGAACACTCCATTCGACTTGGAGTTGTTCGTCTAGCTCTTTTTGTTACGATAATACTCCCATACGCTGCACATGGAGGGCCTCTGCAGGCAATTGCATTCGATTGGCGGAAAGTCTGGCAATGGATCCATAAGGCACTCCGAAAAGCTTGGATATTTGGTCAAACGCTTGCGACATTGTGCAGGGGCTCGACCACGCTGGCATTTGGGTGGTACTCTTGCTACCCGACAGCCTGGCATAGCTGTGCGTTGACATCTACTCTTCCTGGGCGGACTGTGGCAAACTGCCAATCCAAGATTGGAACTACTTATCGGGCATGCTTTTCGTTGACGTATTTTGTTGTTTTCACCAAGCGAGTTATTTCGACGTGCAGGCTTCAGCGGTTTAAATTCACATCTTGCTTTTTGCTTGCGACGTTTGACAACACACTCCACCCAGGTGCGTTGATAGACTCTGCGTAGCTTGTCACTAGGCTTGTAATGAGTTTTGTCCATGCGTGGAGCCTTAAAGGCACAAGGATCAGCAACGCACAACTTATTTGCATCGATGAATGCGTCCACATTGAATTCCGGATCACTACGGCATTTGTACTCGGAACGGCGTAACGCCTGCCAGCAAGAGGGCCGTAGCACTTTGGTCGTATCCGGTCTCTTTTTGCGTTTCAGTTCTTTGCGCAATGGTAGAATGGGATATGCTTCCAAGCAGTATTCGCAGGACTCGTCAGCATAAAGAGTTTTCATGTTTCGAATAGGTTGACATAGTGGACGAGAAAATTTATGCACCGCATTCAGCAGACACTTTAAATGGCGGAACTGTGTGCCCAGACATCCTGGATTCTTCGGAGCCAAAAACATTGCAAAGCGTGCGTTTTTTTAGAATTTTAAATTTGGAAATGAAAAATACAAAATAATTTAACAAAAATTTTAAACAGAACAAATTTTAAAGTAGCCAAAAATGACAGCTAAAATCAAAGGGAATATGATTCAATTTATATTCCTTTTTGAAAATTTTCACTTCATTGACTGCTTCTCTTTTTTAATTTTCATTATGCTCTTTAAAGCCAACCATACATTTGAATAAAAATACTCGTTTCTTTAATAATTTTCATTACCAAATATGGTATTAAACAACGTTCCCAAATTCACTTTGCATGCCCAAGTTTTGTTCCAACAATATTATTTAAACCATAGTTGGTTCTAAAAAAAAGTAATTCATTTTGCTAGTCTGTGCCGCTTATTAGTATTTCCGAACTTCTTTTGATAGAATTTGCTCTACCCAAGTGCGATCTCGAAGTTTCCTTGGACGATATTACTTCATTGCTTTTTCGCGGAACATCCTATACTTGTTTTCTAATGGACCCATACCTATGATGTCTTGATGAAACTATAATCGCTATGCTCGCTAGCATTTTGGGTATATTTAAAATTTCGAAATAAAAAATTTGTACAAAACGTAGCCTGTGACGTAACCTCTCTAAACATTGCCCTTGTTAATATGTCTTACTGGCTGTAGGCAACCTGTAGGACACATTAGCCTAGGCTTGTCTAGTATGTGATTAGTTTATTTTGTATGGTAAGTGCTCCAAATTTGCGGCACGCATTCCACTGCTCATTGTGCAACCAATCTATATCACGCAAAAACTTTAGCCCGTAGTTCGGTTTCCAGTCTGGGGTCTTAGCAATGTTATCGGACTTGCAGCTTTTTAGGCATTCTTGCATGCAGCCTACTTTAGGATTACTTCGGGAAACCGCTTTATTATAGTGCAAGCGTGTAGGCATCAACGGTTGCTCTAAGTGTATAAATTGTCGGTTGGTGAGAGACTCGGGTAGACTGCGTTTAGGTCGCAGCAACTGAAGTAGACCAGTCCTAAAAATGCCGATGCGTATTTTTGCACTAAAACTTAGTAAATTTATAAAAATTACTGCAATTTTGATTTTATAAATTAAATTTTGACGACCTATTCAAAGCTATATAAGCGGACTTTTGATACGGATAGATAAGTTAGATCGTGAACATAATTGAGGTTGTAGAGACAAAAGGTCAACAACATTTGTTTGACTAGCTCACACGAGTCCAAATATAAAATTTGTTGAACCCACCTTAGCTATATAACCCTCATTATACTACAACAAAAGCAAAGACCTGAATTATTTTTAGTACTTAAAATTTTTAATATGTTGCTCATTATATGTATCATTCCATGCAATTAAGAGAGAGCAGCATGGTCCAAGCTGTATCACTCAGTTAAATCAATTTTGCTCTCACAAAGTGCTCCAACGCCACTAGTTTCAAATTATTAAGCGGATTCCGAGCTGGCGTGCAGCACGGTAATGCGAATAATTTATATTGGTCTATGGACGTCTTCTGCTTTTCATTCCTTTTTGTATTGATTCTTCCGATTCTGATATAGCTTCTATAACTTGCCGCATTTTGGTGGCTAATTTCATCAAAAGTGTCGCAAACCGCAACTGCATCCAAGCAACGGCATTCTCTCGGGGCAAGAGCATAAATTTTACCTTTTCGCCACTCGGTGTAACAAGGATATTGTGTTTTGCACCTGACGCAGAACTTCTCAGACTTGTTCTTGGTACAAGTAGGTGGATAACGTACTGGCTTGCAGCATGGCAATACAAGTCGTGGACAAACGCCCAAAGGCGGTATTCTCTTGCCACAGTTCATGGGAAATCGGGTCTTGCAAGCTTTTGGTTTGAGAATGGTTTGTTTACGTCGGTTTATTTCGGGACCATTGGGTGTATTCCCATAGACACATTTTCTTTTGGTCTTAAGCAGAGGTGGGCATTCAGCCAAGCTAAATTACGATTTTTCTTCATTCGATAATGCAGCACATCCAATCGTATGGGAATCACATGTCACTATGCCACATGGAATTAAAAAAATTGCATGTTGGTCTTCATAGGCATTAAGGGCTCTTTCTTTGGTTTCTCTTTAAGTTTCTATTACAAGCATTCCTTCTGCAATTTTTGTGTCCACACTTTTGTGTGTCACCTTTTTATTTAAACGTGCAAGCTCCACCGGTTTAAATTCACATCTTGGTTTTTGCTTGCGACTTTTAACAACACACTTCACCCAGGTGCGTAGGTAGACTCTGCGTAGCTTGTCACTGGGCTTGTAATGAGTTTTGTCCATGCGTGGAGCCGTAAAGGCACAAGGATCAGAAACGCAAATCTTTTTTGCATCGATGAATGCGTCCACATTGAATTCCTGATCACTACGGCATTTGTATTCGGAACGGCGGTTACGAATAGGTTGACATAGTGGACGAGAAAATTTATGCACCGCATTCAGCAGACACTTGAAATGGCGGAACTGTGTGCCCAGACATCCTGGATTCTTCGGAGCCAAAAACATTGCAAAGCGTGCCATTTTTTAGATTTTTAAATTTGGAAATGAAAAATATAAAAAAATTTAACAAAAATTTTAAACTGAACAAATTTTAAAGTAGCCAAAAATGACAGCTAATACCGAAGGGAATATGATTTATATTTCTTTTTGAGAGCTTCTTGTTCTGCTACTACAAGACATCCTGATCTTACGGTTTTCACTTCATCGGCTGCTTTTCTTTTCATTATGCTCTTTAAAGCCAACCAGACATTTGAATAAAAGTACTCGTTTCTTTAATGATTTTCATTACCAAATATGGTATTAAACAACGTTCCCATATTGCCAAACGAAAAAGATTGCCTTTGCATGCCCAAGTTATGTTCCAACAATATGATTTAAACCATAGTTGTTTCTAAAAAAGAGTAATCCATTTTGCTTATCTGTGCCGCTTATTAGTATTTCCGAACTTCTTTTGATAGATCTTGCTCTACTCAAGTGCGATCTCGAAGTTTCCTTGGACGATATTACTTCATTGCTTTTTCGCGGAACATCCTATACTTGTTTTCTAGGGGACCCATACCTATGATAACTTGAAACTATAATCGCTATGCTCGCTAGCATTTTTGGTATACATATTTAAAATTTCGAAATCGAAAATTTGTAAAAAAGTAGCCTGAAATATTTTAGTACCAACGCTTGTTAGGCTGTGACGTAACCCTTCTAAACATTGCCCTTGTTAATGTGTCTTACTGGCTTTAGACAACCTGTAGGATACATTCGCCTAGGCTTGTCTAGTTTGTGGTTAGTTTATTTTATATGGTTTGTGCTCCAAGTTTGCGGCAAGCATTCCACTGCTCTTTGTGCAACCAATCTATATCACGCAAAAACCTTAGCCCGTAGTTCGGTTTCCAGTCTGGGGTCTTAGCAGCTTTATTGGACTTGCAGCTTTTTAGGCATTCTTGCATGCAGCCCGCCTTAGGATAACTTCGAGAACCCGCTTTATTATAGTGCAAGCGTGTTGGCATCAACGGTTGCTCCAAGTGTATAAATTGTCGGGTGGTGAAAGATTCGGTTACACAGCGTTTAGGTCGCAGCACCAAAAGTAGACCAGTCCTAAACATGCCGATGCGTATTTTTGCACTAAAACTTAGTAAATTTATAAAAATTACTGCAATTTTGATTTTATAAATTAAATTTTGACGACCTACTCAAAGCTATATAAGCCGACTTTTGATACGGTTAGATAAGATAGATCATGAACGTTATTGAGTTTGTAGAGACAAAAGGTCAACAACATTTGTTGACTAGCTCACATGAGTCCAAATATGAAATTTTTTGAGCCCACCTTAGCTATATAACCCTCAAAATACTATAATAAAAGCAAAGACCTGAATTATTTTTATTGCTTAAAATTTTGAATATGTTGCTCATTATATCAATCCCTGCAATTAAGAGAGAGCACTCAGTGAAATCTATTTTTCTCTCACAAAGTGATCCAACGTCACTCACTTATACACAAATTTTAAAGCGGACTCCGAGCGTGCGTGCTGCACGAATACTTAATAAGGGTCTTTGGGCGTCTTCTGCTTTCCATTCCTTCTTGTATTGATTCTACCGATTCTGATAAAGCTTCTATAACTTGCCGCATTTTGGTGGCTAATTTCATCCCAAGTATCGCAAACCGCAACTGCATCCAAGCAACGGCATTCTCTCGGGGCAAGAGCATAAATTTTACCTTTTGGCCACTCGGTGTAACAAGGATATTGTGGCTTGCACCTGACTTCTTAGACTTGTTCTTGGTACAAGTAGGTGGATAACGTACTGGCTTGTCGTAAACAAACGCCCAAAGGCGGTATTCTCTTGCCACAGTTCAAGTTTTTAGTTTGCGAATAGGTCGACTACGTCGTTTGATTTCGGGACCATTGAGTTTATTTCCATAGACACATTTTCTTTTTTTATTTATTTATTATTTTCGATTTTACTCCATTCGATAATGCAGCACATCCATCCAATCGTCTGGGAATCACTTATCACTATGCCACATGGACTTAAAGAAATGCTTGTTGGTCTTCATAGGCATTAAGGGCGCTTTCTTTGGTTTCCCCTTTAAGTTTCTATTACAAGGATTCCTTCTAAAATTTTTGTGTCCACACTTTTGTGTCTTTCTGTTGTTGTTGCAATTGTTAGAATTGCAACGTAGCTGTACCCAATGCAGCCATATTTTGACTTTTGATATGTAAACTCGCTCCACTGCTGGCATTGGACATTGGGCTCGCTTTTAATATTGAACCAAAAAATGTTTCTTGCTTGAAATATAAGCTTTTTTTCAAAGGCAACTTTTTTGGTGTATTACGATTTTTAGCCATATTATCTGTCACATAAGGATAAATGAACACGGAACTTTTTTGAAGATATTACAAAATTTTCAATTGAACAGACTGTACTTTTAAAATAGAAAGAGTTCTGGACGTTTGAATAAAACCTTATCTGGAAAGACAGAACTAATATATGTTTCGCCTGATAGTATAGTGCCAGAAAACACACCAAAGGTAGCTTCTACCAGTTTGTTATTTAATTAAAATCATATATTGTTGAAATTTATGGGGAAAAATGTGCTTTTATCCGATCTTTATATACGTGCGGGTGGCTTTTGAAGTGTGGGAGTAAAGCTCGAAATGCTTCTACGGGAAAACAGTGCAAGATATCGATAAACTTCTGCATACGGAAAATTTGTATAAAATATCGGGTCTCTACCTACTGTTTAATGAGAACAAGGATTATTTAAACTTACTCGTGATGGTATTAAGACTCGAATTTACAATTTCGATATTTAAATAATAATTTTCCTGAAAGTTATTGTTTTAGTTTTAATAAACTATTTAAGTTTCATATAATGCATCAGGAAAATCTCCCTTCGCTTTCTGCCAAGTTCGTTGTTTACGTAAACTTGTCAAACCCAAACATTTTTAACTGTTGCGTATAAATTTGTAACTGCTTCACGTCTGTGCCTGGGCTATTTAGGTATGTAAATGGAAGAGACAACGAGACGACGGGTTTGGAGCATGCAAAGCATTTTGTTGCCTGCTGCGCCTGCGCACCACATTAAAGTCGCTTTATAGCAAATTACCAATTCAGATGTATCCGAGTGAACACAAATCAGTTATACCCGGCATCTATCAGCATATATACATACGAGTGTATGCTATAAGAAGCCTTTTGGTATATGATAGTTTGATATACAGGCGCGTCTTAGGTATAAATGCATGTGCATAATCAGAGCGGGTGAGGGGCATGTGATGTGATGTTGACGTCGAGTCGAGACAATCGAAATGAGTTGCCCCAAGATCGTCGCATTTAAATTTAAGCAGCTGCCAAAAGGCAAAACTTTTGATTCTGCTTCAGTTATATTCGTCAGTCAGTCTCAACATAATTGATGGATACCCGGATGGATGGATGGATGACTGGGTTGTTGAGTGGCTTGATATTGTGCACGACAAAATGTTCTATACGAGTACATAGGTATCTGCGTCATGTATCTGCTGAATGTACAAAGTATACTATATATGTTTCTTTTGCCTACCTGACTAAATACTCCTGTCGCATTATTTATGCCGCTGACTAATTTACATATGGCTGGCTAGTGAGCGCCTGCTTTAATAAATGTTTAATTTATAATTGATTTTCTTGAACTTTACAAACATACACACATACACTCACACTCCTCGTATACATGTAAAAGCACACGCATGCATACTTATATGCTTAGTCCAATGCCTGCCCCAGGGTCTTCGTTTGGCTAAACGCCTTGGCTAAGCCGCAAAACTTTTACCCACACCCAGGCATCAGCACCGAGGAGCGCCTTGAAAGCACCCAATCCAATCCTTTGCCCAACGCAACTGAACCGCAAAAGGATTTGCCAGCGCACGAAAACACTTAATTAATTCGCACAGACAGACAGGCAGGAGGCAGTCGAGCAGTCAGGCACTCAACTTGGGCTAGTCAGAGGGCGCGGCGTGATAGGGCCGAGACATCCAACTGGTCATACAACAACACCAACTACACCAACAACAACTACAATACCTATAACATACAACGAAATAATTAGAAATTATAATGGAAAATGTATGCAAGCCAAGTTGACGATAACAACGCCCCAGTTATGTGCGCCCCCACATTAGAAAACGGAGCCCCTCAACAGCCCAAAGCATATTTAACATGTTGATACGTCGATGCCGACGTCGACGTCGAAGTTTGAAGTGACGGCAATGCTAGCAGCGAATGTAATACATTCGCTGATATGGTATTTAAACTTCTATATCCGGAGTACTTCTAATCTTCAATGGCTTGAATGGGGATTAATTGAAAACGCAGTCTTAGTCTAAAACTATACGTTAAGTTATGCATAAATAACTTAACCGAGCAGGATTGTTATTAATACGATTTCAAATTATAAATAATACAGCCACAAAAAAAAAAATAATTTTTCGGAGCCAGACCATACCCTCTGATTGTTTTCAGGTTTGGTGAATCCGAATCGAATATAGTAAATATGACGTAACCTCAAAAAGCTCCATAAAAACGATATTATGGAGCCTCAGAAACCGGATGTAATGGAACCTCGGACTCGGATTCAGCGACTTTAAACGTGTTGGGAAAATACCGTCGGATATTAGAACTCACTGAAGATTTTATGGGATTTTTTAGTTTACAATAGAAACCATACCCGTTCGACCAATTTTGTGAGCGGATTCGGCCTAAGCGAATTAGTTAAGTAAACGTATGCTTTGAAAAAAACAAAACAAACAATTTTATTCGGATAGGTTTTGCTTACTCTCCAAATCCGAACTTTTGCTGTCGCCATCTACTCATATTTACCTTGCTCATTGTTAGCACAGCTTTACACCTTACAAGGGAAATTATCCACGGTTATTCCTAATACAAGGGAAATAATTTCAATGAAAGACAAACTATTTTATCAAGACATGAACAATTTTTTATGCAGGACATGGACCATAAAAATTCAGTTTAAAATGCGTACAATTTTCAACCTATTTGATTTGAAACTACTTGTTAGGTGCTCCCAATTTCGCCAAAACGAATTTTTGATGTGGCTTGAATCCGACTAATTTTTTGCAAGTGAAATCGTATAGAATTGGCAAAATAGGCTCAAAACTCATTTTCCCGATAAATTTTATTGGACAATTTTATTTTTCAAACGAAAACAATAACAATTTTTTGGAGTTGATTTCGTAGATCAGCCCCCACTTTACGTAGGTAATCGAAGGGATACAATGGGTACAATCGGTGACATTATCATAGCTGATTTTGAAGCGTCCGCCTTAGTCGCGATTTATGCTAAAATCACAGCAGAATTGGCTCACATTATTCTTCTTTTTTTTTTCGCTTAAAAAGCCATGAGTCCGTGAGTTTTTTTGTAGAGCTCAGAATAAAATTTGTTGTTCAAGATACAAATACCGAAACACGTATAAACATAACTTCCGTAGAATTAAAAAATTAAATAATTAAAAAAATTTTAAATTTTATTTTTTTCCATATCGGTTCGGTATTCTTAAATAGTAAGCAGTAGATGGTGGGTAAAAGTCGAGTTTAGCTGCTTCCTAGAATCAACATATTTCACATGTTTTTTATTGTATTTAATTCTTTCAAACTATTCGATTGCTAAAACTTTTTGTATCTTTATTGTAAATACTCGTATTGTTGGACCTTGAACTGAATTCGCCTCTTTAAACGGATCGTATTGTATTGTTCTATAGAGTAGGGCCGCACATAGAGATATATTAGAGGCAACATTGTGGGGGTAAATTCGCTGCTAATATCCGTTTACGTCTTTAGTTGCAAGAAAATTACAATATTTCGTGTGAGTAAGTTTGCCACACGCATATACAGACAGCGACATGCAAACACACACACACGCACAAGAACACACTAACATAGCCAGTATATAGTTATAGATACTTTTGTATCTAATTTAAATTTCACAATTTTGCGTTACAAGAAAAACGAAAAACGAGCTGGGCCCTGGATTTCGGTTTGGGGCTTGGCCGCTTGCTTGAGCTAATTTTCTCGAGCTGCCGTATGGTGTGAGCGTATGTGTGTGTGTGTAGGATTAAAGCCCGGCAAGTGGACACAGACATGTATATTGTATATGTATATATAACTAGGATACAAAATTATTTGGCATGGGGATTTTGGTTTTGGGTTCTGCTTTGGCCGTTGTAGTTGTTGCCGTCGCTGCTTAGCCAAATTATATTATGACTTGTTTAAAATTCAAATTTGAAAACACTAAAATCATGTTTACGATGCCTCCCCGCCGCTGCCGCCGACGCCACCAATGTAGCCACTAACAAAGGGTGTGAGCTTGGGCAAGGGTTTAAGAACTGCTCGCCAGGGTTGCATTGGTTTGAGTGTTGTCGTTGGTGTCTTTGGGGCTGCTCGAGCGTGCAACGGCTTTGCTTGTAAATAGCTTCCAACTGTTTGCTAGCCAGCGTCGCTTGGAACTTTTGCTGTCTGTTAGTCCTGAACTCATCCTACTGCTACTACGCCCCTGTCTCGGCCAGCTGGCTATTGCTATTGCCAAGCTTAAGGCAATGTCCTTTGCTTGTATAGTTTGTGGGCGTGTGTTTGTGTCTGCTTATTATACTATGTATCTGAAGCATAGTTTTAGCTGCCATATAAATTTTGCATGCGTCTTTATGTGTATTATTTAAGTGTATATACGTGTGTGTGTGTGTGTGTGCTTTTAAACAATTTTAATGATTTCATTAGTTGGGCGCATAAAACTTGCAATTTAATGAGCAGAACTTGTGTATAGCTTTTGAATTGATTTTTCATTAGGGTTAGCACAAAATAATGTTGCCTACTTTTTGGGGCAGCATAAAACTTTTAAGTATTTTTAAAGAAGTTGTCCCAAGATGCGACTTTATACAAAAGTTGCTAATTGAAACAGCTAAAACTCTTTCTTTTGCTTCACTTGACTCATTTGAGCTTGCAGACGTGGTGCACATATAGTATTTGCAGACACACACACATAATTAGATTGTATTACATAAGTGATGTCTAGTCCAGTGCAAGTGGTATGACAAGAAAATTCAATGAAAATGTAAGCTTACTTGCTTGGGGTAAGGGTGACTAGTGTAGGGTAATGAGAGTGAAGTCGGCTAAGCCAAAGAGCAGTCAAACGTCTCAGACACAAACCACATCAACGATGGCAACATCTACAGCATCAGACCATCGGACCATCAGACTTTTGCCCATAAGTTTGCATTATGCCTTACACACACACGCACACACATATAGACATATGGCAGTGCTTGTGTATGTGTATGTGTTTGTATAGTCAACCCCAAAAAAGGGGGTTAAGCTTGGCCAAGGCAATGGCCTTTCAAAATTTTCGAATTTACGTAAATTTAACTTTCTTGAAATACACTTAACTATAAAATTAATTATAAAAGGCAATTGTGTGCATGTGTATATGTTGCTGGCTTTAGCTTTATATGTTTTATAGTTCCTCTCGCTCTTACACTCACACATACCCGTACTCAATCAAACAAGCTTGCACATCCACTCAAGTTTGTCTTAGTCTTTGGCCGAAAAGGTGTTGGCATGGAATTTGCATAACCAACAAAACGTCAATGTCTTGGCCACACACACACAAACTGCTTGAGCATGTATGAGTATGACAGCATGTACAGTTGTGCAGGTCGCCATTTGCATATACTCAAAAAAAGACACACACACACACACCCAAAAAAATTGTATGTATGCGAAAATACACTAATTAAATGTTAAAGGCAGTTTATATTGATGCCGGGTATGGCCAGCAGGCAGACAATCAGCAGATCGGGCAGGCGGTCAGGTAGTTGTATATATATGTAAATACAGTGGATGGCCACAAATTGTAACTTTCGAACTTTAAACTTTTTATATAAGCTTATTGGATGTTTTAGATTGGCGCTGCGGTTGTTTCGATAAAAGATCTTATAAGGCTTATATTTGTTAGATACGCCTGAGCAAATTTTGAATTTCATGCTATTATATTCATATATTAAATAAGAGACATTTTTTTGGTAGTTTTTGTTTAGTTTTTGGACTCCGAAGTAGAAATTTTCAATTTCATAGTCCAATATTTATGGGACGACTATAGTTATCTTTTGTATTAATCAAAATATTTTTTTATATCATGAGTTTCCAGTTTCTTTTTTTCATATTGTTTAAAACAACAAACTTTTAAAGATATTTGGTTAAAAAGTCTTTAAATAAATAATATACTATATGATATTATAAAAATTGTTGTGTTTCTATTTGACGAAAAAATAAAAAAATAATAAATTTATTAAAATTTAAATAAAAATAAATAATAAATTTATTAAAATTTATTATAAATATAAAAAAAAATTTATACATATAGCCAAAGTAGAAAACCATTACTTAGCTTAAAAAAAACGATAATCGACCAATGTATGTAAAATAATGAAAATAATGCTTTAGAAAATTATTCCAAAAAGCCTTGCAAAGATTTTAAGTAATTAGCTTTAAAGTTTAAATCACGCTATGCCTTTCAAAAGCCATAATTCGCTCAATCGTTGAAGTTAACGTATATCTACTGTACATCTACTTGTGTGTGTATATATGCTTGTATCTTTCATTATGTAATAACACCTGCATGTGTATGGGTTTGGTGTAGGCAAAACTACAAACGTATATATCTTTTGGCCTCAAACTCAAACCGCAACAAAATGTCTTCATTCTCTTAACATCAAGCACATACACACACACACATAAGCCTCGCATTCACATTTATGTAAAATATATGCATGTGTATTTGTGCATGGATTTCTAATTACATTGGGCTCATTTGGACTTGTCTTTGTTGCCAGAGAGTTCGCTCGATATACCGCATATATGTATCTATGTACTATATGTACATATGTGTAACTGCAAATTTCTTGTCGATAAATTATAATACTTTTCCCGTTGCGCTGCTTCTTCTTCGTGTAAGTCGCAGTCTAAGTAAATTTTAGTTGCATTTTGCATACGGCAGACTCGACAAACCGCAAGGACTTTTCGTTGCCACCTGGGAGGCGCCTCCCTCCTATTCATAACTAAAGCTAACCCTTGCCTTAATTACACATTAAGCAATGCAATTATCAGGCTGACAGCTGAGCTAATGCCCCACTACAGTTGCGAATGACTAACTAGCTGGCTAATGGCAAGTTGGTAAGAAGTTACTTAGTTAGCAGGAAAGGGCACTGTTTGACTGCTTGACACTGTGCATAGTGGAGCTTTTATTTTATTATGCAAGACAAGACTTGACGCCCTGCACCTGTTTTTCAGCCAACACATACAGAGATACAAACGCACTCTCCCAAACACTCTAGCAGACATTTTTAATTAAACGAACAATTTTGCGCTATTGATTATTAGTTGGCATTACTACAAGAGGCAAGCAGCCATTGTTGTTGTTGTTGCATTAGTATGGGTGTTAGCCATGGATAAATTGAATGACGTGGAGCGAGTATAAGTAAGTGACTGACTTGGCTTGAATAGGTTTAGATTGTGAATAGGTTTAACTTCTGCCCATCATACTGACACGCAAGCTACATGCGCTGACTGTCATTGTTGGCTATACATATGTATAATACTTATTTATATATACGGTATATATGTAAATATGTATATGTTTATGTCTGGCTGACAGGCCACACTAAGCTGTGGTGCAAGTTTGGCGTCTTTTTAACACAATGACAGTTAATTAGATTGTAGTTGGCTAAGCATATGCCACACACACACACACATACAATCACACCCACATACAGGTGTAATAAAGTCTAGGTCTAGTTGTGCGCAATGGGGAAATCAAAACTTTGAACAATCTACCAAGAGAAGCTTGTATAATGAGCCTAATTGTCTTCATGGTGCATGTTGCATGTTGCTTATAACTCAAATGATCAAAACTTCGTGCAACTTATTTGACATAAACAACCGCCACATGGGTACTTGTAGCAACTACTGAGTACTTTGTTGCTTACCAATTTTATACACAAACTTGTGCAAAAGTTAAGCAGTCCCCAAATTAGACTTGCAACAATGATGTTATGAAAGTAAAATATATTCAAAAAAATTTAAAAAATTTTATTATATGATATACAAGTACAAAATTTTTTTTTTTTGTATTTTATTAATGTAACGTCACGCAAAATACGAATGCTACTAAAAAATTCCTTTTTAATTTCAAAACCTGCTAAATTACTTTACATTGTTTTCAAATATATTACAAATATGAAAAATTTTTCAATTTTATAATCCAAGTTAAAGCCCAGATCTAGATTTTGTAGCGTTGCGCCAAGCGTATCTTTGCTTACGTTTTATTACACATCGCATTTGTCGATTACAAAATAATTTGAATTAATTTCAATAAATTTATGTTATGTTCAAATTGTTTGCGAATTGGCTTTTATATGTACCTGATACTCTTACTATACATATATTATAAAAAATTATAATATGTATTCACTTTTCTAGTTTTGTATACTATTGCCTATATCTTTCAGCTTTTTTGTATTATTTTATTTATATTCCTACATTTATTGCATAGTATCAGAACTGGAAAAGGAGAAAGAGAAAGAAAAGGAGAATGCCAATATTTTGGTAAGACTTTATGTCACTAACTTTTTTGGTGTTAAAGATCTAATTTTTCATACAAAATACGGGCTGAAATCTTACTGTCTCATGTAAGAAAAGAATCATAGAAATTTGAATATATAATTATTATATAAAATTATTTGCTTGAAGGATATTCTTATTTAATAGACTTGTTTCATATTTTTTAGGTAAATCTGTTTAAAACGTAAACGTTCATAAATTTTCCCCTCTGCTTCAATGTTGAAAAAGTTCAACAAATCTGAAGTTCAATTAAACTCATAAGAAATTTGATATAAATAATCAAAAAAGTATTTTTATATCATAATTAAAAGATATCAGACGTCTGATAAGACACATAATAAGACACCAACTGCAAACAAAGTGCCAGATTTAAGATTTAGAGCTTAACAAATACACTGCTACTTTTAGAGTGGCGATATTTTAAGGTTCAAAATAAATCCTAGAATCCTATTTTTATTGTGTTAAACTGCACAAATCCTTACATATTCGTTAAATCGTTAAAAAATGTTTGCTTTTTAAAATTTTAGTGTGCATAAGTGAAACCTTGCCATAATCTCCAGTTTTTGCTCATACTTTATTATCTGTATGCGTAAATCTAATGACCAAGAAAAGGGAACTAATGACTAAACTAAAATATTGATCCATAAATTGTTGCAATAACAAGAAAACACTAAAAACTTACACCACAGCAAAATACGGATACACTCGGACACACACTAGTACATCCCACTATATACATAGGTATACGTATATAACAAATACCATAGCTGACCCTATCAACAATTGTAGTAAGTGGATGGCATGCACACTTGTGCAATTGTGATGCAAACGCCTTGTCATTTGGCCATGCAACCGAACCAAAAATATTTCAAATTCATGACAAATGCATAAGATTTCAACAACGCAACACAAGGGGTAGATCGGCTTGCAACGAGACGAGAGAGAAAATGGCAGCCCAAAACCCCAAACAGTTAAGTGCAATAAATACGAGTAGTCACATAGATATATAACAAAAATATATGTACTATATATGCAGACACAAATACAATCACAATCAAATAAATTACGTAGCATTTAATAATTCATGCTGAAATAGCCACAAACACAGGGATAACAAATTCATAGACAATGGCCTCTCAAATCTATGTATTAGTGTGTGTGTGAGTGTGCTTAAGACTTGATAATTTCAAAAATCAACAATATATATTTTCATAAAACAAAATGCATTTTGACCACACGTAGGCAGGCATCTGCTCCAAGCTATTGGCTTGAGTCTGAGTCAGGGACTTGGGAGTCTTGACGATGGCTGCAACAAGAACAGCAAAATAAAAATGTTGCATACTTTACAGCTGCTGTCATTTGCAGCTGTAGTCGTTATACTCATGCTTATACAAAGCTTAGATTTGTCCATGCTCTCACTGTCTGTGACTGGCTAACGCTAGTGCTCTCACTCATGCACATTGGCTTGTATATTATCGCATATTTTCGTCTCTTATTGCACTTAATTAAAACCTTTTATTATTGTTATATGCATGTAACACTCTAGTATTGCCAGCTCTTTCGCACACACACACACACAAATACATAACAGTTTTGTACATTTTTGCGGCCATTTTTGTTACTTAACAAGTTAGCTTTAAATATTTTATTGCAAGAAAATTGATTGGTGCTTGCCAACACGTCGTATAAGTGATGAGTTCTCATTGTATTTGGACATTGGCTGTTGACTGCATATTAGCAAGCGTTATGTACAATACAAAAATTACGGGTTACACGCAGCCAGGTGTTGGCAAATTCTGACATACAATTTGGCCAAGTTAACTGGCAGCTAAAATGTGGCATACCTACAGGCGTTTTCAGTTACTACAAATTTTTTTTACCCACTACTAGGTTTTGTAGAGCATCGTACGCTGCTTACAACACTAATCAAGAAATCCAAAAAGCGTAGCATATTTCCAGACTGATTATATATGCAGTCAGCTGCGATCATACTGCCAGACCATGACACCTGCCGTCCTGCAACAATGACTGCCACTGGCAATGTTAAGCTTAAGTTGGCTGCCGCCTAAATGTTGGCCAACTGCCGCCAGCCGACCTAATGTATGCAACAAATCTCGGAAAAGCAACGCATTTTGTAGCCATTTAAGCTACTTGCATAAATGCAGCGCCAACCAACCAACCAACCACCCTTATACTAACCACTAGTACGCCAGTTCACCGCAGCTCCCCAAAGAAAACACATTGAAGAAGTGTGTTCTGGTACTGTATGGTGCCAAGGCATGGCACTGACACTCTGTGTGTCTGTGACTGTACTTGCGTCCATATCTCTGTGTATGTGTGTGGCATTGACCAAGTGCATGTCTACTGCTGCCCAATGCTGCAATGCCTGCTTTAGACCGCTTTCCCTACACTCACACATACAATTGCTACTACACCACACTTTGTTCTACTGCTCGTCTCCTTGTCGTCGTCGTCAAATGAATCTCATTTGCATTTAAATTAGGAATGAAGCACGATTTGTTGTTGTTGTTGTTCTTGCCCAGTCTCGGCATCCCAGCCTAGTAGCAACTTCATATCGCCCTGGTCCCAACAACTTCTAACTTTACAGTTTGGAGCCGTACAAGCCAAAGGATGGGGCAACGGCTGGGACTGTGACTGTGGCGGTTTTTAATGAAGACAGTGTAGCTACTTAGGCGCCCATACATGCATGCATACCCGCCTCACTCCATCTCTCTCCATGTTTGCATTCGAAATCTGGTTATAGAACTTTCATACTTAGCGTGCGCCATTATTGTCTGGCGGCATTTTTGTCCTGGTAGGAGCAACTGTTGGCTTAGCCAGCTCACGATTTTTGGACAAGTTGCTTGATTGCATGCCAACGCATGGCAGCTGGCCACTGTTGACCAACAGCCTGCACTCAGTGTCCCTCTTGCCCTCTTCCCATCACATACAAGCATTTGTAAAGTAATATATGTGTGCCTATGTGTGTGTAAGTAAGTAACACCCTAATGGGTCACGTTATGGCAAATATATGTTAATAACCTTTTTTTGGCAGTACAAAATTTTAATTAGAAATGTTATATGAGGCGCACGTTTTGGGCATGGGTCAATCTATGGTTAGTCATGGCAACGGATGGGACTACAGTTGGGCATAAGTGAACTAGACATGAACAATTATTAAGTTAAAGTCTATCGCAATCGGATATTTCGTTTGTAATGTTGAATTTTTTCAATCAAAAAACACATTTTTAATCGATTGGTTTATGGATGGATTGGATAATATTCGATTTTAAATCATTTTTCAAATATGAACATAAAAACTATAAAGGTATTTTTTATTATTTAATGTTTTTCAGTGATTTTGACTAGTCCTAAATTGCAAATATTTTTATTTGAAAAAGAACTTCGTTTGGATAAAATCGTGTCTAAGATCGGAAATTTTTTTGAACTTATTGGTATAGTTCTCATTTTGTCTCAAAAAAAATAAATTTTCAATTTGTAAACTGATTGCGCTTCAATACTTAAGCTGAGGACATGTATTATATTTTGTTCATATATGTAAATACTTCTATCCCCCGTTTTACTTTCTTTTAATTAACACTAATGTAAAAATTACAACAAACTCAAAATATATACCTGAGTTTGGACCCTTGCCCAATGTTAATGGTAAACGTGTTAGAAACTACAACAAACCTCTCCTTTTGCCTCTCTCCGACCATCTTTTCTAGGTACTCACTGCTCAGTGCCAAATGCAATGAATGCAGCTATTCATTTATGTCAGCGATAATGACATTTTACATTGGGTGTGTTGCATGAGGCAACAACTGCAACTCATGCGCGGCCTGACAGGGAACAGCATGCCGCTTGGTAGGCTCACTATGATAGGGGACGAGGAGGGGCAGGGCTTGTGGGTGGCATGAGCTTATGGCCACATGGCTGCCATAGACAAGTGTCAGTTGTAATTGAAAAATAGAAATATTAATTTTCAAGTGGCTTGAGGGACCAAAAGTGTGGCATGTTCAACTTAACATGAGACATGCAGCAAATATGCTGAAGCCAAAGTAATTACATTTTATAGGGGCAGGTAAAAACTAATATAGGCTACTTTGATGCAATAAATGTTTTGATAGTAAATAAAATGCTTAAAAAAAAGAATTAAATTCTTTATTGCAACAGAAATTGAAGTAAATGAAAACTTTTATTAATGTGCTTAGAAAGCAAGACTACTACGGTCTAGCTTCTGTATAAAACTATAGGAGAGTTGTATCTTTCTTACCCAATTAGATAAAATTTATATAAATTTTAATTTTGAGTGCAGATAACAAGCCATTTGCAAGTATTTGCTTAAGTTTTACTGCTGTATAAATTTTTGGCTTTTTCTCGTAGATACGTATATGTATATGTAGTACATATATGTATATGTAGTACATATGTTCAAAGTACTTTTGTAAAAACTTATCCCATGTACCCACGAGAGAGACCCTCTCAATAACACCGGTAGTGTTACCTTTAAGCACCTACATACCATATGAGTTGCCGTCGCCTGTTCTGCCCCAAAAGACAATAAAACGGGTGTGTTGGGCCAGGCTAAAACAAAAAGCTTTGTTTGTAGTTGTCGTTGAATGTCGGCCCAAAACGGCGCGAAGGGGTAACCAATCAGCAGCAGCCGCACAACACTTACTTTTTCGTTTTCTTCATAAAAACGCAGCGTGGCCAGCGAATGAGAAATGTAGTAGCAAAGAGTAGAGATACACATACATGCATACATCTCTCTTACACACAAACACACGCATATGCAGCTCACATGTGTGTGTGTGTGTGGGCAAGTAAGATAAAAACAAAATAAGCAAAGCTTTTGTGTTTTCTCAATGGTTGCCTAAAATAAAAAAATTGTGAATCAGTCTGGGCGGTGCCCGACAATGGGATACTCTTTTTTCCCCGTACCCACTTTTTCAAAATAAAAAGAAAGTTCAGGATGTGCGGCAAAAATTTCGGATATGTTAAGAATTGTAGGCAAATGGATAAGTATCAACCAATTTTGTTGTCTCTAGACATATACAATTGAAAGAAAGTGGAATATTGATATAGTTTATTGAAAAGCAGTTGCAAAAAGCTTTTAATTCGATCGTTAATTGGCTATGTTCTAAGAGCTCTACAGACGCATACGTTTCAATCACGGGAATTTTGATATCAAACAACGCAAGGCCTGCTTCTGCTAACTTTCATATACATTGCAAAAAGCCACAATTCCATTGACCCTATGTATACAGGGTATAAAAATACCAAGCGCAGCAATAACAAACAAGCAAGAACAACAACACCGAAAAATCAAAGAAAAAGAAAGAAAGTTGCAGACAGCAACAAATACAACAACAGCAGCATAACATAACTTTAGGGTGTCGAAGAGTGCTGTAGAAGAAGAGCAAAAACACGTAAAAATTGCAAACGAAAAAATTGTTAAAAATAGCAAAAGGCAGTGGCATATTTGGTAAGGAGAGTAGCCAGGTGGCAAAGGGGCAAGTGTCTGCAGGCAAGTGAGAAGAGTATGGCAGATGCGTAGCAGAGTTATGACTTGATGGTAAAAGTGGCGAAAAAATGAAGCCTTCTCTACAGTTAGGCGCAACAAAGAGTAATTGTCAACGTTTCTAAGCGCCGTACAGTCAAACGAGTTTTTTCCAACCAATTCCAATTAAAATTTGTTGTTGCGCCTGCTGCCAAATGAGCAGCAGACAAGCGCTTGAGGCATGGCCGCCCCGCCGGCGTGGCAATAAATGCCGCACATCAATGTCCTACAAAATACAAAAAAAATAAAAAAAATCAAGCAAAAGTAACAGGAACAGAAGAACTGGACAGCACAGCAAAGAGCAGAGCAGAGTAGACGAGCACTAAAACGTAGAGTGACCAGGAGGGAGTTCGAGTGACCGGCCGGCCGGCCAGTAGCATGGGGCGCATATTGCCTACTTTTGGGGGTACACTGCGCATTACGGAAATACTTTTACTTTTGTTTTCAACTCAACTCATATGTGCGTGTGAGTGTGTGTGTATGTAATGCCGCCAAAAGTGAAAAGCAAGCAAAAGTGCTGGGGCGTCGCCCAGTCCGTTTTATTTGCATATTCTCACCAAGGTGCAGCGGTTGGGCGCTGAAGCGGCTTATTTTGTTTTTTATTTTAATTGCATTGCTCTATTTTTATTATTTAAACAGCAGCCAGCAGCAACAATTGCCCGCCCGGCAACTGAGCGACCAAATGACCGTCCGACCATTGACCAGGCCCAAGAATAACAGCGGCTGACCAGCGACCAAGCAGTCAGCAAGTTGTAGCAGGCAAACAGGCGCAGCAAAGCAAATACAACAAAAACATAATAGCGAAAAAATAAAAGCAAGTAAAATAAAAAACGCACAGCAAACTTGACAGCGCCAAAGAGAAGCAAGAAAAAAAATTAAATGAAGCAGAGCATAAAAAATATAAGGCCAAAATAATAGTAAAAAAAATTGGAACGCAAGTTAAAATGGACAAGGCAAAAGGGAAGCGCAAGTATAGTAGGTGCGGGTGTAAGAGTGAAATAGCGAGAGGAAGAGAGAGCGAGAAGTACAAAGTGAGTAAGAGCAAGGCAGTTTGGGGGAGTCGGCTGGACAATGCTTGGCCTTCATTGTTGTCAAGCAGCCAGCACTCATACAAACACACACACACACTTACAAGAGAGTCAGCCGTGGAGAGCATGTCCCCAGACCCAAGCCAAGTTGTTTGCCTGAGGGGGTTGATTGAGTGGCGCGCCCATTGATGTCGTTGATGATGCTGCCACTGCCGCTGCTGCTATTGCTGCTTGTTGTTTTGCTCCATTTTTATGCGCTCTGCGCTGTTTCTACAGTTTTCCATTATTTTTTACACATTTTTGTTTTGGTTTTTGTGCTTCGTTGTGGCTGTTGTTTTTGCTGTTCGGCACGCTTTTTTTGTTTTGTTTTTATTTGGACATTCGCATGCGAATGTCAGCTGCCTATATACAACACACATACATATATACATATAAAACCTCCACATGTACACACATACATATATGACAGCCAACTCTTTCTCTCGCTTCCACTTTTATAACAAATGCCCATCGAAATTGCAATGTCTGCAGCTTGCAGCTTTGTTTGTTGAGGAGGCATGGGTGGATGCATTATGGCTGGAGTAGGGGGAGGCTACCCCGCGTGTAGTGATGTTTCGGCTGTTTTTGGTTTGGCTTGAATTTTTATTGACACTGTGTACCGAGGAAATTGTGCAAGAAATCGCTTATGTCGTTCATAGGCATCTCTATGTTTTTTTTTGCTTGCTTGTGCAATGAGAGTTTGTTTTTTGCTTCAGAGCACAGCGTGACATTAGAATTGTTCGAAAGGGGTTACATATTTTTGTATTAAAGGGGAGCTCAAAAGTTTACACGTCACTAAGGTGCGAGAGTATTTGCAGCAGCAGCATTGCAGTTATAGATAAGCTTAGATTGATGTATGGTTTTATTGTTAGTTGGCAAAAAATTGGCAATAGTTTAGTTTATGTTTTAGGAGGTACTCTTATAAATGTTATTGTTTAAAATTAAGGCAATACAATAACTTCACTAATGCTATTTTATTGATAACAAGAAGTTTGTAGCTCTTGTTTTCAAGCATCGGAAATAGTATAATGCAAATATTTTATCTTAAGAATGTGCCGGTAATTTATTTAGTATTTATTTTAATGGACTCACAAGAGTTGGATCGGGCTTGAAATGCATTGCAATGGTGCTGTTCCAGAGCAGAGATAGCTGCTCGCCTATATGGAAAGATACATTTTTCTGGTTTATCTAAAATATGTTTCAATAGAGCACCACCTATTTGGTTGGTATTTTTAAGATGTTATTAAATTTGTTAATGGTCCTTTGGACAGATTGCAAGTAAATGAATATAATAAAAAATAAAACTAAAATATGGCAAAATTGGTAGATGGATGATTCTTTCTAGTAGTCCTACATTCATGCACTGTACGCAAAGGGTTAAGGATATACGTGAAATGCGCAATTTATGTAACAGGCAGAAGGAAGCGTAGCAGAGCTTAAGTTCTTTATACGAAAATGCTCGGGTAGTGATTAAGGTATGTCCGTTCGTCTGTCCCTCGCTCTCCGCACAATCAATTTCCGAAAACACTTTAATGTCCCACATATCTCAACATAACTAACAAGCTTCGAAATCGAAAACTAAAAGCTCTTCATAAAATCGAATCAAGATCAGAATTTCGGCTATTGAATTAAAAAGTTTTAAGATAAAGACAAGAATGTAAAACTACCTATAGAACGCATAAGATAACTTTTTAACAAAACTGCTGACCACCAGCTCGTTTGAACTTTAAGACACCCAAAGCTTCGAGACCTAAATCAACGGTTTACATAGCTTCCACAAACTTTCCAGTAGGATAAGACAGTCCCGACGGCAGCTAGGTTTATCATTTAAAACTTTATTTAAACTTCTTTATTTGTGAAACTCATTTCTAAATGTTTATACTATATCGCACAGATTGAGTTTGTGGAATATCGGACCTTGCAGCTGCTCCATGTGTTGTTCCAAACTTCATTTTATACTCCATCTAAATTCAATTTGTATAAAACTCAGAAAATAGAAACTTCGTTATGGAATTCTCACTACAATTTGCTGTCATTGAACCCTGACAAAGATCGAAGCAATTGTCTAACCCTCAAGCCCTTAACGACAACTGCATGGACTACAGCAATAGACACGCCCTTGTCCAATGCCAATAGTTATATATCTACAAGATACATATGTATTCTTTTGTATGTATATAAAAATAGTCATAGCTTGGCATTAACAATTCAGGCGTATAAAGCAACATAAATATTAATTGAAAAATATTTTCACATCTCTACGACTTAACAGCAAAAGGAAAATAAAAGGAATTGCTTTGCTATGAAATGCAACTACACACATATGTATATGTATCTGTGTTTTCTCTTTTACACACACACTGATGAAATTATGTACAGATGCATTAAACAAAACATTAAATATGCAAAAGTGCAGGCAACGACAGCGGCTGAAGCAGCTTCCAAAAATGTTTGCATACACACGAACAAAAGGCGTCGAAATATTGGTAAGGGGGCAGGGGCTGAGGCAGTGGGCAGGTGCATACACACACATACACAAACAGATGCATTGATGCATCCATACATGCAGAAAAAAGCATATTGCTGCCGCAGAGCCGCAAAAATAGAACAAGTCAAATATTTTTCGACAATTTATGGGCTGCCTCAATGCGTGCACCGCGTGTATCTATGAGTGTGTTTGGGTGCATTTGAGTGTGTATGCGTGTATGTGGTAGTGGGCACTGTGTAACGCGCATCCAAAAATGCCATTTGCAATTAAAGCCACACAAGCAACGCCTGGATATAGCAGGAGCAGCAGCAGCAGCGTCCGGCGTTTTGCTTCTTGCTTTTCACTTTGCCACAGCGCTATTTTTTGGCTACTTTTTGGCAATTGCATTTTTTTACAGACACCCTACCGCTACTACTCGAAAACGCAACCCAAGCCCTGTATGAGCGCACCCCTTTGCAAATGGTCAGCAATTTGTGCGCCCGCTGCCCTCCTTCCTTACGTTCGTTCGGTCACATGTGTGAATTATAATTTCGCGTTGCGCGCAAAAGTATACAATAAAAAAGCAAACAACGCAAAACAAAAAAATCAAGCAAGAAAATGCTGCATAAAGCATAATAAGAAGAGCAGCAAAAGCCGCTGCCGCATTTCATTTTGTGTTCGTAACATTTGCTTATCATGGAGACTGACAAGTGCCCGACCGAAACGGTAACTCCAGCTGCCACACCCACTCTTAGATGCTTCCGCCGAATACTCCACCAATGCTTCCAGAATTTGTCTTTTACACGTTTGTTTTTTGCAATAATTCAATCCATTTTCTATTTGTTGTACTTATTTTTTGTTGGCACTGCTGCAGCGGCAGCAGCAGCTGATGGCGCAAAAATAAAAGTAAAAGTTCCCGACTGGATTCAAGTGGACAGTCATGGACATGGAACACGGGCACATCACTTGGCTGTGGGTGTCGATTCTCTTACGTTGGCTTTTTTTTAAATACATTGGCGTGTGTGTGACTTTGTGTGTGTGTGAGCTGTCTGGTGCGAGGGCAAGTGTGGCTATAAATTTCGCGCCGCGCTACCTTTTGTGCTTGCTGCATGTACTCACTCATGTTGCATACTTACAACCAATGCTGAAAACCAGAATCGAAGCAATTTTTTTTTCACAAAACGAGTTTGCTTCAATTTACAAGAAACGCCAAAAATTTGCATAAAAAATTCATAAAAAAAGTGTTAAAAATAATTTTGAGTATTAATGAACTATTTATGCAAAAATTATAAATTTGATTCTGTCGAAAAGAATGCTTATTGCTTATTTGAAAGTTGAAAAATAACAATTGTGTCCATTTTAAAGCGAATTTATGAATTTGAATGTTTTTAATTTGAGCTAAATCGAGGCTACCTTGAGACAAAGCACTAAATGTATTTACTATGCCTTACATAAAGTATAATAAAATATATTTTAAAAGTAGTTCTTAGGTGTAGAAGAGTGATGTTGTTACTTTTGTCACATATTGTCATAAGACACTTAGAATATCTGAAAACTGCGAAGTTCTGCTAGTGAATAAGACGAGTATAGGTCGTCATGGTTCAAGATTTTTGATCTTTTCCAAGACTGTGTTCATCTGCTTTTTTGACTTTTATAGTCACTAGTAGGTTCCATAGCTCAATTGATATCCAAGTCATTGCTGATACTTTTTGTAAAAACAACTTAATAGCCAAAAGTCCACGTCCTCTTCTGCCTGTTGCATACATTGCACCAATCTATAATGTTCTTGTTTCTTCTATTCTGGGTTTTATAAAAAAAAGTTCAAACTAAATTGGAAGCCATTCTCCAACACTTATGCTGGATTACGGCTCAACACTAGTATGCTAACATTTTTATATGCGATTAAATTTTCGATCGATTTTAAAATTGCACCTTTAGCATAAGGGACATTTTAATATTACTAACAAAGAACACGTAAAGGGAATCGAAAATACCGAGAATCAAAGTGATTCTGGAGATCAAAACATCTCATCATATGGCAGCACTTACTATTTGCATGTAGCTCAGGGATCCGTTCGAAGCAGACTTAGAAAATTAACCAAAACATTTCATACATAAATATTCATTTACTATAGTTCTGAAGCTTGCAGTCATGCTTACACGCACACACACACATCAGTCTAGGGAACGAGTTTGCTCAAAAGTAATTTTAAATAAAACACAAGCTGTTCGGTTCAACAAACGCTCAGTTGACTGTTTCCCCTTCTATCACCCACGCCTGAGTTGCTCAGTTAATGCTAAATCAGTTTTTAATTTCCGCTCATTTGCGCGGCTTCAGTCGCTGCAACTTGTGGCACAATGAAAAGCCTCGGCGCAGTGAACTCATTATGCCTTATGCTTTATTTTTTTTCCTTTAACTTTAACGCCAGCGGCCGCATGCCACGCCTCCCATCCCTTCCTCTCTACGCCCACTACAGCCGCCTTCGTTCAATTGAGCGTGTGCAAATATGTTGAAAAGTTAATTCATTGCACATCAACTACTACTAACGTGGCTCTTCTCTTCTCTCTCTTTATACACATAACATATAGTGACTGTCAACGATGGCCGTCTGCTTTTCTCTTGAATGTGTGTGTACGTGTGTGTGTGTGTGTTTGCAGGACATGCCAACAGGACATTCCCGTTGTAGTTGCTATTTTTTAATAATTTTTTTTGTTTTCTTTTTGTTTTTTATTCTTTTTCTTTTTTGCTGCTGGTGCGCTTGTGTCATAAATTTAGTTCGATTTGCTGTTCAATGGCATTAACGTGCTCTTTACTACCAACGACAGAGCTGCTCTTCCTCTCTCTCTCTCTTCATTGTGTGTGTGTGTGTGTGTTTTTTTTTTTTGTACCTACTACTTTTTAATGAATTTGCTGCCACTGCCATTGCAGCTGCTTAAGTAGTAGTTGCTGTTATTTTTGTTCGTATTGACATGTTTGAGTGTGAATGTGTAAGAGTTTTAGTGTGAGTACTTGAGTGTGTGTGTATGTATGATGGCGCCAATAAATGTCAATTTTTAATGTAGTTTTAGCACGCCGCAATGAAATTTATCAAGCGCTTAATTATGTGCTTCATCATTTGACAAGTTTTATAAATGACATTCCATACTTTCAGGAATACTTTTTAAGAGAGAAGAACGTAGAAATTATTGAAGCCATTTAGCAATTTATTAGTCAAAATAGACAAATTACTTCTTTTTTTAAATTTGATTTCCGAATTACATCTTAACGTATAAGATTAATTTTGATTAGCTGGCTAGTTTATGGATAACTTTAAATAGTTTTTCACTCTCATGAAGTATATATGAGACTGTTATAATAGGGGTTCATATAAGCCACTTTATGTTGAACTTCATATGAAATCAGACTGACTTAAAAAGCAAAGTTTATGGAATAAAATAAATAACAAATATAAAAATAACAACAAATATATTACAATTTAGTGTATTGACAAGAGATAGATATTCATTAAAGGTATACTCTCAAGCACAAGTTTGACACGAATTTGTTCAGAGAGTTAACTATACCTAGACTGTTGTATATATCTCATTTCGGCTTACATTAAGTATTTAACTTGTAGTAAAAGTCTTCGATATCCATGTATTAATATAATGCTAATATTCAAAGATACAAGCGTGGGTAAGATAGCTGATGTCGACTAAATTTAACAAACTTCGTGACTTGTGGAATTGTCTAAGACGCCATACTTTGCAGTGCCAGAAATACTAGCTTCCCCCTTCAAACATTTCAAAATATGAACCTAACCTACCTTGAAGTGGCAAGATGTGCATTAATTTATAGTTGAAATTAGTCCAAATTCATTTTAAGGAGCTTAGAGGATCAACATCAAGTATTTTAAGAAAGCTAGCATTTAGGACAAAACAAAAATTTTAACAGAAACGTCAAAAATGAAATCATCAGTGTAGCACAAAAAAAAGGGGTAAGAAATTATTGAGACGAGACTAGACAAACCCCTTTATCCCCAAATTGACTAACAGACATGTCGGTGGATACAAGAAGCTTAATAAAAATGCATGTTGAGCGAAATTGGAATCTCAAGTGAAAAGTAACGACTAGCGCCAAATTTTGGATTGATACGTGCAATTAATAAAAGAAAAGGACTTAAATTCTTTAAAGAGGGAACGCAACAATATATCGACATGACTCACCAATCAAGCAACGAATCGGTAACATTGGGTGTCTCTAGCTCTTTTGTCCAGATAAAAGAGGTTATAATTAGCAGTTTGGCTTTAATAACTTATGATCTTCCATGCCAGCTCTTGTCTGTCACCCTTAACTGCATGGGTACAGGTTATCAAAACTTCAGAGTAACTTAATACATAGACTGAAGTCAGTGAATGAATCAATCATACATATACCAAGCAATGTGTTTTTTTTCATCTAAGGAAGTGAATGTAAATTCGTTCTAGTGGCCTGAACCCAGATGTATCTAGCCCAAAAATAAAACTTGATCAACTAACATCAGCACTTTAAAACGTGGTAGTTTTAGCTGCCTATTCTCTATTCAGCTTTGTTGTTGATTGTTAGTCTCTCTAGGATATGTGTTGTCTTTAAGCATTTCAACAGTTTTTCCTTACAACCTTTTAAATTATTGTTTGGTTCCCACTAGACATAAAATGTGTTTAGTTCGTTGTCACATATAAATCAAATATTGTCTCATTTAGACTCTAGCGGTATACGTAAATATTTAAAAAATTGTTTCCACAAAAAAAAACCCATTTAATTACCGCAATTGCAACACCTACAAACATTTCTATTTATTTGTAATTTTTTTTTATTTTGCCCATTTAACACTTTTTTTTTGTACTTCTCACGTTCGTTGCTTATTTTTATAGCTTCTACTCGTTTCGTTATTCTATTTCTTTATTTTTTCTCTTCTTTTTTTTTTGGGTATTTTGCACTACAATTATGTTAATTTCCTATGCAAATAAAATTTAATTGAAGCCCTGACTACGGCACGTCGACAACCTCGACAAGTCCGACGACGACCGTGGAGACGGCGTCTATGGCGACAACAACCCGCTCTCTCCGGGTTTCTCCGTGGCATTGGCGCCAGAAGTGTGCTTAAGCAGCACTGCCCCGGCATTAATGTGCTGCTGCTCTCCTCTCGTCTATCGCTCCCATTACTGCTACTGTCCTGGTGTACACTTTCCGGGCACATTTGCTGCGCTTTGCCAGCATTAATTGCCAATAATTATATTGGTTTACCTTTCTATGTATTTTTTTATTTTTTTGCTTTCATTTTTTGTATTCTAAATAGCGGTCTTGCCTCCAGGCGGTCTTTAACTTGAACGCTTTAAATTTGTATTTTTCAAGTCTTCGAATTAGCTGGGGTTGAGCAATTAAAACAAATTATGAAGCTAATAGTTTTTAAATATAAATGCTTTCAAAACATTTTAATGTCTTAAAGACAAGCCCCAATCAAGACCCGAAGGGTTAATAAAATTTAATTATAAATACAATATCATCAAAATCATTTTTTTAAGATGAAATATATTTGTAAATTTTTTATTTAGAATATAAATTTGTTTATTTTTTATATTAACTCTCTGCCACAGAAGGAGCTTCGTTTTAACGTTGAAACTGAATTAAATTGATTTCAAATGCATTCAGTTTTTAAAAATAAATTCGGTTGAATACTGTGGTATCAAATTACATTTTGGTATTCATACAGGGAACAATTCGGTGTAACGGGTATGGAGCAACTTTTCCAAAAGTTTTTGTTAAAAAAAAAAATAACAGCCTTATGTCGCTTAAAAGTTAATGGTCCATACGCAGAATGAAAGATTTCGCACGGAATGACAAAACTTCATATTAAAAAAATGAGTCCCATTTGGGATATGTCATTCCGTGCGAAATTTTTCATTATACGTATGGGCCTTAACCTCAAAATTATAGAGCTTTCAAAACATTAAGCTAACATCTGAGTAACCCTTTGATTGTGCCACATTATTAAGCAACGCCCACGCCTTTTCCAGCTCATCTCGAACAATTGCAGGCAATTAAATTTGCATAAATTGTCCAACCAGAGCTCTTTCATCAAGTGCCACATACGTAGAGATGTCAGAACAATAAAAATGCGCTGACAATTACAACAAAAATTAAATTAACTTATTAATGCATTGCAATGGATATTAAAACATGTACATATATGTATGTAGGTATGTGTATGATGTAATACATAGTATATTAAATGGGCAGTGCCAATTGTCAATTGACAAAATGAAATGTAAAATATATATAAACATGAATTTAATTCGATCCGGGCTGTCGTTTAAATAATAATCCAATCAGCCAATAGTAGAAACTGGTCTGAGTGTTTGGAGTTGGTTGCATGCAACATTAGCATTGGTCATGCGGGGTAGGGGGTGTGGCGCAATATTGAGCCTTATGTAATTACAAAATGTGTAAATATAATTTAATAAATTCGCGCTTTGATTTATGACAATGCATTGCAATATTGTGAAAACTGTGCGTATACGCAATGTTTGACGTTTACATTGAATTAAGGCCAAAGCACACAGTTACCCATTAAAAAATGTTTTAGTTTATAAATTTTAATATTATAATTATAATAAATAGAGGGCACATAAATCTAATCCTAGTTTTCTATGCTTGTTGCAGGAGTTCGACAAGGAGCTTAGCAGCCATAAGCTACGTTCGCCCTCACCTCATAGCCATCAGCAGCATCACCTGAATAACAATAATAACAACAACGAAGATGATATAGAATCCACTGAAGCTCATGTTTTGCTCTCCCCCCACCATTCTCCTTATGATAACAAGGAGCACGTCAAAGAGCTAGAATTTTATAAAAATTTGGCTGCCAAAGCTGCCTCCCTTGCCAATAGACGTAGTTCGCCTCTGGTGGCCATCAACTCACCCGTGCACATGCAAATCGATGGTGAGGAGGACGAAGAGGAGGATCATGCAGCGGCCTCAGCAGCGCTGCAAATGCGCGCAGCAGCAGCGGCAGCCGCAGAGGAGCAGGCACAGGCCAAGGCATTTGCAGCTCATCTAAATGGAACTAGTGAGTACATATCGAAAGCCAAACAGTATACCACTTATTTTAGCACTGACGACACAACTACCAACGACAGCTGGTCACACTAATTACAAAGACAGCCTAAAAGTATGCTTGCAATTAGTTGGCAACGCTTTTAGGGCTGCCAACTCAACCCACAACAAGCACAAACTCTTGACATTGTTAATAACTTGAAGTCTGCCCGCAACTAATGGCATCATTTTGTCTATTCCCTTCACTCTCTCCCTTCCAATCTCTGCCTCTTTGCCATGCCAGTGCAAGACATGATAAATTTGCAAAAACTACAAAATCTGGCCACGCTGCAGCAGCACCAACGCCAGCAACAACAGCAGCAACAACTCCCCCAGCATCATCATCACCATCATCACGGGCATCCTCAGAGCGCCGCCACTGCTGCTGCATTAGCAAGTCTTCAGGGCTTAGCTGCCGGCATCAGCGCTGCCTCCGTGTTCAACTCACCGTTGAACCTCAGCGTGGGCGCCGAGCCTGGCATGACAACGACTGCAGCAGCTGCTGCTGCGGCAGCGGCGGCGGCGGGCAACTGTTCGCCCACAAACAGCTGTCACAATGGCAACAAGAAGACGTCAAAGACAAGTGGCAGCGGCGGTGGAGCTGGAGCTGGCGGCGTTGCTGGCAGCGGCAGCCAACAGCCGCAAGATAATCCTGGCACTAGATCACCCCACGCGCTTAACTCCACAACGCTAGCCAATGTGCTGGCTGCTGCGACCGCATCGCCACCGCCCGCGCTACAAGCGCCACCAGCCAGTGCTCAGATGCCACAGCTGATTTTGGCCTCGGGTCAATTGGTGCAGGGTGTGCAGGGTGCACAGCTTCTCATTCCAACTTCACAAGGTAAGCTTGTGTGCTTTGTATAAGTGTGTGTGTGTGTGGATTAGATTTGTGGCATAGAAGTATCAATAACATTGTTGACTTGGTTTGACTTTTAGCTAAACGGATGATGTAGTGAAACCCAAGAACATAAGGGTCGCTTAGTAAGTTCGTAAAGGGTAAAAAAGGAAATTTTTTGATGAGGACGTTTTTATAATTATAGAAGGATATGAAGTAATTTTCAATTAGTTTCGCTATTCCTTTTGTTGGAAGCTTTTTATAATAAAATGTGAGGGTTTTGGGAGAACAGGGAAAAGCTTTTCAATCTTCTTTTATCAGAGAACAAGCAGAACGTAGCTGGCTCACATGCTCCACGTAGTTACCCCTGAAAGAAAGAAACCATAAAAAAGCTTCACTACTCTAACAATGATAGATTTGCATAAGGCTACTTGGCTGTCTCCAGATCAATCTACACGCAATCATTTTAGTCGAGGGATCAAAGATCCGAATGCGACTCAGCAAGGCAAAGAACATAAGATTTCTTAAAACTGAGTCTGTGGAGACATATGAATAAGTAATCATCTTTAGGAGTATCTGTTTTAATATTAAAAATAAGTAATCGTCCTCTTTTTTTTATGACGAGATTAAGATGTTTTTATTCAAATTATCAATATCAATTGACTTGTCACAATTCCGCATCAGCTCGTCCATGCCCAAGCTAAATTGATTCAAGCCTATAAAAACTTTTCTTAATCAAATCTCTCTATACTTGACTCTCTCATCAAAGGCATCGCTGTACAGACCATACTTACCATACCGGTGAGCCCCCAAATTCCTACCACCGAGCAATTTCTGCCCAATGCATTTGGCGCCTATGCCAGTTACCAACAACAACAGCAACAACGTGAACAACAACAACAACAGCAGCAACAGCAGCAACAGCAGCAACAACAACAACGTGAACTGGTCGCACCCGGTCTGCCCCCACCACTTGCTGCCTTGCAGCATGCGCCTGCCTTGCCACAGCTGGCGCAAACACCTACGAATTTACTCAAGCCCAATCTGTTCTCATCAGGTGTGCAACAACTGCTGACAGCGCTACATCCCGAACTTTTTGCCGCAGCAGCCGCTAATCATCACCAGCAACAGCAGCAACAACATCAACAGCAGCAGCAACAACAACTGGCTGCTGCCGCAGCAGCCGCTGCCGCCGCCGGCCACTTGCCACATTTACCAACGCATGGGCATACGCATGCAACTGATCTAAGACGCTCAGCAGAACGCTCTCCGCCAGCGAACTCGCCCACTGGCAGCTCGGCCAGCGCCTCAGTCAGCAGCAAGCCGTCATCTACCGCTTTTCTGTTGCAGCAGCAACTGCACATTAAGCCTGAGACGCAGACGCATCTGCATCATCTGCATGCGCCCCCTCCACCGCCACCGGTAGCTACGTCTGCACATCCGCAGATAAGCTTAAGGCATCCCGATGAACTGACTTCGCCGCAACTGGAGCTAAAGCCGCTTGAACTTGGTGCCGGAACATCTTCACCACCGCTGCCTGCATCAACAGCCACGGCCTTAGCACGCCATCACTTTGCACATAACTTGCGAAGTGCAGCAGCCTCGCCCGGCTTGGCTTTGACGCGAGAACCAAAGCACAGTCCAGGTCGTGCGGTCACAGCGGCTGCCTCAGCGGGTATCAATCTTAGCCAGCATCATGAGCGTAGTGATCGACGCTCACAGACGCCTACGGCAACAAGCACGCGTGCTGGCAGCACTGCAGCAGCGACGGCATCAAATGCCAGCACAGCTGCCAGCCGGGATGCGGCTTTAATGCATCATCATCATCATGTGCTGCCACATGAGCGTGGCAACTCGGCAGCTGGCAGCAGTGGCAGACTGACACCTAATGTGGCGTCGGCAAGTGCCGGGGCTGCTGCCGGCAGCTGCAATGAAAGAGGCTACTCATCTCCCCTGTTTCGCTCTGCGCATACGCCGCCTGGGCATGCTCTGAGCATGGGCAGCTCGCCGCGTATGGAGCGCGATTATATGGGCAATGGACCAAACGTGGGTATTAGCACGGGCAACGCAGGCGTTGCCACAGCCACGTCCACTACCTGCTCAGCGGCCTCCACGGCAAATGTACTTAGCAGCATTAATAGGTGGGTTCAGTCGCTGCTCCTAGAAGCTACTTCTTTTTGATTTATAATATAAATGGACTTTTGGAATCATTTTAGACTCAACGTTTCCAATGGCGAGCTGACCATTACCAAATCATTGGGACCGCCTTCGGCGACTGGCGTTGCTTCGGACTCGCCGCGTGTTGATTCGCCAGTGCCTGGACCATCCACATCAAGTGCTTCGCTCATGCAGCCGCTCAAATTAAGCCCATCATCACGCAGCGAACCTCCACATCTGTCACCGAACAGCAACGAGAACGATAATGATCTGCTGATGGATTCACCGAGTGAGTAAAGATCGACTCTTTTCCTATATATATGCTTTAAAGTTAAGCTAGCTTTGTTTTAAGTGCAGTTCCGCGAAGGATTTGGGGAAAGCCTAACTATTAAATATATAAAAACTGCAAAGGAAGCACAAGTACCCCAATTACGCATCTATTATCCGCGAAAAAAATTTTTATGTCTAAATAATCTGAGGATGGGGATGTGGGATGTACGTAGCGAATAAGTGGCTCTTGCCAAATAATTATAAAGAATGGTTAGACGTTACTATGTGGGAGCAACGCCTTCTTAATTATATGGCCTGTGCCGCGATAATCTTTTTCCGAATCGCCCTTTCCTTTGTCCGTCTTCTTTCCATTTTCCATTTTATCTTTCGATTATTTTTCTCTCCGTTACGCGTATTTACTCCTGGTTCTTTTCGTGTTTTATAAATATGGTCATCGGAGTGATCCCACCAAGTTCCAAAATTGTCCGCTAGAGGGAGCGTTTTTAAATATAAATAAAAATGAATCGAAAAACTCAACTTCCGTATGAAGTCGAGCATATTTTGGTAAAATATGGTATCCAGGGTCGACTCTCGAGTCGATGCTGATTATTGAGGAGCTATTAACGCCTTCTTATATTTTTGACATAAAAACGAAAGATTAAGTCTTTGTTTGCCGGCTTACATTTCCATCTGTAGTGCAACATCGACATAACGTACAGCTAATTGCATTAACTTAGACAAATGTCAGTTGACAGACTTGCACCACGAGGCATGACAGGCTCAACGCTCCTGCTAATTTGCCTAACACTTTCTTGCTGACATCTTTCAACTCTGCACTTGCCGTCTTACTACACTCCCCTGTGGCAACGCCGCACAGTCAAGCTGCAGATCCTTGGACTTGTTTACAGAGGCGTCTTTGCTGGTGGCTGCATCAATTATGAATTTTGTCTTGAAAAGTCGTGTAAATGCACAGCAAAAGTTTTGCACACATGATGCGGCCCGGAGACCATACTCCTTCATTGCGTTTAAGCCGTACGACGACCCACGCGCTGATCCCTCTGGAAGTTGGTTTTGGATTTTCTTTTCGGAAATTACGTAAAATGCAGTCAACTTGTTACGACTTGTTTTGATTTAAATCGTTGCCGTAAAGTTCCTTGCCGAATTTCGTTAATTAATGTTGAAAAAGTTGCCCAAATTGGTTGCATGCTTGTAGCTTACTGCTTATATCACTCATACGCACTGTTGCACTTCAATGTTTGCACTGGAAGCTACTGACTGCTGTGTTTTGGCTTGCTCTTAAACATAATATCCAATCATCAGCAACGCCAATTATTCATTTGGCATTCATTTTGCATTTGCTTCAAAAATCAACTGCCTAACATTTGCAGCAATTTAGTCGTTGCCTAACACTCGAGTTACATCTGGCCTGCCCCTAACAAGTACTTGTATTTGTAAGTGCTTGTACATGTGTCTATGTATGCGCATTTGTTCATAAAATGCACTTCCTAATTGTGTAATTTTATATTTTTTCATTCGGCTCGGAGCTACCCTCGAAAAAACTACTCTCATACATGTTTAATAATGAAGCAAATGTTCAGTAATTGGGGTTTTTTGCTTTAAAAAGTTACTACATTTTGGAAAAACAATGAATAAATTTAATAATTGGCACAAAACTTTAACGATTTAAAGCAAATTCTAAGTTTTCGTCTATATGCAATCCGATTAATTGTACCTTGCCATAATTAAAAGGCATCCAAATCCAAGCATATCCAGGAGCGTACTTTATTATGCTTTGTGTAACCAATTAAGACATGGTTATTCACTGATAAGCTTTTTCTATCCCCATAGGTCAAGGCTAAGATGTAATAGGCTTAACAAAGAAAGGTATAATATTCTATAATTCTAAGTTTTGGGCAGTCCGAAAACCGCCTTGGCCTTTAATGCAATTATTTCTTGAGTACATGCGTTTTTTAATTGATTTAAGTGTCATCCATATTACGAAAAAAAAAGATACAAACACTTCCTTAAAATTATTAAATAATCACATTTATCAATCGTTTTGCGCATTTGGTAGACACTCGTCTAATTTGATAGAGACTTGATAAATTTTATTTAATTTGTATTATAATGACACGATTTTCATGACTTTTGACTTTGAATATACTTACATTTACCATAATTTATCATAAATTTTAATAGAAGATTTTAACTGCAAGGACCTCCGGTTTGTCCGGAACAACGGCTGGGATAACTCAGCTATGCCCAGGGTAAATGTCACAACAAAATTTATATTTGCTGAGACTTTCCATATTTTAAACAAAACACAATTTACTTTAAGTTTTAAAAATATATTATCCGCCTTTTTGCGGTCTATTATCACAGTACACTTTAAGTCGAGCCCGCACGCTTTCAATTTTACACAAAATAATATTTTTAGCAAAAACTATATTTTGGGAAAACGGAGTTAAACTTAAATCTAAAAATTTTCACTGAAACAGATTTAAAAATTGAATATGTTTACTGCCCTTTTACGGTGTAGCATGTTACGTCTACCTTGATGAGCTGCTGGATTGGTAGCTACAAAGCGAAGCACGCGCTGGAGCACCGGCTATGGGCGGCAGTATTTGGGTTGGGTTAAATGAATAGAAAATTTTGCCGTGCTACTTGCTCATGGGACATAATAATAAATAATTTACAATCGCGTGCGGACAGAGAATCAGAGAGAAAATATGGACAGAAAAGAAAAAGCATCTGGCAGCGTTTAGAGTAACAGTGTAGGAATGCCCACCCTACCTTGATCATCTTTATCCAAGTAACTTATAAATGATCCCTAAAACAATACACCTAGGACTCTACCTCTTACTGCTGGTCTCGGAAACCAAAAAAAATATTTAAGTGGACATTATAAATTGTTTATTAACTTTAAAGATTTATAGCACTAATTGTATAAACAGACATTATAGAGAGAGAAAAAAAAAATGATTTAAAAAAAAACAATTAAAAGAAAATTAAATTAAATGGCCAACAACAATTAAACCTATGTGCCGTGCATATAGGCAAACCACAAAAAAAGATTATATGAGAGAAATTATATGTAAAAATTTTTTCTTTTGGTTTTGGTTACACTCACTCACAGCTGCATCCCACGTCGAAAGATCTTTCGCGCTAGACCAAAAAAAAATTTGCCGCGTCTCTTTGTGCTTTAGCTGGTTTTTACAGAAGAAGGTTAATTGTTGTTGCACTCAAAAAAAATAAAATAAATTGAACTTAGGCATAAGCAAAAAAAAAAATAAATAAAATTTAGCAAATAATCAATTAAGTTAAACACGTTAATAAAATCATTTTTACACTAGTATAGATTTTAGGATAATTTAAGTATAATTTTTAAATATTTTATAAGGCTTCACTTTGTTTGTTTGTTCATTTTTTTTTTTTTTCACCTTTAGATATTTTTTTTTCTTTTTTTTTTTTTGATCATTAAATCATCTGATTAATTCAAAATGACATTTTTTTTTTAAATATCAAGTTTTCGTAGGGGCTTAGTGTAAAAAAAAATTGTTTCTCTTTTTTAGTTAGTTAGTTATTTGCTTTATTTATATAATTTAAACAATTTTGCTTAAAGCTAGGTAGTATTTTCTCTTTTTTTTCCCCTTTTTTTTTGTCGTTTGAATATGTTTTTGAGGAGAAAATTCTCAGCACCAAAAAAAAAAAAATTGGCGCGTCTCTTTATCGACGGGCAACAACTATTTACAGGCACCAACGCCGCACAGCGCGCCAAATTAATCCCCGACCCCAGTAACTCCACTGTAGCACTCACTGTGGCCTCAATAATACTATGCCTTCCTCCCAAATGAGCAGCTATTCTTATATTGAAGAAAAACGGTGCCAAATCTAGCAACAAAGGAGCTATTGCAAAATAAAATAAGACTTTATCATATTAAGAATAATTACCCTTTTGGATGTGGCACCCTTCTCTTTCGCTTTTATTATCCCACACTTAGGGAAAGTGAAATAATTGTATCACGATATGATTTTCGCTAGTATGTAACAAAATTTTTCTCAAGTGAAAAATAATTCGCGACTTTATTTTTTTTTTTTTTTATTATATTTTTTTTTTTCCTTTTGGAGCTAACAGGCGACTTAACTTGATCGCACGCAAAAAATATATGGCCTCTTAAGTCCAAAACCCAAAACTACCTATGGCTGATTCGTTTGAAGAAGGTTAGCAGGGAAAAAAAAATGAAAATCGACGGTAGTGGGCGCTTTTAGTATGTACTTATTCTTATTATTTTTTTATTTTATTTATTTATTTTTTTTTTTATTTTTTTTTTTATTATAAATAAAACTAGTAACCTATTTCAACATTACCTCTTAAAACCTTAGTTTCCCTAATTAGCAGCTAATTAACTACCAACTAACTAAACTAAGCTCCAAAATTTTTGGGGCATACTTTTAGGCCTAAAAAAAAATTGGGGTTGCGACAAGCTCTACTACAACGGCGATACGCTCATCCAGATGTTAATCCTGGTGGTGGCAATATTTGTCGTATTTACTCCGACGCGGTCACACCCGGTGCGCTACTAATTTAATATATCCTTATATCCGTCCTTTGCGACAATTCTATATTTTGTTACACGAAACGCCTTTAAATATGCGGCACTAACTATAATACTTTTCTCACTCGAGGCCTTTCTCATTGCACTAACTCACTCTGACTGTCTCAGACTGTCTCTATTTGGCTGTGGATCCGCCTTATATTGGCCTCGATCGGCGCCAAAACCTACACTAAATAATCCTAGACGGCGCTCTGCTTATCTGACTATCTATGCTAACTGATAAGAACGAGCTCGGTGTACCTAACACTATCCCTATCACTTACTCTCCCTACTAACTAATACTAAATAATCACTAAAAATAATAATATAAGGCCGCTACTCTCTCCACGCGCTTACTCAAACCAAGCAACTACTTAGTTCCCTGTTGACAAAATAGGAACAATGTTGTGAGGCGGCAAATTGCCTCCTCACATAAATTATTATCATTACATCCGAAGATTTAAGCTAATTATGTCATTATTAAAAGGTACTGTCTACTACAGCGATTACACTGGTCGACAAAAAAACACTTTTTGTGTGTAACATGAAAACTTTTATCTAGATATGTTAAGGACAAGGATAAGGATAATAGAAAAAAAACCAGGATGCTTCAAATACGAATAGTTTTTTTGTAATCTGATATTATGTACATTATGTTTTTCGAAAATCGAGATAGTGCTTAAGAAAAAAAAAAGGTTGCCATTTTCGTGTTTCTCGACCCCAAATTACCCTAAAAAAAACACTTTCTTAGGAAGGTTAATTTTTCGTGTCGACTAGTGTTATATGAGGAATCGTTGGGATAACAAGCACGACTTCTTCAATGTAGGACTTTTCGCAAAGAACCCACGCACATTAAGTGTGATGGAAATGAAGTCCAATACAAATCACCTTTAAATTGAAAAAAAAAATATATAAAAAGTATATAAAAAAATTAAAAAAAAAAAAATTCAAAATTTACTTAAATATTTTTGTTTGTTTATAAGATATGGATTTATTAATATTTTGTAGTTGATAAATTGATAAATACTCGAAATTAAGCAAAAATTACGGGTGCATTTTTGGTTAGCACCTCTGTCACATATTTTAAAAATCATCAAAATCAAAGCGATTAACTTAATTTATTTTCAATCTATAAAAAAATGCACAGTATTCAATTTCATAAATTTTTCCTGTTGTATGCACTGATTATTATCGATGTGATTATGAATATTGAGTATGTCAATTATTGAACGTCTCTAAAATCAAAATTCTTTGACTTTAATCAATAACAATAGCTGTCAATCTGAGAATTAAACTTATTAACGTAACATAAAAGTAACATTATACAATAAAATTAGTTTTATTTTCAAAAATCGTCGCTTTTCAAATGATTCATCGTAGCCTCTCAGTCACAGATAGAATTATTTTCAATAATTTTTGCATAATGTTTGCTCCATGCTACCTATTTTTGTTGTTTCTTTTTAGCCATTAATTGAAACTTAAAGCGCATTTAGAATGCAATCAGAGCAACAACAACAACAAGAACAACGACCAGTAAAAAATCCATCAAGTCATACCCAACCTATTCTCAATTGTTTGCCAACTGGCTTTCATGCGCCATCCAGCCCGCCCCTAGTCGCTTCATCTAGCCACATTGCTTGTATTATATTGCATAATATTGGCAAACGCGTCGCATACAAATTGCAGACAATATGCAGCTTAATTACTACTAATTGATGCATACAAAAACTTAAGATGTTTTCGTATTTAATGACATATTTCACTCGCGCAGCAACAACACTGACAACAATAACAAACAGCAAGCAAACAAGCAAGATACAAGAAGAGCTCAAGTTACACTGGCTGGGATGGGAAGGATGCTGCTGCTGCGTCTCCTACAAAGCATTTCGCATCTTAATTACCGAGGCAGTTTGTGAAGTGAATGCCGTGCAGGTTGCTTTAGTCGTTGCCTTAATCGTTGTCATCGCAGTCATCGTCTACTTGGCTGTAGTCTCTTGCATATCATTAATATATAAATCAAAATTCTATGCGTGTTACTTTAGTGTTGTTGTTGTTGTTGTTTGGCGTTGACAAGAATGCAAGCGCCAAGTCAACAGCTGCTAACAAATTAAGCAGCTAAAAGCAATAAGTTTGCGTTCACTTAATAGACAAACATAACAACAGCAACAACCAAGCATCTTCTGCCTGGTTGACTCTCAGCCCGGCTAATAAGTTTCAACAATTTACCTGCTAACATCTAAGCGGACTAATGATATTTTGCAATTACTGCAATTAACTTTAATTAAGTATACGACCCGATGGCAGTCCGTGTTGTCATCTAGCATTGGCAGTCTTTTGCAATTGCTGACAATTTGTTGCCCAGTCGCCGCCATTTTAGTTTAGCACTTAAGCGCCATTAAAGTTTTGCCTTGCTCCATTTTGCTAACTGTAAACTTTTTATGTGTAATTTTTTGCAGACGAGCCCACCATTAATCAGGCAACCACAAACGTGGTTGATGGCATCGATTTGGATGAGATCAAGGAGTTTGCCAAAGCATTTAAGCTAAGACGTTTATCTTTGGGCTTGACACAGACACAGGTGGGCCAGGCGTTATCCGTGACGGAGGGTCCTGCCTACAGTCAGAGTGCCATTTGCAGGTGAGTTGCAAAATTCTGGTACTTGAAACACTTTCAAGAAAGTTATTCAGACAATATTAGCTAGGAAAAATTTTGTATTATTGTATTTTTTCTACAAAATTTCAATAAAACTTGAAAAATTTTTAACATATTTTGTTTATGTCAATACCAATTATTAATTATTCATAAGATTTTTACGAAATTTTTATTGCTCAGATTATTTTATGTTCACTTAAATATTTTGATTACTTCATTTGCGGTAGTAAGTCCTTTGTTTGATCTTCAGGCATACTTGGTATATATAGTCAATTTCCTTTTATACAGACCAATAGATTAAGACTTTTCTAACAATATAGTATCACAAGTTAAATTGGCCCATGATGCGATACTAATTAGGGATTCGATTGCAAATGTTTTCGGCTTATCAGTATGGATAACGTCGTCTGGATCTAAAATTGAATATCTCTCAAAACTTTTTGTAATCAATTTACCAATTGACTTAAAAACCATACATTTTTATCATTTTTTTCGGTTATATCAGTATGATCAATAGCGCTTATAAGGACGCGCATACACACAGTGCTGACATGACATGAACTTATCAGCGCGGTCAGCCGCATGATTTTTTTGTATGCCTATTTCAGCTTCAGCTTATGCACGCTGTGTACGCGCTCTCATAGACCACAGTGTGTTTGACTTTTTTGCGCTGATAATTTCATGTCAGCGCTCTGTGTACGCGCGGCCTAAAGGAAAAATAATACGCCTCACCTCTTAAAATTAGATGAAATTAGCTTAAAGGTACGCTTTGATTCCTCTAGTATCAATATTAAAAATTTTTAAACATAAATCATTTTTAAGAACTAGTTCGGTTAGCGTAACCAAATGTGAAAGTTAAATTCAAATACAAACGAAAAAATGTCTTAATTCACTTTTTTTTTACGAAAATCAACCAAGATCATAGTGATATACTTTCCTTATCGAGTTTTTACTGCTAGCTGCTCTAAGTTTTAATCATTTTCATTATGTTAAAATTTTGAAATAATTTTTTTCTGGAACATTTGTTTTTAGAGTGCCAGGACATATAGCAAGCTATAAAAAATTCAATAAGAAATAATTATTAATTTTATCAATAAAACACCAATAACAAAACAATAAAAAAAAAGAAAACAAACAAACAAAAAATAATGCTAAATTAATTTTATTTGTTTTATTTATTTATTTTTGATTCAAACGCCAACTCACTGTCGACTCTCTGTCTCTCTGGTACACTGCAAAAAATACTCTTACCTCATGTATCTACATGCAAGCAGTGCTCTCGCTGCGCAGATGTATGCCGCTCAACTGTCATCTCAACAACAGAACATGTATGTGTGTGTGTGTGATCGTATGTGTGTGTATATATGTGTGCATGTGTGTGTGTAATCTAACTCTAAAAAATACAAAAGAGCATTTGTTAATAATTTAACTAAGCTCATTTGTTGTTTTATTTGTTTAATGTTTTTTCATTTAAGTATGCGCTTTTCAAATATCTTTGAAATTGTTAAAAAAAAAATATTTATGTATATTATATAAAAACATTGGCCAGGGCATTGCCAGCGTGCAATTTTAGCAGCTTGAAAAAAAATGAAAATTTCTTTAACTTAAATTTTATGTCAAAATGCAAAAAAAAAAAAGTTCTTTGCGCCCAAAAGTATGCTACTTGACAATGTCCTGGCACTTTAGTTACGTTTCTTAAACATTTTCATTTTCGATTTGCGCATACTGAAAATCCAAACACTGCATTTCCAATTAATGCAAAAAATACTTTCAATGCAGGTTTGAAAAATTGGATATAACACCAAAGAGCGCACAGAAAATAAAGCCCGTTTTGGAGCGTTGGATGAAAGAGGCCGAAGAGAGGTGAGAGTATGGAGGCAGTTCCACACGCCGTTAAAGCCCAGTCTCTAACAGGCCACTAAACTGTATTTCTTTTTTTCCAATATATAGTCACTGGAATCGCTATAAATCGGGTCAAAATCATCTGACGGACTATATAGGCGTGGAGCCCTCCAAGAAGCGCAAGCGCAGAACTTCTTTTACGCCCCAGGCCTTGGAGCTGCTGAATGCGCATTTTGAGCGTAATACGCATCCATCGGGTGAGTGGTAACTTTCAGCACTTTTGGTGTTTGGTGACTGCCGAAGCACATCGTCTTATGTCTATACTCTTCCCCGCAGGCACCGAGATCACCGGACTGGCACATCAGCTGGGCTACGAGCGTGAAGTCATACGGATTTGGTTCTGCAATAAGCGACAAGCTCTGAAAAACACCGTGCGCATGATGTCCAAGGGCATGGTCTAGTAGGGCCTGTAAATATACAAGTATCGGGCGGGTTGTACATATATCATATTATGTACATGTGCGTGTGTGTGGGTGTATGTGTGTATATGTTTATGTATGTATTTTGTATTGTATTATGTGATAGTTTTAAACACTTAGCGTTTAGTATTAAGCCATGTTAAGTAAAAGGTGTGTCATAGCATTTACGAAAGACGTTAGGCATATGTCCCAAGATTTAATATTAAATACCTAACCATATCCCAAATAGCCTAAAAGTAGTCTAAAGTCTCAAATTGACTTGTGGAGTTGCAGGCAATACGATGTTGATGACGTGCCATTCCAAAAAAAAAAAAAAAAAAAAATCACAACTAATTCATACAACTTAACAAAAAAAAAAGATTAAAAAAACAAAAAACTGCATAAATATTTAAATTTAACAATTTTTATGACTAAGCGCAAAACCAAAACAACAAAAAGACCCACAACAAATAATTAATAAAAATAAAAATATTTGCATATAATGCGTTGGCTATAACTTGTATACTAAAGTGTATTTTATTTTACACAATCTATTAACAAATTATAAAATTTAATTTTAAAACCCTTTTAGTTATCTTTTGGCGGAAAAGCTAATTGTATGGCAGCGCACTAAAGTTTAGACTAAGAAATTTATGTAGCAATTTAAAACTGAACAAATAAAAAATATCTCAATTACAAAATTTAAAATGTATGCAAGAAAAAAAAATATATATATATATATTTAAATGATTGTAATAAAAAATTAAAAAATGTATTAAAAAATTAACTCGGAAATTTTTATTAAAAAATAGTGGTGGCCATCGATAGCGTAGTGGTAGCGTACTCGCTTTGTAACCCGATGATCGGTGGAGCGATCCCCGCAGAGGCACTGGCTCATTTGCCCAGCACTAGAATCGCTAGCAAAAAGACTCTACTTAACAAAATAAATCTATATTAATTCAAGACGCCGCAGTTCGGATTCGGCTATAAACTGTAGGTCGGTGTTCTCCTAGAACAGCTATTAATAACATGCTCTACCTATGGGCGACTGTCAAAAATAGTCAAGTCAGGGAAAATTATTATTAAAAATAGAAGGGCTTGGTGAAATACCAGGTTACGATAGTACCATTAGGTTTGTTGCCTATTTGTCCAAAACATAGTCACAATTTTATACAAAATAAGCCTGCAAAATAATTTTACGTTTATGGTAAACAAAATTTACTTACTTATTATTATTATAGCACGGAATCTTTTCTCGTGCTTACAAGAACGAAGCATTAAATCCCATTACTCTGCGCGCTACGCTTGATACTTTTGAAAAAAGTACTCTTATCGCTAAAAAAGACCGATCAAGATTTAGCTGGAGATCCTCCTTAGGCCTCCATTGTCGCCAAATACTGAAAATCCCGCTAGAACCAACCATTCCTATCCTTAACGGCACTTTGCTTATACATATACATAACTTTCCCAATATATAAGACAGAGTTCTCTGTACCCTATATTATCCGTATCGCCTACTCTACAATCTCACCTATGCACTAATAATATATTACTCCACGTACTAAACTAAACTGTCAAAAGACCACTTCCCTAGTATTGGTGAGAGGAAGAGACGCACTTTCCCCGCTACTCGCAGCAAGCAGTGTAAGCAGTGTATTTATTGCAAACTAGAGCCACTGCTTTAAGGAGTTTAACCTGCATGTGCTCGGATGACTCCTCTTTATGTATAAATATGACTAATAAGTATTATATGAGTATTGTCCCATTGAAAGTTTCGAACAGTAATTAACCAAAATAAAAGTTGTATAAAGCTAATGGATTTCATTGAAGCATTTTAAGCAATAATAGGTTATTGAATTAAGAAATTCAGAAATGGTGGCTTTAAAGTTTAAACCCACATGGTACACATGGTTTAATTTTAAAACGAATTTTAAGTCAGAAGTATCAAATTCCGATTAAATTTTTCGATGTGGGTTTGTTTATTAGAGCCACATGAATGTTCTTATCCACGATGCATAGCTCTGTTGAATTCTATTAGATGTAACGGAGTAAGATATAATTTAAAAGACTTAATATTCTGAGGAACTGCGCACCGACTGGTAAAATTTCATGTCTCTTACTCATATAGTCTGCAAAATCTAGGTGTTCATGCAGATGGATGGAGGGAAGACGTAAAGGGTCATCAATCTTGAATCTTTTTTTTAAATGCAAAAAAATCGATAATTTCAAATGGATCGGAAAATCTTTATTATCAATAGAAAAAACCATTATTGCCATTCAGTTTTTAAGGAGAATCTCTTTCAAATGTTGGCCGTAGCTCGTCCATGCCGAGGTTCCAATTTTCGATGACGCGTTCGAGCATAACCGGGTAACACGGGTAATGTTGGCCTCTAATGCTTCAATCGTAGCTGGCTTATCCACTTTAGACTTCACGAAGCCCCCAAAGGGGCTTCACACCATCTTGATAGCCAATTCACCAGTCCGGAGCGTGAAACTAATTGTTCCCCGAATTGGTTCCATAAAATGGACTAAGCGCACGAAAAACAGTCTTTATAGAACTCGAATTTTCATAATATAATTACGCGATTTGTAAACATTGTTCGAGTGTAAGTCTTTCCACGATGACATGGCAATGAAAACTGAATAAAAAACACATGCCAACTTGACAGTACTCACGCGTGATTTATAAAAAAAAATGTAATACAGTCGAGGCGGTGCCCGACAGTGCAATACCCTGTACCTTTTTTCTCAAAAAAAGGTTTATTCCTGCATATTCTTACTAAGAATTTCAAATTGGAACATTTTTTTGTTGGTGCAAAACGACATTGATACCTATAAGTTCCGCAAATTTTAACCGATTTTGATGAAAATCGAAATTTGCGTCAACGGAGCTATTTAAAGTATATGGGGTAAGTTTCAAGGGGATATGTGAAGGGTGTGGGAGAAAACACGGTAAATCGATTGCGGGGGGTGGGGCGGCTGCATTGATAAAATTTGGATGTGGATTTGTTCATTAGAGACACGTGAATCAGCTTACCAAAATTGGTGGTTCTAGGTCGTTTGTTACTATTATTGCGTAGAGTCAAATATTGACGCAGTTTATAGGCAAGGGGTGGTGAAATGTTTACATTTTAGGCTATAACTTTTGTTGTAATTGTCCGATTTTGTTTATTTTTGACACACAGCATACATGTAACCACAACGCATCGCTCTGTTAAGTTTCAGATTAAAATATTAAACGGTTTAGCTAAAAGCCGCGAAACTCTGCTACTGGGGAACGGGGAGAGATATTGACATGATTCAACAAACTTGATCTTCTGAGGAAATATGCGCATCAGCTGGTAAAGTTTCGTATCTCTAGCTCTTATAGTCTCTGAGATCTAGGTGTTCATACAGACGGACAGACGGACATGGCTCAATCGCTACCCGAGGTTATGATAAGCATTTTTGTATAAAGGACTTGGGGTCTGCCACGCCTCCTTCTTGCCGTTACATACATTGCACAAATCTAGTATACCCTTTGTACATATAGGTACAGGGTATACAAACGCTATTGAATAAAAAATTCAAGACTGATGACCCTTTCATTGCACAAATCTAGGTATCTATAGGTACAAAGCGTATCGCAAAAAGTTTTAAAAATTAACTTACACCAAATAACAAAAAAAAAACAATATCTTCAAAAATTAAAAAAATATAAAAAATTTATTTATTTGTTAAACTGGCAATATCACATAATGTAAAAACAAACTTCTAAAACCGTGACTTGGTTTAGTTCTCAAATGTTTCAATCGCTTAACATAGCATCAAGGTTTTTTTGTTTCTGCCAAACGCGATACTCTATCAGGCCATAGCTTTAAAAAGAATTGATTTTATTATTATTATTATTTTTATTATTATGCTATGAATTATTTTTAATAAATTTCAAACTTACCCTGTACAACCGACCAACATGACACACATCAGGATTATCAACTTGGTAGAAGTGCACAGTTGTGAGCTTATGACGTAGCCGATAACCGAACCAGTGCTTTCCCATAAACGAAAGTTGCTATAAGCGGCAATCAAATGGTTTGGAAACAGGATTCCATAAAAAGCTAAAAAAAGCACACAGAGTAAGATGAAAGTTTAACAATAGCTTTTGCTTAGAAAGCTTTCTGTTTTTGGTTTCAAACACAATAATAATAAAGAAACAAGCCGACTATAGTATACCCTGTTGTAGTAAAATTTAACAATAGTTAGTAGATAGGTTAATCAGTTTTATAAGTTACGTGTTTTTAGCGTGTCTACAAATTAAAAAACTTAAAATTTATAAAAACCTATTTCTTATAAATCCCGTAGCTTGCAACCACGCCTTGTTAAAATGGTTTCTCAAAAGCTTTTGGCTTTTTGCCACAGAAAACCATTTCTCGTCAATTTCTCTACAATTCCAATTAGTTTTTAAATTCCTAATAAAATTGCTCGAGATTTGATTAATTTCACCAATAAAACCTATTTTATTCGAAGAAACTGTTACGTATTTGGAAGCGTATTCAATTTCTGGTTTATCTGTATCTTTATGTTTTGATTAATCTAATGTTTTAATTAATGAATTAAATTTTTACAAAATCTTTACTTAAATCTGTAGCAAATATGCCATTCTGTGTCAACGTGCAAAAGCATCTCGAGCTAAGGAGTTGCCACCTAGTTGTGGTACTAAATATTAACAATTCGGGGTATTTAACTTGGCATATTAATAATAGATTTTTTCTAAAGAATTGTTTTCAAACCTTTGATTATGCAAGGTTAAGATTTCTGTGGCCCTCTCGTAGATAACCTGACAATGTAACTAAATCTTTAAGTTTACTAATGCCAGAATGGAGATTGGAAACTATTGAAATGGAAATAGTGCTTGATTTGGTAACGTCTGAAAACAAACTGAACTTACCATTAACGACAACAAGCCATGTTCCATCGCAGATGCCCCAAATGGCTGCAAAGGTACAGTAGCTGACATAGTCACCCTCACGCGCCTCCCAGCTGTACATATAAGCTAGCAGGCAGAGATTAAGGGCAGCACACAAAGCAGCTAGGGTGACACGACCTATGCGTTCAACCAAAGCACCAGCAATGCCCGCGGCTATGGCATTGGCTATGCCAAAGCAAATCATGGCAAAGCCGATTTTGGAAATGCCCCAGCCACAGGCGACAAAGGACTATAAGAAAGAGAGTATGTTATAGCAAGTAAGGAAAGATGTAACGGAGCACTTACGCGCGTGAAATCCACGGCCAGAAAAGCTTCTTCAAGGCCGATGAACATGGTTATGGGCAGCATGAGGATTTGACGACGCCTGCGCAACTGATTAATGGTCACCGTAAGCAACTTAAGACCGGATATGCCATCGCCGGTGTCACCACGCTTGACGCCATACCTAGATAGAGTATTGCATGAGCAGTGTTTAGGTAGGTACACTATTTTTACTCACCTCTTTAAAGAACTAACACCAAAGATCATCATCACGACCGCCACCGCCATGCAGATAAGAAAAATGGTATTCAAGAGCTGAATTTGCTCGGGCGCAGGTGGCACCAGATTGGGGTTCACCTCTGCACCAATGCCAGGACAAAAACTTGCGCCACACAGCTCACCTACACGACTTAGGCTAGCTTCGAGCGGCTCCAGCTCCCAGCTATCATTTGCAGACATTTTGACGCTATCATCAGCACTGAGTGTTAGCACCGATGAGCTGATAAGGTTACCCCACACTTGCGCCATTTGATAGAATATAAAAAACAGTCCAAAGAACTTGACCGTATTGACATCCTTGCGTGAGTTGTTGCCACGTACTTGCGTCAGAGCCTCGGAGACTGTAGATAAATAAGTGCACTTGGAGCACCAAAGCGGTCCACCTCCAAAGCCTACCATCAAAGCGGCAGGTATAAGTGTCTCAAAGCGTGGATAGAACTGAGCAGCTATGTAGGGCATATAGGCAAACAGTGCCAAAGCCATGGTCAGACGACAGCCAAACCAACTGTTGATTACAGTAAAGGCGAATGGAAATTGAAATGAGTGAGAAGAAGACTAAGGATTATGGAGCGTGCTTTTTGGGGCTAGGCGTAACTGCAGCTAGCTGTAATTTATTATGGCTCAATAGGCAAGGCTTCGCCGTAAACAATGCGCCCGGGCACATAAATCTAAATAAATCGAGTTAACTGATTAAAGTTGGCTCGCTTGGCTCTAAGGCGGCAGCATTTAGTATTGGATGTGGATGCGGATGTGGATGTGCGTGCTTGGAATAAGTCAAGCGGGCGGATTCACTGAAGTGCCGAAAGTTGAGCCTTGGTGCTAGCTATAGACAAAAAACGAAAGAGACACAGCGCAAAAGAGGTCTATAAATTTGCGATTTGTTTAAATGTCAGTTGATGTCGTCCATTGCCAAAAACAAAATGGCTAAAAACATACACGCACACACATAGACAAAAACATCATCAACTTGACTAAGCGCTGCTGACATTTTCACAGTCAAACGCGCAAGTTTCGGCGCATACTTTTAGGCTTTGACGCGTCTTCATCTACATAAATTCAACATAAATTCGTTTAATCGTATTAGGTGTAAATTATGTATACGCCCTGAGAGCCACGCTACAGTAATTATTAGTTTTTAGTGGGACCAACGCACCTAATCACCGTCATGGGCAGAAATATATTCGATAATATCAATGAGCCATAAATGACAGCCAATGTGGTGGTGCCCAGCGCCTTGTCCGCATTCACCGAACTCTGCAGATTCGATGTGCCATGGAAGGCAGTAAAGTGTATCATGAATGCCAAGCCAATCACAACAACATTTTTGGTAATCATTAGACGTTCCCGTGGCTCATAGACACGTTGATTGAGCTTATTGCTGTCATTGTTTGGCGATGTTGTTGGAGTTATTGCTACCGTGTTTCCATTGTGTCTCGCAGCAGCCGATGAGTCCAGTGCTAGCTCCTCGTAAAATGCATCCTCTACTTCTCTCGGCTGAACCATATTAATGCTGTACGCTGCTTTTATCTTTTATATCAAAAGTGTTCTGCAAAAAAGGTATAAGAAAAAGTTTGTATTAAGCGATTAGTAGCTTTTGGTCAATCTATAAAATTTTAAGCACTGTATTTTTACAGTCAATCTTTATAAGTCAAAGATTAACTTGGCATTATCTTATATTTCATAACTTTACGAATACGACTGGGCCATAACTTTCTAATAAGGTTCCGTGCAATAAAGCATGACGTCACTCTTAAAAGTCTATCAATAAATTGACAATTTTGACATTGACTTAAAGTCCTTGCCAAAGTAACTCGATTCGTGCGTTAAAACTTTTAATATATTAAATTAAATGTATCCGCTAATGTTAATTTTATGCAACACAAAGAGTTCTAATTCTCATGCTAATCAATGGCGAATTAAAACAAAATGAAGCTTGATAAATTAGATGAATTTGTTGAAAAGAAGGCAACATTAACTTGAATACTCTAAAGGTTAATACAGCTTAAAATAGTTTTGGGGCAGGGTTGAAAAATCCTCAAAATGGATAAATAAATAAATTGGGACTGGCAGGCTTTTTTTCGTAAAGGTGAGCTCTTTCCAATGGACAGTGCACTGTTTTAAAGTCTAACCTTGAAAAGTTCCACACAGTTGACTGGTTTCAAAAACTACTTAGTCCGGATCTCACTTGGAATTGAGCCTAATACCACGTCGTTGTCTCTGAGTTGCGCTAAAGGTGGTAAGCGACATATATATGTCTATACGTATCTAGAGGAGCGCAGGAGGTTCGATTTTGAGGTTTGAAAATTTTGAGTCCTGGCGCTGCGTTCTATTATATGCTATTGAGTTTTAAAAGCCTAAAAAATTGTTGACTGTTACATAAATAAAAATTCGCTACTTTATATGTTATTTCTTAGGGAGTAACTAGGAACTAGATTGCTCTTAATGTTAGTTTTTTTATCAACTACTACAACTCTTAGGCATTTTTGTTATACACAGTCTTCACATTTAAGAATTTAGAAGTTTCCAATTCATTTAATTTCTTTTATTAATACAAAATGCTTTGTAGTTCTTGTGCCACTAGAAACCCTATGTGTACACAAAGAAATAGAAGAATTATCTTATATTATATATTACTAGGGCCGCACCGACTAGCCATAGATTTTTACCCTTGACTTGATGCCAGCGCCACGTGCCGAAGTAAATGTGATCGTAACTGTTGTAGCTCCCACGCCTCCAGAGGTGATTACAGCCGTAGCACCACTCTTTCGTTCTTGATCTGTTATTCTTATGTAGCTTATGGTCTTGGGTATTCCAGCCTGTGTCAAAGTGTATGTCTCTGTCTGCGTCTGGAAAAGTCTCTTGTTTTTGGAAACAATTTCATCCGCAATCAAGGTGTCGGTGGGTATCCTTGTGCCGTAAGTGCTCACGTTGCTATTATCGTTGTTACCACTGCCTATGCCGTGGACCAGGCAGATGCAGCCCAGCAGAACCACAAAAATAGAACTGAGATACATGATGGCTAAGTTAGACTTTAAAAAACAAAATGGTACTGATGAGGTTTCCCTAATGCTTGGGGGTTTTATACCCGGACAAATAGGTACTGCAGCAATATGGCCAAATTGATAGTGAAACATCAAAAATTTCAGGTCCCATTTCTGAAGACAAATGTGACAGTGTTGCTACAAATTGAAACTGTTGTTTAACAAAAGAACAAGATTGTCTAATGAAACGTATCTGATTGAATTTAGGGAATCACTCATGAAAGAAGAAGACAAAGTTGAAGACGACAAAGTTTTTATACACTTTACGTAGTTAATTGAGTTCAATAAGACGACTTTTCTTTTAACTGCAATTGAAGACTACCCTAATTTTCACTTATAAGCAGAGCATTCAGATCGTTCTGTAAGAAGCGTAATAAACCTTGTACTGGAAGCCTACATTAAAAATTTATTTTTTTAACGCACCTTTTGTTTAAAGACATATTTCTTAGTGACCGTGCGCCCCACAAAAAAGGCTTTCTTTACTGTCTCCTTGGACAACTTGTAGTCATTGGCACCCACCTCTCCCCAAAGATAGTCGTTGCCGGCTAGAGCAATTGTTAAAACACCGCAGAACTCATAACCCACCAATAAAAGTGTCACAATAATGGGGCACAAAAGCTTAATTTTGCTACTGCAATCGAAAACGGACTACTAGACTGCACACAAAGCCTTTTGGACGGTCTTTATATTTCGAAATTATACTATATGTGTCTATAAGAATATGCGGATATCTTACATATGTATATTTATTTTTATTTTTTCCATTTCAAACAACGAGCATTATATGTAATACATACATATGTTGCGTGGAATTCTAGAAATTTCACCGAAGGTTTTATCTTATCCAGGCTTCCCAATTAAAAGACAGTTATTGAACTGCTTGGTACAGAGCAATTGATATGTTGCAAAATTTAATTAACTTTTAATTGCGTAAAACAAGTCAGTTTGCGTAACTACGTTAGTGTCCATATATATTGACTGTAAAGTTAAGGCCTTTGTTGAGTTTGGATGTCAACAGAATGGTGGCGAAATCTATGCCCGGAGCACCCTCCGTCAACGTGGCCATTTTGGCCTACATCAGTAAATACAATTGATGAAATTAACGCTGATAAAGCCTATTATATAAAAAATTATAATTCTAGTTTTTCATCGCGGATAAAGCCTTTCATCGAAAGTTCTGTTTCTTTACTTACATCTTTTGGTTGCCTGAATACGTATTTATGGGTGACGCTCCGTAACATGCGCCAATGTTCAATAACGGAGTCGAAACGTAGACGGGTGTCGAATCATTTGTCTGCCCCAGATAAAGCTTTTTGTGTTCGACGCCACTAGCAAAGGTGCCAAAGCTAGGCAGGCAACATGGATTAAAATCTTTTGCATATTCAGAGATAGCTTTGTCTATTGTACTATAGTTTAAACAACGTCTTTATAAGTATTTCTATGAAATTTTGTAAAATAATATTATTCAAATTCGGATACACTGAGAAAAATGAACAATAAATTTCTCGGTTGAAGACCTTTTGAAATATGTCATATTTTACACTCCTTTCAATAAAAATGTATTCATTTTAAAACCCATAAGCTGCGCCAATTTGTACTTTTCTTTATTCATTAACAAGCTAGAGACACCCATTTTGACACGTAACATATCTCTATTCCCTCCACATTTCCGTTAATTTCCGTTTAAGGATTGTTTTGGAATGGAATACTTATCATTTACAATGTAGCCGGGCGCGTACGACTTTGGGATACCCTGAACCACCACATTGCAGTCAAATCCGATCTATTGCTAAAGAACTCTAAAAGATATTTATTTGCCAAGCTTGGTTTCGATATTTTCATAAACAAAAATATGAGACGAATTTTGCACCAGAAACGGTTTTTAGACCGATCGGTCCTATAAGGGCTATATGATTCAGTCAACCGATTCTCAAAAAATTTGATAAAGTGCTTGGGAACTCTAAAAAACTTGAAAATTAATTTTTAAGCTTGCAAGTTTTTCACATACAATTAGGTTCACTTCAAAATCATTTCTCTTGATGACGTAGAAGATATCTTGCAGGAAATTTTTTCGAAGACTACGATGACGGATTTCGAATGTTCGATGGATACAGCCGTCGATTCTGTCATATCTTTCTATAAATATTGTATCGCAGAGTCGAAGAAGTCGTTTCTTATCGCTTTCTGGAGCATGTTCTTTTATTTTTCTTGATCGGAGAAATTATCTTGCATTCAAATGATTTTGTTTAATCTCATTTAAACTCCACTCAAACCACCAGCCAAATTTGCTGCTTCATCATATCCTTATCCGATTAACTTGGACATATAACGTTTGAATTGAGCGGGTTAGCAAAGCGTAAACATAGAGGACGCTGTTCAGTACATGGTTTCATCGCCACGAATACTGAAACATTTTGGGTTATTTATTTATTTCAAAAGATTAACACATATATGTTATACGTTACAGTTGATTAATTAATTTTATATAATTGGACCATATTTCATACAGAGGTAGATATGAGCTGTATGAGATGTATGTGGGCATTAATAAAATAGCCTAGACCCAAAATATTGAATGGCTTTGGAATTATGGATCCAAACATTTTCAGTTTTCCAAGCCAATTATAAAAAGACGACACCACCAATCAATCTGTTTTTTAAAAGTTATAATGTTTTTGGCATGCTCTTTTCATTTTAGAAAACAAATTTTAAAAATACATATACAATAGTGGTCAAAAGTATTTTGACATAGTTAAAAAAAAATTGATTTGGAAATTTCTTATGATTTATTTATTATATAACTTTTAATAAATTATTTTTGAGAATAATGATAAAATAAGCTCCTCAAAACGCATAAGTGTAGTATTGTTATTATTAAAGTCTAGGAAATTAGAACGATTTTTCAAAAATGTTCGTGGACAAAAGTATTTTGACATAACAAAATAGTTTGACAGATGAAGAGAAAAATCCGTAACCATAGATTAAATCAAATTAATAATAAAAATGAGGGTTTACCTTTGACGTCAGAGACCCTTTGCCAAAGGTCAGGAATTGATTTTAACAATTTTTTCTATGTTTCCTGTAAAATATCCTTCCAAGGCCTTTTTTCTTCAACAATTGTCTCTTCTCGCCATCTTGATCAATTTAGGCATTGTTTTTTTTGTTTAATGGGCTGATGTGAATTAAACTTTTATATTTTGTTCAGATCCAAGCTTTGAGGTGGCCAATTTAATGAATTGGCTTCTCTCAAAAACTTGGATCATATGGGTATTGTGGCATTAAGTATTATCCTGTACCATAATAAAGGATTGTCAAAAGACTCTGCGACCGGAAGTGGAAGCCCGGTCATTTAGGATGTTTAAATATATGTCTTTATTCATTGTGCTATCAATTGGTAGTAAATCGTCAAACCAAATCAAGCTTAAACATACTCAAAAGATAACAAGCCTCCACCATGAGTTACACGTACCCATACAGGCATTGGTTTTTCCAAAACATTGTTCAATCACCTTCAATAAACTTTATTTTTTCGATCTAGGATATTCAAAGGAGCTTTATATATCCATAATTTGTGTTTCCAAAACGATTATTTAGCAAATGTTAACCTTTTAAGCCTATTTTTTGATAAAATACAAGGATTGTACGAGCTACAAAGGTAGTAAAACTGGCCTCCTTCACTGTCTTCTATCATTTTTTCTACTAACTAATGTTTTATACTGTTTATTGAATTCAATTGATAAAGCTTTTGGTGTATTTAAATCATCTTTAAAAAATGTTCTTAGTTCAATGCCGTGATCTATAGCGTCCTTTTGCGTGTTCTGCCCGAACTGGCTGTATTATTTATAGAATAAGTTTTGTTCTGCCTCATGATTTGTTAGAAAATGGTTTGTCTAGGCATTTTACAAAATCTGATATGGTATTCCGCGGGAAAACCGGCATTATATTTTGTGACTTTTTCATTTCGAATAAGTTGACCGAATTCAAGTATTTTGCCGATTATAACTAAAACAAAGGCAAGAAAATTTGATATTGTTTTTAAAAATGAATAAAAACAACTTTTAAAATTACCACACATTACTTGTACCACACGGGGATCAAAGAAATTGCAATTGATCGCAATGTCAAAATACTTTTGTCCAGCCAAAAATGTATCATCTCACCTTTAAGATAATATAGAAAAAAAATGCAAATCATTATCAGTGCAATTTTTTGCTTACTGAAAGCTAATAATAGATTCTCTTTCTCAAAAGTAAAATGGATCCCGTTACTTCTCTAAGTTTTTATATATAAGCGATATAATATTTGGTACAGTTTTGTCAAAATACTTTTCGCCACTATTGTATTTATAACTTTGTTTTCGTCAAAATTTATCATTTTTAGTTTTTTGATTTGCCTCTTTGTAAGTATGCTATAAAATTTTCAAAATTTAAGTACAACTTTTGAAAAAATTATTCAGTTTTACTCGTGCCTACGTGCGTTTTTGTGCAAGTCAATTTTTATTCGATTTTTAGTGCCGTAAAGCAAACATTTTCGGGTGTTCCTCTGGTTGTTTCCAGCGCGAAACGCATTTCCTTTTGACGCGTGTTTCCGGGGTGTTCCCCTGAGCCGGCGCGGTTTTGTTTACTAACCCTTCATTGGTCTGGTCTGGGCAAATCCTCCGTTATCGGGTGGGTGCTCTTGCACTAACGCGTAAATCCGGGTACTCCGGAGCATGGACAAGTCCACTTATCATCGTGGTAGTGATTTTTAATTAACATTTGAAAAACTAAAAAATTATACTTTGCCTCTACGGGGGTTTGAACTTGCGTCGCCTTGCTTGTTAGGCTTGGTCGCTTCCTATTATGACGTCATTTTAACCTCGGCCGCAGCTACTGCTTTTGCCAAATTAAATGAATCGGTCGGTCAATCAGTCGCCGAACAGCCAAAAAAGCCACCAATTCCATCCTGGTAAACTGTGCCAGTCAAAAATAAGCCTGTCACCGGCAAAAGGGCTGCTCCTCGCTCTCCCGAAACAACACGAAAGACCCTCAAGCCCAACCAAGAATCTGCGACTGCTATTGTAAGCCGTGCAAACAGTTTTGCCGCATTGGATACAGCTTTTCGTAAAGCCCTCAACGACCCTGAGGAAGACGACTCGGCCAAATGCAGTGCCTGAATCTTATAACCTAAATTTTTAAAACAAAGTTAAAGCTTTTAAGCTTTTTTAAGTCTATTTGAAACTAATATTTCTAAGAAGAATTATTGTGGTCTTGGGTTTTCATGCTATAAAACCGAGACAACGATTCGAGCTCAGAATTAATTGACGCTTTTAAAAGAAAACAATATTATGAAGTGGCTTAACTGAAATTATTGAAGTTAATCATATCATCATAATAATGAAAATATCTTTAAACGGCTACTTAAGAACTAGTCCCCAACCAAAGCACTTATTAACTCAAAGTTCTTATTGCAGCATCAAAACCGGTTCATTACAAATTACAAATTGTGCTAAAGTGCCATAAATTTATTATTATGTATTTTGTCAACCTAAACTTATTTCGACATAAATCAGCTTTAAACATGTAAGTCTAAATTGCTTATAATTTTCGCCTTAATTTTCCACTTGACCCTAAACTTGGGGACTTTCAAATGAGGCTCATATAAACACATTGCTTCGGACTTCTTATTTAAACTGAGTCGCATGCAATCAGAAACGTTTGCACAAAAAGGATATTCCACAAAAAGCTGGGTCAACTTAAAGCCCTTAAGCAGTAAGTTACGGCGCTGCTGATGCAAAAATTCTCTCAGTGTCAGTTCAGCGATTTGTAAAAGATACAAAACACACTCACGCACACACGCACAGAAGGAAAAGCCCTGCCCCCAGAGCACTAATATCATGCCACATTTACATGGAACACACAACACAGAAAGCGGCAACATCGACAAAGATAACGACGGTAAACAAAAAGCAGAAACCGCAGAAAGTATTTGTCGACTTTCGTTTTTTGGCAATAACTGGTTATAGCATTGACACCACGCCCGAATAACCCAAATGAAAGTGATTCTGTGTGATTCTGTCGACCATGCCTCAAGGACGCCAATCATGCCACATTGCTAGACATTGGCTTTAATCCTTTAGGCAGACACGCAGCACGTACCAAGGCTGTCAAAAATTTATGCCTGTCTAAACATGCTCAGGCACACACGCACACATGCAGACGCACACTAACACCAGCGCGTAAGTATATACATAAAAACGAGGGCAGACTAAAAAGTAAACGGTCTAGTAATTGCATATCGAAAAGAGGAATTTATTTTAAAGGAACTTCATTAAAGGGGACCACGGCATGGCTGCTAGATAGGCATTATTATTATATAGATAATCTGAAAAAGACATACCTCATACCTCCTAAACCAGTCGTATCAAAATAATAGGGAATTGAATTTCGGCTGTTAGGTAGGATTTTAAATAAAAGTCAGAAATGTCTGAAATTTAAACTTATTTCAGATTAAATTATTAAAAATAAGAAGCATTAATAAATTGCAATTATCATTTTTTGTACGAAGGTATCGAAGCTAGATACTTTAAAAAAATTGTGGAAATTAATTTTCTACATTAAGATTAGACATATGTATGTAATTGGGCTGCTCACTTTGTCTGGCATGAATGCAAAATGGTAAAAGGGAAAGTACCCAACAACAATTTGCACTAAAACAAAAGAGCATTTAGGGCATTTTCGCCCAAAAAGTGTTGTAAAAGCCATCCATGTCTATAAGAGTGACTGTATTTTGTATAATGTTTTTGGTTTTATTTAGTGCTTCTAATCTGTGAGAAAAATAAACTACTGTTATTAAACAACTGTCCCCTCTGCCTCGGTCGGGCATTTTCAACTTTTTGCCTCTTTGTTAGGGTTTCTGACGTTGTTACTCGGGTATTCTTGCCTTTAGACGTTTATTATGCTCGCCAAAGTGAACACCTAAATTAATAAAATTCAATTAGAGTATGCAAAAAAATAAAGCCAACCCTCGTATACTTCAAGTTTACGGCATGGTCTTTATGTTTGCATTTGACTTGGCACTGCCAATGAGACACTTTGTGAAATTTAGCACCTTTGATAAAGCTAAAGAGGTTTGTTTACCAACGACTGAGTGCTCCAGCCAAACATCCAGCAAAGCGTCATCCAGCTGAGAATATACCTATATATATATTATTTTTTTTATATTTCCTCTTTTTTAAGGTAATGATTTTGATTTAATGTAAAGCAAGGCAGCCAAAAGGCAACAGGCAAGTTGATCAACTTGATTGAATTGAATTTCCGTTTTTGGGTATAGGATAAATTGCTTTACAGATTGTGGGTTATTGGTTTGGGGTTACGAGTTTCTTTGCTGCGGGTCTTGGGGTTCTTACTTGCTGTTAATAGCGGTAGTCAATTTCTGCCTCAACGCGTCGCTGAATTGTTTTAAAGGCATAAACACACAGCCCCAGACCTCAAAGCAACATCTAAGGGTAACTAGTACCTACCAGCCAGGAACAGGACGAACAAGCTCTGTCAAGAGTGTCTTTGCCGGCAGCTGAGCCAAAGTTGGTTTGCCAATGGAGTATGAAGATGGTTGAAATTGATTTTTCGTGTTTGTGTTTCAATGTACAAACGAAAACATTCCTGGCTTTGACGATAACAACAACAACAACAATAAACCAACCAAACAACACTGTGTACAACTTAACTGTACTTGGTGGCACGGCAGTTCGTGCACCGTTACAAAATTAATTGATCAAATCTAAAGTGTCAAAAGTTAGCGACATGCTTAATTAATTTTTGCTTTAACTTGGAACAATTTTCAGTACAACTGAAAAAGAGTGAAAAGAAAAACTTGGTCTACATAAAGGCATAAAAGGTTTAACAGCAAATGGCTTAAAAAGGCTTTGAAAAGACCACAAAGCAGGCAGCAGTTGAAAGTTGGCAGTATCAGCAACTGTAAATCAGTTTTATGAGCCATAACAAGGCAATTTCAGTATCTAATAAAGTAGCGCGTTAATCATACGCAACGTTGACACTCAACTTCTAGCCATTGATTGATTGTGAGCTTTTGCGCTTATTGCCTTGCAGCTTATACATAAAGATATATTACTTATTGATTTATTTATTATAGCTTTAATTGCAAGTGTTTACACATTCTATAGCCCATAAAAGCATGCCGTTCGTTATATGCAGTAACTGACAAAATAGTTTGTTTAGAGTATAGACTTGCTTCATTCCACTATAATTGCGTTAAAATATTTTCTCATAACTATTTTACTTATTTAAAACGTAACTTTTTTGTGTCATGCCAAAGAGTCATAATAGAGCAGCTGCATTATGTATTTGAGCATCATTATGAGACTTATGCTTATCGTAAAGTTAATTAAATCATGAAGCACTGAAGAGCATAAAGACATCAAGTAAACCAAACTGCCAACTGGCGCATTAAAATCTTACGTCACACTAACGTCACATAATAATTCATTAGTGCCACAATAAGCCAAGTTAAAGAGGCTTGAAAAAAGCTGAACTTTTTTTCGATACTCTGTAGTGAGCAAAACATTAACTACAACTGTTCCTTATTTCTTCAGCAGAAAACTTAAGGCGAAAATGAGTGCATTTTCAATTTTAAACAAAATGTTTAAAAACAATTTTTTTTAAATTAAAAAAATAATTTAAAATCAATTTTCAAAAAATTATCTAAAAATAGTTTTTTTTTTTAACCATGAAATATTAAAAATAAAAATATTTTACTTTTTAATTAAAAATAAATTTTTGAAAAATGAAGTCAGTCAAGTTTATATCGATGAATTTATATATTATATATTTATCTGCATAAATTTAAAGTTAATACCTTTTTATGGGAATAGAAGCGATAAAAAGCGAGCTATCTCTTGAAGACTTAAATTTTAGACCGCGAATATGACGCAAATTTTTTGAAGTTAAACTTTTTAGGCGGCATTGTGATGGCGGCATTGTGAATTTCAATGGGAGTAACTTTGAAATCTTGTAAGCTCGAAAAATGTTAGTTTCGGTGCGTTTGTTTTGATTATTCTCTTTCGCAATGACGAATTGCGATGCTGACGTTGCAAAACAACAGACACGAAGTTGGTGGTCCTGACTTCGGCACTTGCTGAGAGAGCGTGCCGTGGTCATGGCATAGAGAGGGGTGTAAAGTGGCCGCGGCTGGTAAGCTAAAGCACGCAGCACATGTGTATGTGTGTAAACGAAAGAATTGTTTTTGTATGCATTGCGAAAATACAACACAGCGACATACATACATGCATACATACAAGTGCCAGTGTGCTTGTATTAGCTTGTGTGCCAGCTTGTATTTTTGCTTACTTCTCTCCCTCACTTTTTTACTCTCACAAAATTAAAACGCTCCAGCCGGTAATGCCGTGGCTTTGGTGCTGTTTAGTTGGCTACAAAATAAGATCGCGCTGCTCAAAGAACGAAGTAGTAGTAGGCGCGGGGGAGGTGAGAGCTGCATGAACAACAAAGTCAAGCAGCATTACGTGACATTATTTGTTTTTTAAAGTTTGATTCAAAATTTTCTTATCATTCAGAGCCATTTTTTTGCTTCATTTTGAATCTTTTTTTAAATTATGTTTGCTCTGTCTTTTTGTTTATTAATTATTTTCAAATATTGAAGATTTAAGTAGAAGTATGAAAAATACACTTATTTCATACAAGTCGTTTTGTGGGCTCTGTATTTGGATGGATTACTTTTGAGCCAAGTGTTTGTTTGTCTTATATAAAGCTTTTTTGCAAAAAGCTAATATACCCGCTATAGAGAATTTTACAGCAACAGGGTATCTTTATAAAAGAAATTTCCAGACATTCCGTCATTCTGTCAGTCAACGAACCAACTAACTACACATATGAAAATAAATTGAGCAGCAGTGCAGGAGTCCGGAAGGTGTAGGGACAGCAGCGGGGTGGGAATATGGCGGTCATACTTTATCAACAGGGCAACAGACAGGCACGCATAATGTTTGACATGAAATGAAATTATAAAATCAGACAAAGTATGAGGAAATAAAAAGCAACAAAATGGCGTACAGTGTAACAGGAAACCACAGGAAGCATGTGCACATAAAAAATAAAGCTTTAATAGCTTGTTGACAGTTCACACGACACTCGCACACACGCACACAACCGGTCAAAGGAATTTTTGTTATGGTCATAAGGAGCAGCGCCGTCAAAACATGATTTCATTTCCGCTTTGAGGCAGCATCAAAATTTAAACACTTTTATACGCTTGTTGTTGTTGTTGCTTAAGGGGGTCAGTAAGCTGTTAGCCACATACTCTATCATCTAAATAAAAATAAAATGTTATCACCAAATGGCCAAAAACTCAAAACACTAAAAAAAAAGAAAGAGTAAACGAAGTTCGCACACAAAATGGCTTCCATTTGTTTCATGTGCTGCATTCGCCATTTTGAACTTGCCTTTAATATTTTTTTTAAGTCTGCTTGTAACATAAAACAATGAATGTTAAAGCCTGACCGGCAAGAGCCCTTGGCATTGGCCCGTTAAAAATTTTGCGACATTGTCTAGCACATAAAATGATGTCCTAGGCCGTTTTCTCTGTATGTAAGTAGCTCTTGTGTCTGTGTGTATCTATGTGTGTGTGTGTACGAGTGTGAGTGTCTGATAAAAATATTTTTTGGAATTTGGCTAGCTTTTTATGGTGCTTTAGACCAGTGATTTAGTCAAGTTATTGGTTACTTGTCGCTACGACAATTTTTGTAGTCTGCTTTTAGGCTGAGCTTTTAAATAGCGTAAAGTTTGATGCTAAGCAGTTTGTATATAAACGTATATATAAACGACACAAAGACAACGAAAACTTGGTCCAGCTTTTTTTGATAGACGTTGACATAAATCCGCAGAGCAAACTTAATGCCGCTTTGGTCACATTAAAGACTTTAAGTATTTAAAAGTGTTTTGTTTTGGCAGTGGTTTTGAAGCTGTTAAATTAACGAATTGATTAGATATCTAAAAAAAAATGCTTAATTGCATTTAAAGTTGTAGGCTTGTGCTCTGATTTTGGCAAATAAATCGTTTTCTTTGATGAAGCTCAAAAGAAACGCATATTATCATACGAATTTGTTCTTATACGAAAAGTCAGCAGTTAGAGTGTTTTCTAATATGCATGTTCATAGCATTTTTTATACGAAAAGTCATTAGTAATAATATTAGTCTTCTTTAATAGAGTTAAAGAGAGAGTTTGATTAGATTCTTCTCCAATATTATTATTATTAGTCAAGTAAATTGGCGCAGGACTTTTTGCGATTCTCCTGCGGCCGCTTCGTTTGTTTATTATCCCACCCACGAGTGGTATGCCGAAATCGTTATGAAGATTTCGGTTTCGGAATACCAAGATGGTTATATTATGCTTTTGTAGAGGATGATTTTATTTTCTTATTTTTATGTGCTGACCCCAGCACAGCTTCACGGTATTAGGACTTGAAGAATGCTGAAAGGTTTGTCACCATTAAGCTGAATGTTTCAGCGCAAATCTAAAAAAAATTATATTTTCGTATAAAATGACTCAGAAACAGGGGTGCTGCTCTTCTAGGGCCCCAATCATTTCACACAATATATGAGTATCCTTATTTTTAAATATTTTTAATTATTTATTCACTTTTAATTATTATTTGAAGTTTATTCAAGTTACGATTTAGAATATCCCATACCTCAAATTTTCCCTACGACAAAATATTTACCTTATTTACTTTACCTTAACATTTAACACTTTGTGTACAGCAAGTAAATATATATAAAAAAAATATAATGATGTAACTCAATAATATTTGGCAGGGGTCAAGGATGTTCTGTCTTAATATATTTAACACCTAGCAACAATTTTTGTTTACTCCAAACGCATAGTACCGAAAAAAAAGGCAATAAAATGGATTTGGTTAAACAAGTTTTGCATACTTTCAAGCTGTTGTTGTTGACAAATAAATATGACCAAACAACATGCCAAAGCACACAGCTCTAGACCTTCTCAGCAGGAAGTCCAACAGCTGGTTACAGATCAACAAGCCCATCGAGCAATCAATCAACGTCCCATATACGAAAAACTTTGACTTTTGGCCAAATAAATAGCCTATCGCCTGGCACAGAAGCTTAGCAATTATACGCCATTGTGTAAATAACTTGGCACTTGGACGCACATATGTATGCGTGTGTATCTCTGTGTGTGGGTGTGTGTGTGTCCACAATACACATACTAATGCCAGCAATTAACTTTAGATCAGTCATATAGCATTACTCTTATTTGTAAATGCCTCACAAACACATAACAAATCTAGAATATCCAAAAGCAACTCTTGACAGCTGGCCAGCCGCAGTTTTTATCGAAAACTTTTTGGCCTTCTACTAATTATGTGCACTAATGCATATGGAAAACAAATGCGTCTAATATATCATTAGGTGCTGCATATATACATAAGCAAGAATTTCTAAGCGCACAAACAAATATTAATGCAAAAGCAAATACAACTAGTGGGCCGTTTGTAGTCGAGACTTTCCGACTACAATATACACTGTGCATTGCACTGTGGGCCCAGATTTTCATATTTTGGCCAAAACCCTGTCATTTCCATAATAATTTTTTTAGAGTGATGAAATTTTACACACGTGTTTCGAAATGATTGAACTAGTTTTCTGGAAAGTTTAAGCCTCCTCCTTTTTTTAAGATACAGATAATCCAGACCAAAATTGGAAAAAATTTAAAAAACCTAACAATTTTTTTTTAACTTAATTCAAAAAAGATGGCGTACGTTAAAGTCGGGCGCAGACGACTTTGGGATACCCTGTACCACCACATTGCAATTCTGGCCGACATATTGCTAGGACCTCCAAAAGATATTTTATTCGGCAAATTTGGCTACGATATTTTCATAACGAAACAGAAATCAGTCGAATTTTGCACCAACAAATTTTTTTTTGACCGATCGGTCCTATGGGCGCTATATGATATTGTCAACCGATTTTGATCAAATTTGGTACGGTGCTTGGGTACTCTAAAAAACTTCTTAGGTACTTTAAAGTGCATCTTAATGCCAAATTTGCTAACAATATCTTTACAAACAAACGAAACACGAGTTTTGTACAAAAAACGATTTTTTGACCGATTGGTCCTATGGGAGCTATATGATATAGTCAACCGATTTAGATAAAATTTGGAACAGTGCTGGGGGTCTCTAAAAAACTTCCGATTGCCAAAATTGAATGATATCTTCATAAACAAACGAATTATCCATCTAAAGCTTTTGCTTTTTATCGAGGTCCTCTGAAACACCCCTATGGGAGCTATAGAACGTAATCTCGATATCAAAAAAATAAAATAAACTTGTCTCCTATGGATTAATAAGGGATCTAATATGAAAATTTGGTTGCTCTAGCTCTTACCATCTCTGAGATCTAGGCGTTCATACGGACGGACGGACGGACGGACAGACGGACAGACGGTCAGACGGACATGGGTATATCGACTTCTCGAGTCACTCTGATCATACTTAAGGTAACTTTGGGGGGTCCCCGACGTTTCCTTCTGTATGTTACATAAATTTTCGGCTTGCACAAACACAATATACCCTTTGTACCATACGGTACAGGGTATAAAAACGGTAAATTGGAATTGGTGCATATTTCACACAGAGAAAGATATGAGCTCCTCAAAATATTAAATGGTTTTGGAGTTATAGCCCCAAATAGTTTCAGCATTCCAAGCAAATTACAAAAAGACGACATCACCAATCCATCTGGTTTTTAACTGTTATTAATTTTTTTTTTTATGCTTTTTTAATTTTAGAAAAAAAAATTTCAAAAATCTATAATTTATTTAATTAATTTAATTTTTGCGTTTTTTCGTCAAAATTGATAATTTTTACATTTATGATTTGCATCATTGTGAGTATGCTATAAAATTTTCCAATTGTACATTTTAGTACAACCTTTGAAAAAATCGTTATTGAAGCATACTTTTAGGAAGCTAAGAAATTAAAAAAATAGTAAAATTTCCTGGGGATCCATTTTTAAAATTCAACTTTTAGATACAAAATTCAATTTCCGAAAATCGGGAGGAATGACATTTTGTTTTAAAACATGTGAAGAAATTTATAACATTTTTTTCGATTAAATATCGAGTGGTAGTCGGAGGTACCTTTAAAGCAAAGCAGCCAAATGATACAAAAACCAAAAAAAGTTGTTAAGCACAGTTTTATTTTTTTTCTGAAGTTTTACTTATAAATAATAAAGTGAATGAAGACTTCGTAGCTACATGTATCATGGTAAATGCATGTTTTTTTTTTTGAAAATGTTCGCGAAAGCTCATAAAATACAAAATGTTAACTTTGATTGCCAATAACTTAAAAACCACAAATTATAATTTAACTTTTTTTTTTGCACAGGGTACCTTAATATGTGTGAAATAATATTAAATTCTAATTTTGTCCAAATTTTGATTTTCATCAGGAGGGCTTTTGGCCAATATCTGGCCACGCGGGCCCATTGTGCATTGGTAGGATAGTTTTGAGTGTAAAAAGTGCGATAAACTGGTAAAGGGACTTAGGAGTGATATTTATTAAAAAAAAATAGGTGTAAACATGAGTTTTCAAACCGTTTTGGATGATTTATAAGATTTTTCACAAAGTTGGGTTGGATTTTGAAATTGTTAATTTTTTGCTAAGAAGCTTTTCTCAATATATTTAAAATTTTCAGATATCGAAACGCTCAAAGTTCTTAACTGATTTTAAATAAAATTCAATTATTGTATTATAAATAACAAAACTGGAAAAAAATTATAAAGCAATTTTTATCAGATATTTTAAGATTTTTTGTGTTAAGACGTTAAGCATTGTAGGAGTATCTAGTACCTTACAGAGGTAGGAGAATATTTTGTTTGTTGGGAAAGAATCAACGTTTCTTTGTGCATTGGTTTCACATGATTCTGATATATAGTAAAATGTCTGGTTCTAGCTCGTATATAAACAAAATTAATTGTGCTTTGGAAAATTAATACGAACAAGATTTATTCCATTTCGTTTTTGGGTGCTGCCAATTTCACATTTTTTGCTGTCAATCCGCCGTATTCGGATTCGTTTTGAAACTGAATGTTTTGTGCTTTTTATGTGGCTTGAAACTGTATGTTTTGTTGCAAGAGGAATTAAAACGAATTGGCAAAATAAGTTGAAGAGTGCACACAATTAACACTGAGCAAATTTAGAATTTAAATATTCCTTGATATTCTTAGATTCTATTTATGCCAATTTCAAGTTAAATAGTTATTGATAAATATTTTTAATTATTTTTTTTTCTGAATCAACTCAAATCGAAATTTTATATAATCCATGCCTTGCATAAAAAGGTTCATGTCTTGCTTAATGAAATATGAGTAGATGGCAACAGCAAAAAATTCGGATTTGGGAGCACGCAAAAACAAATCCGAATAAAATAAGCGCGGGCCGAATATCTTATATTTCCCGAGGGTATATTCTGATATTTCCCTTGCTTTTTGTAAATAAAATAAAAATAAAAATTTTAAATAAATTTTTAAATTTCGTTTTGGTGAAATTGGGAGCATCAAATTTGTGGTTTCATAACGAATACAAATAAAAAAATTGGGAGCATCAAATTTGTGTTTTCATAACGAATACAAATAAAATGCTAAGATTTTCGGAATAAATAATTCGAATTCTTTTTTCTGAGCACGATTGAACTAATTATTAGGGATATGGCTAAAATTTTGTATATAATATATCTTGTAAAGTTTTTATCAGATCTTTAGACTAGAAACTCTCCTATGGGAACGGGGTCATATAAGAGTATGAAACGAGAAACTTGATCTGCGTACAGACGGCCAACTGCTACCCGATTCATTTTGGGTACAGGGTATAAAAATGAAGATACAGCAAAAAGCATCTGTTGCAGAGGGGGATTACAACAAAAACTGACTCCTTATGGGGAACTAATGAAAGAGCGGCTCCTTTTAACAAGATGCCGTGCCGTCGAGCGAAGGGCATAGATTTTTTGATAGTTTTTTTCATTCACACTGTACCTACCTTAAGGTAAGGTAATGTAGACCTGCCAAAGCTACTCCCAATATGGTCAGGTGGACAAGAGAAATTGATATTGACATGTCCGTCTCTTTGTCCGTATGCACTTCTTGATCTTGAAGAATTCGAGTACTAAAATTTACAGCCAATTTTTTTATTTAATTTAAAGTAAATACGTATGTATATGTATGCATATAGAAAGTTGCTTATATTATGATGGTACAGGGTACCTCAGAGTCAAACGCGCCCGACTTTAACGTTCGCCATTTATTTTTGGTATGTATCCAACATTTTTCTTTTTCCATAACTTAATATACCCCTTACTTATTGGATGCAGGGTATAAAAGCATATACAAATAGAAATTCAGTAAACAGTCAAGCAATTTGTTAGGCAGTTGGCAAACATTTATGCTTCAGCCAAAAATTCAGTCGAACCCTAATATGGATTCGAGAGTGAACGAGACAGTGAGTGTTTAACAGACAGGGACAGAGCATTACACTGTCGACCGCAATTTGCTCATTTTGTTCAATTAACGCCAACAATTTACTTGTGAGCTTTTGTGAGTGTTGGTTAAACTTTTTTTTTTGGAAATTTTTGCCTATTAAAAGGGTTTCGAGAAATATGAGGCATAGTTACAAAAGTCGTGAGCTAAAAAAAAAATATGAACTTTAACCCATCTAAAATACTTTTATAGTAGGCGTTAGTTTAATATTGCATAATAAATTTGATTTTCAAGAAGAATAATTTGAAAAACAAAACTGTTTCTCAATTTTTGTTACTATTTAATATTAAATATACATCCTGCCAAACAAAAAAGCAATCCCTTTATTATACGGCTGCAAGCAAAAGGCTACTAAGAAAAATAAATGCATATTTTATGCTTGCTTTTTCAATTTACCTGCTGTTTTAATTTTTAACAACCACAGCTTTTGTTGCTTATTTTTACTCTCAATAAGTCCTTAAATTAAAGGTTATCTTAACATTGGAAAAAATTATTTTTAAACACTACAAATACTTTTAAGTTTGCTTTACATTATAATGTTTTATTTGGCCTTTGAATTGAATTTTAATCTATTTTTTACAAACTTTTATATACTTTAAATATACAAATGTCAACATTGAGAATTGTTTACAAAAGCATAATAAAAATAACAAGAAAGAAATAAGAAATTTAGAAGGTTTGCATTACAGCCATCTTATTTTATATTTTTGTTTGTTTTAGTGTTTGTTATGAGCTTTAAAAAAAATACAAATATTTTTTTTTATTAACATTCCTTAATACTAAAAAAGAGGGATGCAGTTTTTCTCCGTAGAAAACTGCTTATTCCCAGAACTTAAAGTAATGAAACTTAGATATTGTATTTCCTTTTAGTTTATAAACAAGTTTAAGGCTGCGGGGCACTAAGTCAACCAAAATTGTTTAATGTGGAAAAGTGATTTTTTGGCTCAATCCACTACGAGGTCACTTTTTAGGTCTTGTTAATAATCATACTTCATTATGATAAAAAAAATGTTTATAGATGGCAACTCTAAGATATTCTCAATCAGATTTAGGCCCGAGTTCGTCGTTGGGCTCCAACATAAAAGCAATATTTTGCACCCTAAAGTTAGATTTTGGAGCTTCTTTTCCGTGGTTTAAAGCGTTAGCAGGCTGAAATATCCTGTTGCGGCAGGTAGATCCTTCGGATATGGTACTGAATCATAGCTTATGTAATTTAATATATGTATTCCGTGGACCAGATAAAAAACATGTTAGACACTTGCACATACCACTAATCGTAGACTATATTATGAAGGGTTTTCGGTCACCGATTCGATAACATATGTTGAAATTATGTTATGTTAAGTGTTAAAGTTTGTTTTGTGAAAAACGGACACAATGGGTGTCTCCAAAAATCTGCATACTCAAAATAACTTAATCTACAGCTAATCTCAGCAGAACATCACCGATTTGCAACTGTCAAGTAATGTTGTAAATAATTCGGATAATTTAGAGATAATTGTTTGTATTTATACTATTGGATTTAGAGATTTCACTTTTTTAAATATCTTAATTTTTTTTTAGAAACTCATAGAATTAGTTATGCCCAATTGACTGGTGGTTTCCTCAAAAAGTATTAGAATTGTACTTGTAATTATAAGTCTGCATTTGTCTATATTAGCAAAAATATATTGGCAAAAATATGAACTCTCTATTTTCGGGTCCATTAAATACTTTCGGATCCTCTTTAAATTTTACAGGAAACTTTTTGTCGATTAGGTTATTTATATCGTGAGTTGTGGCAAAAATGGCCACACTAGTCTACATACCGATTGGGGTTAGAGTAATTTCAATTAGAGCTTCTTGGCATAAATATGTCGACCAATTTTATAAGTTGTGCTGACTTTTTGAACTAACCGACTTGTACGCACTGAAGCTTTTTTTTAAGAAAGGACCTATGTATGTTGAGTTTGGTACGATATATTCATAAAGAAATGAGAAACCAACCAATTATGCCTTGACTGATGGGTCCAATGGCGGCTATATGATGTACTCAAATACTTATGCAAAAACGAGGACGAAGACTGCCGCTTACAATGGATATATTTTTGCAATTTATTGCAATGAGAATATTGGTTTGTAAAATTAATTATAAAGTCTTTTTCGATAATTCTTAGTACTTCAGTACGCAATATTGATTTGAACGGAACCATGAAATGGTTAACTTTAAAATCGTTAATCCTTTAAAAGACTGTTTTACCAAACGCAAAAAAAATCCAAGTGATATGACGGCCATAAAGTAAGGAAGTGCTTTGTGTTCCGATTATATTCGTACGCTGCGTAACTATCGATTTATAAACTGTAACGCATTACTTGTTTACACCCTGGTTCAAAAGATACATAACTTATAATGTGCTTCACATATTCTAGTCAAAGGCAAGGGATTTGCGAACAAAACACAATCTACAAATACAACTATATTCAAACAATGACAACTTTTGCATAATGCCAAAATTCCAAGAACAGGTGAATAACAAAAAACGTGAGATAGACTCGTATCTATCAAATACCACAACTAAAAGTGAAACTATACGCTTACTGCTTCAAGGACGAAAGCTATTGTAGTTTCTTGCTGCAATGCACTTGCAAAAGAATTTCAAGAACTTGGGAAAAATAACTGCAAAATGCAGCCACATACGAATAACTTTTTGGAGGTTATTATTATTGCCAGGCGCGGCATAAGGCATGAATCTTGAAGTTAAGTACTTAAAGAATCACTGCAGTAAGGACTCTGGAAACACATACACATATTATGTATGAAAAGGGAGGCAGGGGAACCGCAGTGGCAACTGTTGTGGGAGTGCCAGAAGGCAGTCTGGAGTTTTCTTTTACTCGTATTTATTCCATTTTGTTTTGTATGATATTTTTATGGCATACTTTAAGACTGGAGTGTTTTATGGCTGTGTAAGAGCAAGACAATTTAATTTTATATACTTGTATTTATTTACAAATGAAACAAAATTGTAGATGCCACACAGTTGCGCACAATTGTAAAGAATTTAAAAAGCTTTATCAAAAAATAACAAAAATAAATAAAATAATCGATATGAATTTAGATGCATTATACTTGAAACTCGATGAGTGGGAGATGCGGGCAAAATGAGTGATACAATGAGTCCTTGCGTAGGTGTGTTTATCTGTTTTGAGTGGGTGTGAATCTGTGTGTGGGAGTGTTCTGAGATAAAGTTGGCAGTAACTTTATTTTAGATTTATTCTAGTATTGAAAAAATAACATACAAAAAGGCTATATAATTTGTAACAGAAATAATAGAAGATTTAACAAGAATGATATCCAGATTACAATTGTATCTGTGCAAGGTGTTACAAATGTCAAAGGTGCTCGAATAAATATTGTTTTTCTTTTCGTTCCGCATTCCACATTTTTTGCTGTCAATCGGCCTAAACATGAACTTCCGGGTATATCTCAAATACAAATTAAATATTTAAAATTTTTTGCCTTGAAAGTATTTTTTTACGACTTTAAGAAATCGAGATAAATGGGCTGATACAAATTTCAGAATGACTAATAAATGTCACCTTTTTGGTTTTAGACTTTTTGGGAGGTCCTTAAGCAAGAGAAATTGCAGCATGCAATGTACTATAAATAGAATCTAAAAATATGAAAGAATATTTATAAAATTAATTCAGTTCTAGTACGTGTACTTTTGAAACTATTTTGTCAATTCGATTTGGTTTGACTTGCAGCAGACTAGTCGGACTCGAGCTATATACAAAATTCATTTTGGTGAAATTGAGAGCACCAAACATGTGAAATCAAAATAAATTTCTGGAATTGTTTTTCGCAACATGGTTGATAGGCTCAATTAAAGACGGTTTTGGGCAAAATTTGTAAATGAAATGTCAAACTCAATGCCCAATTTCACTTCCAATATTCGAAATACGAATACCAAAAACCCTTACCTGAATCCGCTTATATCGGGCATACCAGAAGCTAGTAGAACAAGGACTGCCAGGTTCACTCATTTTTAAAATATTTATTTTTATTCTCTTTTTCCATATAAAAATTTTTAAGCAGAATCCGAATTAATGCTAGGCGTTCTCAAGGGATTGAGTTTACAGGGGCTTAGGGTATAGGGCGATGTTAAGTAAAAAGGTAAACATTTCGTTATTTATAAGGCTCTCAAAAGTATAGATAGCAAATTTGGTGGCCCCAGATAACGAAAGAAAGTGGTATAGGTATATGTATTGAAAATAGGGAAGAGGACCGAAAATATTTGTATACATTTTTGTCTATATTTCTTAAAGTTTTCATCCGATAAACATAACACGGAAAATCATGTAAAACTGAAAAGAAATTTCTAATTCGAAAGTTAATCGCGGAATTCCTCTAATGGAAAATGGGGCAAGATATCGACATGGCTCAAACTTCACTGATGCGGATAAGGGTCATTTTGTTCAAAGACAGATGCACATGACACAATTGTTAAACTAGTTTATTAAGAGCTTATGGCCTATCACTACTTCTCCTTCTATGACAAATGAAAGGGTGGGTCTTTTACTTTTCAGGTTGATTCATGCCAGTTAAATTTAATGCAAACTTAATAATAAAAAAAATAATTTACTTGTAACTGAAAGGTTATATTGGTTGCTGATTTGGAATCAGAAATGAGTTTTTGGAAAGTCCGAAGCTTTTAGTTGTCAAAAAGTCGCTGTCAAAATATGCTAGAGAGTAAACTTCAAAGTTAGTCATTTCAGAAATTACAGAAAACCAATTCGAAGACAGCTCCTTAGAAAGTTATTGTGGAGAATTCAATATGGCAACGTCTAAGAGTAGTTTTTTTTCAACAATCAAAAGCCATGCCACAACAAAGTTTCTAAAGTTCAAAAGTTTTGAGAGTCTTTAAAATTTGTAATCTTATTTTGCATTTTATTCCACTGTGCACCGTAACTAAAGTACAAAAGTCAACTTATCATAGAAAGTAAATACATTATATATTATATAATATTATTTTTTTTTTGCCCGATTAAAGCACCGCTCTAATGCTTTTTACCGTTTTGCTTGTCATGAACATAACTTATGTTTTAGCTACATCTAATGACTCGTAGAGCTAAAAATTAGCATAAACATCAACTCTTAAACGCGTGGCAACAATCTTGGTGTAACTTCAAAATTGGAGCAAAAATAATGATCCAGAATTTTAAAAAAAAAAAAAAAAACGAAAAGTTGTAGACTTTTTGTTTATGTTTATGCCAAAAGAAAATCAATGCTATCATGCTCGCCACAGGCTCTTTCAACTTTGTCTGACAATCTATCATAAATTCATAATGCCATCAAAACCAATAAGAAGCATTTTATGTGCTCCAGTCAGACAAGCCACAAAATGCGTCCACATTTGGAGTAACTTAGAGCGCTTCTAGCTCCGGGTTATTTTATGACAAAAAGTGCGGAAAAACTTTGGACAACGTGGAACAAGGAAATACAAAAATGTTATATAAACATTTTCATTACTTTTAACGGAAGTTTGAAGCTAATAAAATTGACAATAATACGGCTACAAAAAAAAAAAAAAAACAACAACAACATAAACCAAGGCTTGAAACAACAAGCAATCAAAGGAAGTTTGGTAATAAATATAAATATGTAAACAAAAATGAAATAAGTTCGTTGTAATAAGTTATTGTAATTGGATATGATGCAAGTGCGCAGATCAGAAAACGTTTGCATTACAAGTATATCCATAAGAGAGTAGCATAATTGATGAAAAAGATAAAAACTGACTTTATACAAAAATATTAGATTTTATGGCTATACAGACTTAGTTCAAATCTGGAAACTATTTACTTCCAGAAATAAATTTTATTTACTGCTTTCTCTATAAGTAACTTGTAAAGAAGTTGTTTTTTAATTACGTATTTTTCATAATTAATTCTAAAAAGAGTTTTGTTGGTTAAGTTTTTTATATAGTAAATCAAATCAACTGTAACGTTTGGTGTTAACAGTGTGGCCAAAAAATAAAAAAAAAGTTTACATTTTGCACAATAGACAAGTTCAAGGGAAATTTTTACATTACTTGCGGCTTACAGCGCACAGCGCATGTTAAAATAGGTAACAGTCAGATGTTAATTAACATATGTAATGTTATCTTACAGGGCATTTTAAGGGATATTTAACGCGCGCTGTTATTTAACATGGGATATTTTCATAACACTAACATTGAAAATGATTTAACATAAAATCAAACAGCTAATTTTTTATTCAAATAAATTTTTGTGTTTTGGCGATATTGAAAGAAATCGGGATACGGCATCGTACGAAAGGTCGATATTTTTGGCGTTTAATGAATTTTTATTTTCAATCAGGAATTTTTATACGAATATACATGTACATAGGAAAAAATGGCATTCTTAACTGTATTAAAATGAATTTAATACAATAACAGTTCATGTAAAAAAAATCTATCTGGAAGATACAAAACATAAAAGCCTAACGTGCACACTTTTATTAAGCTGATTATTGCTAAGTAAAATCGGATATAAATATGATCAAAATTACTTAACAAATCAATTTAGCCAGGTATCTCATTCTCTTTGTTGGAGCTAGGATCATTGCATTTTGTTAAAAGACGCTATGAAAAATAACGTATTTAGCTGGTGTAAAAAAATAATCAATTAAATCAACATGTACCCTCAATTGCACCTATACAAAAACTTAATTGTATCTTTCGGGGATACCATTTCTTAAAGTCCCAAAAAAGTTTTTCACTGTCTTAATGCTTATTTTTTTATCGTAGGCAGATGAGGCGTAATATTTTTTATTGAAAATTAATATTATTATTATATAATACAGTGGAGTACAAGTGGGTTCTGTTTTCGTATGAAAAATAAAATTGTTCAACAAAAATGAGTTCGAGCGATCTATCGAAAAAATTACCTGCTTAACTGATTAATATATTCCTATTTAGAATGGGATTAAAACAAAAATGAAATATTAAGTAAAAGCGTTTCAAATTGACAGCTGCACAAAAGTTGCCTGCTTTTTAGTTACCAACAACTCATTTCTGAGCTCATAATATACTTAAAAATCTGAGCTAGCCATAGTGCTTTATTTGACAAATAAACATTCACTTGCTGATTTCACACAGATTATGAGAGTATCCGATGATTAGTTACTTTTTACAATGCTAATAAAGTTTATTGCTTTAAGCAATCAATTCGTATCAATCATTATCATCTGATCAATAAATAATACAATCCTTTTGTTAAATGAGTTTAAGATTAATCAAACAAAAATCTATATCACCCGATGACGTGATTAAGAAGTATAAATAATAAGTTTGTTTTCTAAGCGAGTGGTTAAATAACATATTAATTGCTTAGCGTTTGATTGAATATTTTTAGATTAATAAATAAAAATAATAATATGCACTGTTAATATTGAATTCATTTTCTAAAGAATTAAAAAATTACATTTCAATTGCGTAGCCTTTGAGTTTAATATTTTTAAATTTGTTTATTAAAGCCCATAAACAAAGATGGCGTACGTTAAAGTCGGGCGCGGACGTCTTTGGGATTCCCTGTACCACCACATTGCAATCAAATCCGGTATATTGCTTTAGAACGATATTTATTTGCCAAATTTGGTTACGATACCTTTATAAACACACGAAACAAAACGAATTTTGTACAAAAAATGTTTTTTTGGCCAATCGGTCCTATGGGGGCTATTTAATATAGTCATCCGATTTTGATCAAATTTGGTTCAGTGTTGAATATCTCTAAAATACTTCAGAATGCCAAATTTGGTTGCGATATGTTCATAAACAAACGAATTATCCACCTAAGACTTTTAGAATTTTAAGAGGTCCTCTGAAACCTAAGGGTGCTGTATAATGTAAAAACGATATCGAAAAAAATAAAATAAACTTGTCTTCTACGGAATAATAAGGGATCTAATCTGAAAGTTTGGTTGCTCTAGCTCTTACCATCTCTAAGATCTAGGCGTTCATACGGACAGACGGACAGACGAACAGGATATATCGATTTCTCTAGTCCCCCTGATCATATTTTAGGTAACTTTGGGGGGTCTCCGACTTCTCCTTCTGTATGTAACATACATTTTCGGCTTGCACAAACACAATATACCATTTGTACCATACGGTACAGGGTATAAAAACTACAAAACATAACAAACAACTGCAAAATATTACAACGTTTCACGTGCAATTTAGTTTATTCAATATATTTTTTACGATAAATCGTATCGGATTAGTGTAACCAAGATAAACTTAAAAAACAGCGAACAGCTTTTTTAAAAAGCGGAAATAAAAATAATAAAAAAAAGTGTAGCTAAAAAAAATTTATATTTTCATATTCGTTCAAACGTTGACAAACCACAATAAAAAAGCATAAAATCATCTATGGTTAACTTTTTTTATTCGTTTCGAAACTTTGTTTAATTTAAGGGAAAATATTTGTTGGTGGTTATAATCTTTACAGAATTTGTTATCGTTTTTTTATGCAGTAAATTTTAAACTACTAATTATTCCATCTGAGATTGGTTGATCTTAACAAGTTGCCAACCGGAGCATGTAATTGTTATTGTAAGAGTTTCCGAGAAACTACAACTATAACTCTCCGTACAACAAAAATGTGAATCAGTTAGGACAGTGTACGACAATGAGATACCCTGTATACACTTTTCCAAAAGAAAAATTAGTTCGTCAAAGTTTATAATGATATGGAAACAAATAATGGATATGGAATGTTACCTAAAGAAGTCTAAGCAATATATTGTATAAGTGTACCAAATTTTGGGGGCTTTTAAAAAATAATATATAATGTAATTTCTGCAAAATTTGAAGCCTTTAGCTCTTATAGCCTCTGGATTAAGGAGCACATGTTTCTATCGCTATTCGAGGATACGTAAAGCATTTTTGAACGAGCAACGTATTACATTGTCCAAACCTATAATACTCTTGACCCAGGGTTAAAGGGTATAAAAACCAGGAAATTCTGATTGACTGTTTACTTACAAAGCAGACCATGCGATTTTATGACGCAAGCATACACACACTTGTATACATACTTGTTTATATACACACTCACACATAAACGCAAGTATTTTACGCATATAAGCATGCATTATGTATATTAAAGAGAGTAACTGTGGCAGTAAAAGTAGAGGAGTAAAAAATTTCTGGCACTGCAGCAACTGCAACAAAGTCGCTTTATGTATATAAGCGGCAGTAGGGGTCAGAAGAATCGGAGAGAGAGAGAAGGTCCGAAACTAATTTTCAAGTTTTATAAGAAGCAACAATGTACAATAGAAGGTAACCAAGGTGAAGCGTATAGTAGCCACATGCATTTTGCCAATCAGAATATGAAACAAAGAGAACAACAAAAAGTACATGTGAGAGAGAGAGTGAACAGTGGAGCGTATGAAGGTACAAAGAGAAAGTGACACTGACAGTAAAATTGACAGTCAAAGTTGAAGCAAGGCCACACTGTGCGCTGACACATAAATTGTAACGTGTTAAGTGTACTTTGGCAACGAACGTGTTTTGTGTGTGTGTGTGTGTGGATTTGTATCTGTGTGTTAGGTGTCAAATCAAGTAGCAAATGTATCCAAAACTGGCACGCTATGAGCGTGAAATGCCATACAGTCTGCAAACAATAAATGCTGCAAAATATGACCTACAGCAGATAGCCAAAAAACCATAGCATTCACACAGGCGCACAGTGGTCAAAATATTAACAAATATGCACGAATCGTTCAAAGATTTAATATTTTTATAAATTGTCATTGTAAGCATAAATCATCGCAGTTTTTCCCAGGGAATACACGCTCCCAAAATGAATTATTCTTCCTTTTTAGCGAATTAAACAAAAAAAATTGTTAAACAAAATTTTTTTTTAATCCTTAATTTGTTGTTGACGTTCCGTTGATGATGATGTTTTATTGAAAAAAAATGGCGTTAATCAGTTTTTCGAAAATTGCAAAGCAATGTTTCTTGATGTCGCACTTGACCAAGGTTGGCTGGTCGGACTTATATACAATATAACAAAGCTGCTGCCACAAAATAGCCACAAACTGCTGAAGTCGTATCTATACAAAACAGTCTTCGCAGTGAGATATAGCACAAGCACCGCAAAGGATCACGTGATCGATGTCAGAGTGCTCCAAGGCGGTGTTCTCGGAACAACCCTCTACATGCCGACAGACTCTCAGCTAAAACCTCTAGGTTTGCTGATAACATTGCGATTTTTATCCGCCTCAGATGCCCAGCAGAGGCAACTGCTCAACTGGCTCGCTAACTTTAGCTGTGGAAAGATGACTTGCGGATTGGCGCATAAAGTAAACTAACAAAAACTCTCAACAAAAAGAGGTCTAGAACAACGCAGGCATTTCACACCTAGACAGGCGAAAGCACGTAGAAGCACAAAAAGACGCATCTGAAACTTAGGACAAGTAGCCTTCACTGGCTTATAAACGCTTTTCTTTAGCCTGGACTATAAAGTCCTTCTGCATAACTGCCAGCTGAAACCTATTTGGATCTATGGCTCCGACTTATAGGGTAACGCAAGCAGATCCAATATTGGCATTATATACGAACACAGTTAAAAATCCTGAGAACAATCACACCGTGGTATCTTCGAAGCGAGTATATCCACAGAGACCTGCACATCAATCTCGTAAAAGAATACAATCACTTACCATATTAATTGTAAAGTAAATAGGAATAGGATTTGATTAATTACTAATTTCATTATTCCGACTTCATATTCATTCTCAGGGACATCAAAAACCCCCAAGTGAAAATTTATAAGAGAAATTACACAGTAAAAAATTATTGTCTCAAAGGTTAATGCAAATGGTAATGTCGTCGAAGGAATATATTTCGTAACTTTGAATAGCCATAACTTTGCGATTAACAAATCGTAATTGATCTCTTGAACTCTTAAATTAAAGGGTAAGAGTGGTACTAAATAATGTAACTGGAGAGACAGATCACAAAAAATGTTTGCACCCCGTACATAACCTTAAAAGGAGGAAAAAAAAAAACACACTCTTTAACGGGTACATAACCTCAAATATCTCAAAATCTTGACGTGATTGGCCTATTCTGACCCCGGATTCGGATTCTACGCAGCAAATTACTTCGGAAATGCCCCAACAACTGACATGACCCCGGTATTTGTAGACCTGTGTAATCAATACCTTACTCTTATAGACTGGCATCGAACTGAGATTTATAAAATCAAACAAAAAGGCAAGTTCAACTAGAATAAATATAATTAGTAGCCCGAAGGGATGTTAAAATTTTTTATAAAAAAAAAACAAAATTAAAAGAAAACAGTTGAAAAAAACAAAAGTAGATAAGAAGCGAATACATATACAAAAATGTTGCATTTATTGTAAAATAATTAAAGAAAAATTTCCCTGGTCTAAATTAGCACTAAAATTATAAGAGAAATTCATATTATACGTCCAGGAATTTCTATGAATATTGCGATTTATTTAGATTTATAGGCAAAAAATAATAAATATATAATCAAATTCAAATGTTCATTTATAAAAGTTAAGTTTGTAAAGAAAAGAAGCAAAACTTCGGAGTAGTATGCTACGCTCGTTTCCTTATTTTCGAAAATTTGCAGCTGGCATGAATAGTAGCTTATGTGGCCCAAGGAGATGCTCGTAAAATCAAAATTTGCTTATTTGTTGAACTCTCAAGTAGTAATAAAGTTTTAAATTTTTTTGTATCGTAAAGTCTTTACATATAGTACAGCACTAAACGAAAAGCCAGCTATTATAAATAAAAAATGCAAATTGCTGATTTTTTTAGTTCAAGCATAAATTTTAACGCGACTAAAAAACTATTTTAATTTATATTTTCTCTATATTTAGTGTAATTAGCATTTCCCAGTCTATGAGTCTCCTTTGTGTCTTAATATTCAGTGTGCCTTATACCTTTATTCTTTTTTTGTCCAACTTGCTACACTGTGGCACGTTATGGTGCGACCTTACACTCTCATACATATGCATGACCTAAGCTAAGCAACTGCCTTTGAATGGAATTTCGTCTAGTAAATTGAAAAACAGTTAAAAAAGATGCCCTGCGTTGGCTTTCTGGCAGTAGTAAATTTTTGAATCCTTCTGAATCTTTTTATACCCTATACCAAGAGGTCCAAGGGGCGAGTATATAGCAGGAAAAAGCTCGTTTTACAAAAATTCTCGTGATATATGATATGTATAGATTAAGCTATAATAAAATTATTGAAGTTATAATACAAGCAACCAAAGCCGAATAAGGTGTAATTAACAACCATTTTTCAAAATTACAAATTTACGGTTTGCTTTTTATTAACGAAAAAAAGTTTTTAAAAATTATGTTAAGCTTTAAGCTGAAAGAGTTAAGCTTTTAAGCACATTTCGAGTCTAAGGTCTTTTAAATCGGGTAAGAGCTGTAGATGCTATCGAACCATGTTTGTTAACGAGATAGTAACGAAAAACTAAAAAAAGTGCCCAAAAACATGTTTTTTGAAACAAATGTCGAAAACGGTGCTTAAGAAACAAAAGGGGTAATTTTCGTGTTTCTCGACCCAAAATAACCCTAAAAAAACACTTTTATACGAAGCATCACCCGATGACCCTCAAATTTGTAAACAAGTGTTATTGATCAAATGGATATAACGATTTGAAGAATGGCCCCAAATGCAGCATGCAGATGTGATCCTAGTAAACGAAACACCACAATGAAGTAAAAAATGGACGATTTGGTGAATGACGGCTTTTGATTTGTAAATTTTGATTAATTAATTAAAACCGAGCAACACAACAAAAAGTGTCGTAGGGCTTTTGCACTTCCTAACCTAAAAAAACACCATAAAGCGACATATACGTCAGAAACCCGACGTGCTGTGTTTTTTACATCGGATTAGAACTCAGATATCCAAGAAATATATAAAAAAATCGTCGTACGACCGCTGTCGAAAATAATTTTTTGTGATTTTTTTTAGAAGTTACGTTATAATAAAAGAAAAAATCGATCGGATTCTTTTAAACTTTTTTAGAAACGCTGAAACCAAGTACAAGCACGTCAGGTTTTTGACATAATCTTTAAAGCTCCCACAAAGCGAGGTATTTTGAAGGGTATCTACAAAATTTGGGGAACGAACTGGGCAACCCCAAAAATATACAAAACTCATTGCCGCACAATCGAAAAAAATATTGTTGGACCAATTCTCTTGGCAGATTTCGATTCATAAGGATGCGTATGTGCCTCGTCCCTTGCTTAGAACACTTTTTTTGGTTGGCTTTGTAAATTTGTTTTATTCTGTTGTTTTGTTCATTTTACTTATTACTTTTCGAAAATTTCCCATGCTCTCAAACGTTGATATATACCTTTAAAGATATACATTTTTTGAGCACCGTACCGACTGATGCAAACTTTTTTGATCTAATTTCTTTCAGCGCTCTCTTTTTCTTTCTGGAATAATAAATTGAATGCAATTGTAAAAATGCGTTTTTAGCCGCAAATATTACCGCAACTCCACGGTTTCCTGATGTTTTTTTTACTTGTTCATTCTTCTGTTTGCTTTGCATTTGTTTCTCTTTTTTCGCGCTTGTCGTCAAGTAACTTTAGAATGCAAGGGGAAGCAGGAGCGGAGAGATGCATGCATCTGCTGTTTTTACTCCGACATTGCAATGTATCTTTATTTGAGTATGTGTTGGTACGTGTGTCTGCGTGTGTGGGGTGTGTGTGGGGTGTGTGTGCGTGAGTTTGTGTTTGCTTTTGTAGTTTTATATTTGCCAAGTACTTCCGCTTTGGTGCTTTTTATGTTGCTTATTTTCTGCTTGGTTTTCTGGCTTGCACTGCTTTAACTCTCGGAGAGAATATTGAAGTGATTGGCATGTTGGTTAAGAGCCAAAGATTGTCGGAAACGGCGGGGTAGGGAGGGCTCTGATACTGACAATAACATTTTGTTGTTATCTGGTATGCTTCACCTATTTGACAGCGTGTAAATGTGTAAATCGAAAACACGAATCAGCTATTTGTGGTTAACATAAAACAATAAAGTAATCAAAGCATTTTTAGGAATTTCTAAATAGAAATATAAAGTATATGTACACATTTTGATGTTTGTGACAACACATGTTTTCCTTTCAATAGAAGCACTTTGCATTTATTTCATTGCATAAAAAAACATAAATCGAAATCATTTTCGGAATGTGGTATTTTTACAAATGTAATTCGATGTAATTTGAATTCGCTGAAACTCAAAATATTATCTCGAAACATTGACTTTGAAATAAGCCCAAATCAATCTAAAATTGTCTTATCTAACATATCCATAACCCAAGTAATCCAACCAAACCAAGTTTACTTAACAAAGTCTTTAGTTCTTAATTTTTCATTATATCCAGTTTAGCCCATTTTAGCTGCCATTTTCAATAGCTAGTGTTTCTAAGAATATTTCATTTTATAATATTTTAGATTTAAGTTCGTTTTAGCAATAGCAGCTGCTATTATTTTATAATGGGGGTTTGTGGCAACTGGTGCAAGGCGAGAGCAAGAGCGGCTCTCACCCGAGCACTCAATCTAACAAAGGACTGCAGCCCGATGATCGCGTGAGCGAAAATAAGTCAACGTTGGACCATGGGTCAAGAAAGTAGAAGTACGTCGCGTGTGCGCATTGTTAAACTAATAATGAATATACCTAAAACATACATAACTACTGCGTTATTACAGGATTCAAAAAAGAAACACAAAGCAAAAAAGTGTTGTGGATGAAAGTAAACACCAAAATATATTATATTTTTGAAAGGACTACTCAAGAAAGTATACATTTTTAATTTTTATTTATATAAAGAAAATTGAATTTTTGACTCTGATTTTTTGATCTAAAAATAAAAATTCTGAAGTATTAGTTTTAGAATAGAGAAATAATTTAAAAAGATGGCGTACGTTAAAGTCGGGCGCAGACGACTTTGGAAACCCTGAACCACCACATTGCAATTAAGTCCGACATATTGCTTAAGACCTCCAAAAGATATTTTATTCGGCCTTGGCTACGATATTTTTATAAACAAAGAGAAATCAGTCGAATTTTGCACCAAAAAATGTTTTTTGACGAATCGGTCCTATGGGGACTATAGTACCAAATTTGGTTATGATATCTTCATTTACAAACGAATTATCCATCTAAAACTTTTGGTTTTTTTCGAGGTCCTCTGAAACACCCCTATGGGAGCTATATAATACAACCCCGATATCGAAAAAGTCAAATGAACTTGTCTCCCCTGACATAATTACCCATCTAATCTGAAAATTTGGTCGCTCTACCTCTTACCATCTCTGAGATCTAGGCATTCATACAGATAGACGGACTGACGGACATGGGTATTTCGACTTCTCTAGTCACCCTGATCATATTTTAGGTAACTTTGGGGGGTCTCCGACGTCTCCTTCTGTATGTTACATACATTTTCGGCTTGCACAAACACAATATACCCTTTGTACCATACGGTACAGGATATAAAAAGAAATAATTATTTCCTCACGTTTTCAAGTTTTGCTATGCTGCAAGTATATTGGAAACCTATTTTAAGAAAAAAGCAGTGTATGTCTTACATACATAAATTACATAAATATCTTTAAACAACAAAAACAAAGTCACTTTTAGATACACAAATAAAAATCCAATTTATTAAAAAACTAAAATTTTCACTCTCTTTCACTTTGCAAACTTTTGCGCTAAAATAAAAACAATTGTGCATATAACACTCAATTACCCGAGATACTATATATTTATAGTATACAAACATTTTGATATGCATGACTTTTTTTATTAAAATTAAATAATCTTTTTATGAAGTTATTTGTGTGCTTTTTCAAGGTGCTTAAAAATTTATGCTGAGTAAATTTAATACATACCAAAACAAAAGATATCGTTGAACTTTAATATTTAATAATATTTCGCATGGAATGACAAAACTTCATAAAAAAAAAATCCCATATGGGATATCCCAAATGGGTTCGAAATATTTCGAACTGCGTATAGGCCTTAAGATACAAACTTTGCTTCTTTCCTGTACACAAAAATACTAAATTCAATTTCACTTTCTAGGTGACTTATTTCTCTATATTTCTTTGATTCTCTCTTTGTTTCTAATTATTTTTCTGTTTATTGAAATTTGTATTTTTTTTTATGTATGTGATTTTTTTTTTTTTAAGATACGATTTTTAGCTCTTTATTTACTTAATTGTTCATCAAATTGTCGACTTAAAAACAAAGTTCCATAAGTAATTAGAAAAACTTTTATTGTCATTATGCGTTATTGCATTATTGTGCATAGTTGTACGCCCCCAGAGATTGCTTCATTGAACAATGTTTTAAAAAACTCGATTGGCTTTTCATAAATGGAAATGCAATATAAACTTGCAATTACATAAGCGCCCCTTGGCCAAGGGCTTCTAATTGAAACCGGTTAGGTGCAATATAAAATATATGCTTGTTGGATGTTTGACTTTTTATTTTTGCATTCTTTGTTTTTCGTACCCTATGGTTAAGGGGTACATTCAAATTTTGAAACAAAATAATTTATATTGTAGACAAAGAGAAAGACTTTGAAGAGTACGTATATATATACTCAAGAAAAAGTTTTGTTTTTTATAATAGTAAATTTTTAATTTTTTTGGGTGACATTTTTTGTAATAACCAAGGTAATGCAATTAATGGTAGTTTGTATATGTATAAAGAACTGATACTCTTAAATTCTTATTTCTATATGTACCAAATAAAAGTAAAAATGTCTTATCTTCAGATTTCGCACAGCTTAAATTTGATACGTGAAGTCTTTATTCCTAGCTTAACTTAAATAAACTTTTTCTATCATACGCAGAATGAAAAATTTCGCACGGAATGACAAAACTTCATACAAAAAAAATGTAATACAGTCGAGGCGGTGCCCGACAGTGTAATACCCTGTACCTTTTTTTATCGAAAAAAGTTTTATTCCTGCATATTCTTTCTATGAACTTTCCAATTGGAATATTTTATTTGTTGGTGCAAAACGATATTTATACCTATAAGTTCCGCAAATTTTAACCGATGTTGATGAAAATCGAAATTTACGTCAAAGAAGTTATTTAAAGTATATGAGGAAAGTTTTAAAGGGATGTGTTGAGGGGTGTGGGAGAAAACACGATAAATCGATTGCGGGGGGTGGGGGGCCTTGATAAAATTTTGATGTAGATTGGTTCATTAGAGCCACAGGAATCAGCTTACCAAAAATTGTAATTCTAGTCCATTTGTTACTATAATTACGTAGAGTCAAATATTGACGCAATTTATAGGGAAGGGGTAGTGAAATTTGTACATTTTAGGCTATAACTTTTGTTGTATTTGTCCGATGCACACAGATGCATGCAACCACAATGCATCGCTCTGTTGAATTTCAGACTAAAATATTAAACGGTGTAGTCAAAAATCGCGAAACTCTGCTACGGGGAAACGGGGAAAGATATGGACATGATTCAATAAACTTGATCTTCTCAGGAAATATGCGCATCAGCTGGTAAAGTTTCGTATCTCTAGCTCTTATAGTCTCCGAGATCTATGTGTTCATACAGACGGCCAGACGGACAGACGGACAGACGGCCAGACGGACAGACGGACATGGCTCAATCGCTACCCGAGGTTATGATAAGCATTTTGGTATAAAGGACTTAGGGTCTGCCACGCCTCCTTCTTGCAGTTACATACATTGCACAAATCTAGTATACCCTTTGTACCTATAGGTACAGGGTATAAAAATCCCATTTGGGATATCCCATACGGGCCTTTAGGTGAATCTGTATATTTTTTTTATTTTATTTTTTTTTATATTTAAGAAAAATATTTCTAAAAATTATGATCTCATCAAACGTAAAAATAGCATAAAATTTGTGGTTCAATTCATGCCCCATTCGAATTTTGATTTGATTATTCAATACAACAGAAGTAGCCGTTGATTTGCCAATCCACGAACTTTACCAGCATAGGGTATCTCCTATACCTCAGTACTACTACCTATAATGGAAATTGTAAGCAGAGAATATGCAAATCTTAATGCACAGCCGAGCGTGTGAACTTAACATTTTATTGATACTTAGCTGATGCAATTTGCCTATAAATGTAAATTATGTTTAAATAAAGATGGAAATTAAATGCAAAACTATTCACTATTTTTCATTACAATTCATTAATGCATTATCATCTTTTATTTTAAGAGCAGCAACTGTGCTGTGTGATTGTTCTTATTTGCTTGCTGATGCAAATGAGATCTAATAAAGAAAATTGCAGCTAACTGTAATAGAATATGCTGTGTGTATGTGTGTTTGTTGGTGGAAGTGGACGTAGTGTGTACATGTGAGTGTGATAAATAAAATTTTTACCAAATGAGACAGTTTGGCAGTCAGCAGAACGTTGTGACAAGCTCCAGAGATTGAGGAAACCTTGAGTCTAGCAGCTTGGACTACAAAAACAAAAAGCACACAGACACAGTCACACATAGTCTCTCTCATACGCTGGGCAGCATAACTTATTTAATAAAGAATTACAAAAGACCATTTGCTCATTTGTTTTGTAGTTGTAGCTATGAGGGAAACATGAGCGGCAAGTGCAGTATCCGTGCTCAAACCAAGCTTTGCATCATACATACATACAATATAGCTGTGTGTGTGTTTGTCGTGCTCTCTAGTATAACGTCACATCTGTTGCCATTGCTTTACACATGTTACATGTCTCTCCCATCTCCTACATCATCACGCGTTTTTCTGCGGTTGGTTCGCTCTCAACGTTTCCGTTAAGCATTTTAATGAGAATCGTGTGTACCGTGCATTTCGACTCCTGCATCTGTGGTTGTGTGCGTGAAAGAGAGCGTAATAGTGAACCACAAGCAGCTGCTGCCTTTGATGACAGCTTTGGAGCAGTGATTTTTCTCTCTGCTGCACAGCTGTTGGTCATTAGACAGAGATTCATTTGTTGATGGATTGGTTACCTTTAAGTTTGCTAAGCTTTTGTCTCACTTTGCTTTGAAGTTGAATCTTAAATAAAGTAAGTGTTTCAAACCAATTTTTGGGAGATCTGGTTCATGTCTAGCACGTCTGCTTAAGTTGAACGAGTTTTTTTTAACCATCGACCGAATTTGTGCAAAAGATGAAAGACTACTTCAAATAAGTTTTTACGAAAGTGTATTAATATGAACTGTATGGACTTTGTTGACTTGTCAGAGACGATAAATGTCACTAACAAACAAAGAATGAATGTACAATAACACAAGGAACTGGCAGAACCAAGCCATCTTTAATTTTTATTTAAAAGAGTTTTCATACGATTATTTAATAGTTTGCATTTTTTTAGTTTCGTCATATATACAAAGATAAATGAAAAAAATTAATTTTGTTACCTAAATTTTTGCAATCATTGTACTAAACAATTGTTCTCGTCTTGAACAATTGTTCTGTGCCAAAGTTTTTGGTCGAATGACCCAAAATGTTGCTAAAAAGAGATGGTCGCACTAGTCATAAATATTGCAAATGAAAGAAATGCGTATATTAAATATTGTTTATTATTGTTTTAAGTTTTATTAAATTGGAATAAATAATCATTAAAAAAAACGAAAGAAGTACATATAACCATTAAGAATAGAATTTTACAACTCTAAGAATTCTGAAAATTTTTAAAATAAACAAAACGCATACAAAATTGTGCTTGGAAAAAAAACCTTTTTTTTGTGGCCTTTACAGTCGGAAATATCATGTTCATTACCATTTCGTTACCACAGGGCCGTCAGCCAATAGGTATCACGTGTAACCACTTTGTGTGGTACGCGCCGTTAATGTGATACACTACTGTTAGTGCGACTATACTCTCCCCGTGAGGGCGGCTGGAAGCAGGTCCTTGGCACGGTCATGTCTCTACCTTGGATGCTGACTAATTGTAGTCGGGCGAAGAGGAGAACACTCTTTCATAAAAAATTACCCAATCTAACGTGGAACATCATACGCCGACAGATGCATGGCCGAGGGGGTGCTCGGTCGCTAGTATGTGGACTCTGGATACCTGTCAACCTCCAGTTTTAATCTTTGACCTCCCACGGTACCTTGGGCCATCCCGTGGGCGATATCCCCGCCCCGAGTATAAACTTTATCTTATGGATACTTATAATATTTCAGATGAGTTTGATAACACTCTGTAAAATGACATTAACACTTTTTTTCAAAGTGGAAGATCAGTTTTGAATTTTAAAATTAAAAACTGAAAATGATAAAAATTAAAAAAAAATAAATCTCAAAAATAAATAAAATTCTTTTTTTTGCGTCAGCATCTTTATTCGTTTAGAACAGCGGTGGGCACTCAGACGGCACGCGTGCCAAAGAGCTTTCACACGTACGAGAAAAGAGCTTTTTGCCGTAAAAGCTCTCCTCGTACGTGTAAGCAAGAATCTAGCTAAATTTACAATGGAACGTAAAGCAGAGCCGCACAGCAAAACACAAAAATGCACACACTGCATGTTTTTGGTTTTTGTTAGTCATTAAAATATGAGTGTATAGCAGGCGTCACTTGCAAAGAGTAATAATATGGTATGAGCAAGTAATATTTTTTTTTCAAAATTTTTAGGCGAAATTGCACTGCTCAAATGCACTCACAGATCACATTTGATTAATTTAATTTAAATAAAATGTTGGGCATCAGAAACAAAAGTCAATTACATTATCGAATTAAATGATAACAGCAAATAGATCTCAGCTATGCCAAAAAAAAACAGTTTCGGCCCATTGTACGTCGGCATTTTCGAAAGCTCTTTTTTGTTCACGTACACAGGCACAAAAAAATTGCATTAGTAGTTTTGCCCACCGCTGGTTTAGAAGATATGGCTTGTTAAAGAATAGTCTAAAAATGAAAAACCAAATTTTCAGTTATTGATAACTCGATAAATCATCGGAATTTTGCAAAAAAATTTGACGTGGTTACTATTGGCTAGTAGAGCTCTACCAAATATGTCAAAATTATCAAACTCGGAAAAGTTTGGAGAAAAGTAGCCCGCTTCACTTATTTTCGCCGATACACATATGTTATATACATATTCGACAAAGTTTGCAAACATTATTTAAGTACCTATTATTATACTTAGTAGTTAAAAGGAAAATAAAAATATAATGAAAGGATTTCACTTTTCAACACGTAATTTCTTTAAACTACACCAATTCTAATCTAATATGAATTGGTTATTTACTTAAAGTGAACTTACGCTTCTCTGTCAGAGAGATTAAAACTTAAGCAGTTTACGACATTTCTCTCTCTCTCGCATTTCCGTCTAAGCGCTTTAATTTGCAATTAACTATCAATTGGCTTTAATCGATAAACTTAGATAGCGAACAAAGCTAGCACGCCTGAGTTGGCACTGCCACTGCCAGGCGACAAGTGGCATGGTTACCCTCGCCTGTGGACTCATTGTTGCAAATTGGTTGACCAACTTTATGCCGATAAATATGAATTGAACTGCAAATGACTGGCTGAGTAAAACACCGCATCCTGGTAAATGGATTTAATTAAAGTTGGCATTCCCGTATGCCTCGTTATCAATCAAAAGCAAGCGCGGCTTTAATTCCATTATTGGTTATTGGTATGAGTAAACATATGAGTAATAAAATAAAAAAAATACTATCAAAAGTACATTGTTTACTTGTATATATACATTTATGTATATGCAGATGCACGCACACTGACGCGGAAGTTATTGTACATATTTACAATGCAGAGAAGTTGAACTGTCGGTTGTACGAGAACGTCTTGTTTTTTAATTAAAATATATGTGTACACATATGTGTATATGTACAATATAAATAACACATTGTGGTATTGTTTTCACCATTTCTGTAGCTACCAAATGAGAACTACAGAGCGAAAATTACAGAGTATATGCAATTTGTGGATACATATGTATGTGTTCTTTACAAATTGTCTGAGCGTTTTGCTTAAAAATGTAGATTGGATTTAGGTTTATTTAAAAGTTCTTAACAAAAAAACAACGTTAAAGTTTTTTAAAGGTTTTACAAAATAAAAATTAATAAAACTTTGTACTTGCGGCTTTAATCCTTGCCCATGACGACAATCAAGTTTCTTTATTCTGTAAATCTGTCAAAATCTCTGAGGGACTTAATTTTGTTGCGAATGCTAGTATCAAGTGCACAAATTTAAATAATAGAGCCCTTTTAACTGTTTGCCAATCCTTGATGTGGTCACACTTTTAATATTGAAACTCTGTCGATATTAAATTATCGAAGTCTATAATAAATTTCATTTTCATTTAAATTCTACTTTAAATTTACGTTGCTGTGTTCATACTATTTTTGAATATTTAACGACCGCTTGGTGGTTGGTATGGTATAAATGATACAGCAGCTCCGTGCTGAACAGGCGCAGCAAAGAACTACAGAGCTTCGTTAGTATTCCATGTTAATTAACAAAAAACTCTACTCCAGTCTCTTGAATACAAAAATATAAATGTAGCGCCAAATTACATACAAGGAATCAGTAAAAATCTCTTTTTCTCAACAGTTGGAGAAGATTGACCCCTAGGAGATCAATCGATTGGTAAATAATATTAGGAATCGCATGAAAGCCTTTATAAACCCCAAAGACAGCCTTATTTAACATTTTTTTCTTTTTCCTGTTTTACTCCTCTTGGGAGCTTAGGGCCTCTACAGGAGCTTTCCATCGAACTCTATTTTGCGCTGTTTGTTTAGCTGTAATCCATGGTATGTTTTGCTTCGCCAGTTCTTGAAGGGCAGTCCGCCGCCAGGTTGCTTTTGGTCGTCCTACTCGTCTGCTTCCTTGGGGATTCCAGACTAGTGCCACCCTAACAATGCTGCTTGATTCCTTTCTGAGAGCATGACCTTTCCATGTCCATTTGCGTTTCCTGATTTGGAGGTGGATAGGGGACTCATAAGTGGTGCGCCACAGTTCTGCACTTGATATTCTGTTTGGCCAGAATATCCCGCATATAATTCGCAGGCACTTGTTGCTGAAAGCCAGCAGCTGTTGCACAATTCTTCCTGTCATCAACCACGTCTCGCTGCCGTATAGCAGTATAGACTTAACACATGCATTGTAGATTCGCAGTTTTGTGCGTCGGCTTAACTGCCCGTTTCTCCATATGCGGTATAATCTCTTATTTAACATAAAAAGTCAAATTTTTTTTCTAACATTTTTAATGTCTTTTACTTCTGAAACATATGCCTAAAATATTATTCTTCAATATGCAAAAAAAATGTGCCGTTGTGGTACTTATGTGCAAACTAGAATTTTTTGGTGTCCATATAATTTGTGTGCACACTGTATGTATGCAAATGTAAAGTTTCTTCACCACATTTATAATTATTTGTTAATTTATATATGTTTCGTACTGGCAATAAAGTTATATATTTGTAAGTAGTTATTACCAAAATTACATAATATTTAGTTAAAAAAAAAGTGGCTATGAAAGGCTTGTTTATGGTTTTCAGACTTATTAATTTAAATGAACAAACTATTTCAACGATTTTTCATTGTTTTTTTTTTTTTTTGGTTCATTTAAATTAAATCATTTCTTTGCAGGTTTATATAGATCGAAAAAAATCTATAAGAAAAACACAATTCTCTAGCTCTAGCTCGTGTATAGCAACAATCTATATATATAAAAGAGAGTTACTATGTTAGTTACACCATTTATAACTCAAGAACGGCTGGGCCGATTTTGATGATCTATGGTTTGTTGGATTCGTCTCCGCACTGGTTAACAGAGTAAATCATAAAACATCGGGAAAAATCACATAAAAAGAAGAAAACCGCGAAATTCTCTTCCTGAGGCATGGGGCCAGATATCGACATAAATCGAAGATCTTCATCTGCGTCACTATTTTGCGCAGTAAATTTCAGCTCCATAGCTCTTATAGTCTCTGAGATCCTTTTACTCATATGGACAGACGGACAGACAGATATTGCTGTATCGACTCGGCAGTAGATGGTGATCAAGAATATGTATAGGTCTACCACGCCTCCTTCTGACCGTTACATACAACTCAACAAATCCGTAACCATAAAATGACTCGAGGCAATTTTCGACGTGCTATAAAAAATATTTCACACATTTGATAACAGCTCGCATCCTTTCGTCGGCATTGGCCCAAGGGCATTGTGGCGCATTGAAGTAATGGAAAAGTGAAATTGACTTTATTGACTCCGCCACCCGAGCCATTGCATTCATTGCTTCGTGGCAGGATGCAGAAATTCGGCGACTAGAGTAAGTTTGCAACTATACTTAGAACGCAGCACAGAGAAGACATAGAGTCTAAGATTGTAGAGAAGAAACACTATGCTTAGAAAACAGCTCAGAGAAAAGTTGGAGTTAAGGACTGCAGAGCAGGAGCGTAATATATTGCGTAGATCACAGAGCAGATAGATTTAAGATGTTTGGCGAGACGGGCAAGTAAGGAATACTATGCAAAGAAGACTGCTCCGAGAATATTAAGATTTCACCATTTCAGAGCAAGATCGTGAAACATTGCGTTGATAGCAAAGCAGACAGGTAGGAAGTTGTTAAGAAACCTGTAGACAGATAAATAGACAAGTAACACAGCACAATACCAATTCGCTTTTTGAGAACGATAACGAAATAATTAAACAGCGACCCGATAATGTTTACTTTTGCTGTAAAGACTTGATGTTCCCTCACCAAATAGAAAGAATTAGTAGGGATTATATAGAAACTGATGTGTTAAGTTAAGATATGCTTCATCTGGCAGATCTGTTTCCTTTTATTAACGGCATATTAACATTTTGCAGAACTTGCATTGCAGATTTAACAGATTTATCAGAAGGGCTAAAAAGCTTAACATCATTAGAGTAAAGATTAATGTCACCTCGGCTATCGTTTCTGATAATTAAGTCATTGGGATATAAAGCAGAACAGTATCAAAGGAGTCATTGTAAACATTTTTATTCCATTGTTTCAGGGTATTTTAAAGTCGGGCTGATGAACATTATGAAAATACAGACTTGCACAGGGTATATAGTAATCTGGACAATCGGAATTGAATAAAGCACATCGTACGGTGATTGGCGAGCGAAGCACGCAGGGGACAAAGCCCCCTAGTGTTTACATATAGACGAATATTCATGCAGTTATTATTATATGATTTTTTACAGTTTAATTATTCCTGTTGTAATTTTTATAGGTATAATTTCCAACCAAAATACATATTTTCTACATTGTAAATCCAAAACATACATTTTAAAAAAGTCTTGGGACATCATTCACAGATTCTGATGCTTAGTACTATAGCTCCGTCAAAAAGAAAGTCAAATTTTGACTCAAATCTCTTGTGGTCTCCGAGATCTACGTGCTTATAGAGACAAACATGGCTTAATGGCCACCCAAGATTATATTAAAAAATTTTAAGGAAAAAGCTAGGTCCTATGGGCGTAGGTTACAAAATGTTGTCTCTTAAGGCATGCTCTTGCTTTTGCATACTGCGTATGGGCCTTTAAAAATAAACTAGCAAAATTTTCAACCACGCAATGTAGATGGCCCAAAAGTTGTACAGTACCGTAGCCAAGATTTACTCTAGGTATTCCATAATCATGTTTTGCAATTTTGTTGACTCTATATTTATTGACCTTCACTTAGGAAGATACAACGTTTTTGTATTTATTTTGCCCATAAAACTTTTTTCGTATTTGGTATTTCTTTGTACAATTTGAACACATGCCACTTTAATTACATACTTTATCTCACCTTATTATTATAATTACACTGATGACATTTGAAATCGAAGCGCATTGCTTGCACATTGTTTAGCACTTTAAGCAAAAAGCATTTACCTGATTGAATAAATTCCAATAATTTAAGGAAAAGCACACAATACCACAAATAGTACTTTATTAAAACGACAGCTAAGACGAAAAACAGCTCGATAACATTTTAAACCGGAAACGTGCAATATATGAGGTAAGAGGAACAAACCAAACCGAACCGAACCAAACCAACGACGCGCGCAATTAAAACTAAACTAAAAAACCGGCACACAAACTTCTAAATATGAAATGGAATGGAAATAAATACTGCGAGCAACAACAACAAAAGCGTGCTGCTCGGCCTACGCCGACGTCTGCGTCGACAGCGACGTCAGCAGCGACGATAGCGTCAAAGCTTAGACAGGTTTCTGGCTGGGATTTGCATGCTCTGTTCTGCTCTGCTGTGGTCTGGTCTGGTCTGTAAAGCCAAGCAAAGCTTAACATTTCAAATGTTTTCAGTTTGTTTTTAAAATAAACTTATTTACATTTTAAATTTTTTATTGTAATTGCAAAGATTTGGCGGCCCTCGCCAGAGACACAATCGTGACGGCTTTCAGTGTCAGCCGCACTTAAGTTGGTCACTCTTGGAGGTGTGTCAAGAACATACTTGGTACGTACTAGTCCCCAAGACCTTAAAAGAATTATTAAGTATCGCTGCGGCATTTGAGCTTGGAAAATTTTGCAAGTTTTTCAGTTTGATGCTTGCTAAGTGGACCGCAAATAAACAGCTGACCGCAAGCTGCGGTTGACAATAAAAAACCGAGAATTAAGAAAACACAAAAAAAAAATTAAATTTGATTTGAGATGATTATTTACACTTGTATGCATCTCTGACAGAGATTATCATCATCTCTGGCTTAAAATATTTTGCATGAATTGTTGCTTGATTTATGTGACGCATGAATGTAATGAAAACCTAAGGGCTCTTAGATTAGTTTTCATTTAAGGAACTAGTTTTGTTAAAGATTACTTAATGATTATTATATTTTTTGGTGAAGGGAAATACTATTACATGTAAGATTGTTAGTTTTTAACTGGTTAACAAGAGAAGCTTCAAAACATTGAATGGTAAATACTAGATAGATGAACTCGGTTTTCGGTTTTTCAAATTGTAAACACTTTTGGTTTTGGGAGCAACCATGATAAACTTGTTTAGAACAAGTGGAATCTCTAGGTTAAAAAAAAATAAATAAAATTTAATTTTAAGCAGCAAACTGGTTAAATTTAAAGAGACCATTTCTTAAAACAGCCCAAATGTAGAATTATCATGGATGTATAGACTGATAATGGTAATAAAAAAAATAAAATAAAATAAAATAAATGGGACATTCCGACTATAAGATACACTATACTTTTCTTAGTTTCCACTGTATTTTTCGATTTTCAAAAATGTTGTGTGTGACTTGAGGGTTGGTAACACTGGTCAACATGTTAAGTGAAAAACTTTGTGTGAGTGTAACGGGGCCAATGTCAATGTAAGGCCGGTATGCAGTTCCAAAATTCACAATCGCACAAGAACTGCAAATTTATTACTGCCCTAATGACCAGTGTGTGCATATAAACGCAAAGTGGTATTTTTTGTCGGATTATATTTTTTTATAATCAACGCGACATGATTTTTTATATTTTTGAATTTGAACTCTTAGAGCGTGTGGCTCCACAGCTCACAACAAGTAATAAATATTAATAATAAGTTTTGATTGCGGCGGCAAAACAGAACAGCTGTTGTTACTGCTGGCGCCATCTTACGTTAAGCATTGTTTTGTTTGTTTAACTAAGTCCTTTAGCAATCAAACGCATTAATTGCTAATAATAAACTTAATACTTTATTAATGTTAAATAATACAAGTAAATAAATGATGCGTCGAAGTGTGATGGTTTTTGGCGCGAGACGATAGATAGATAAAGCGATGATAGACGCCTCGATAATGCCTCGTGCCGATTGCAGCAAAACGCAGAGTTTATCGCACTCTCGCCTATCGGCAATACTATTTCGGTGTTGCCACAGTCCACTTACTGCTGGCGCCATCTAGTTAGCTTGCGCTGGCGCCATCTTTCGTAAAACATCTGTTAAATCATAGGACAACACTGTTTTGTTTCTTTTTCCGCATCCACTTACCGTACGGGCTTGGACATGATTTTATTTTTATAACTATTTTATTTAAGTAAATTTTTTTCTTGTACAGCTGTGATTTTTGATGCTACATACAGACCATTGGGCGGCAATTGTAGTGAAATTTTATTCTGATGCTCTTTTGGTCTTAAAAAGCAAAACAGACAATCATACAGACGGAAGAATTTATAATCAATATTCTTGCACTAAATAAATATACCCTTGTACCAAATTACAGGGTATTAAAAGACTCAGTGCTACGCCAAATTCGACAGTAGGATTTTTTATGTAAATTGGTATGGATTTATACTTTTATGTTAATACTTTAACTTTTATTTAACTTTGTTTCGACTGACAACCTAATCCGAGTGTAAAAAACAACAAGTTTACTTTGCGCTGAAATTTAAAGATACAGAAGAAACTAAAGTGCTTAAAAAATTGTGCTAAAAACTAGCTGTTGAAGGTGTTGCATTTTTTACAGCAGAGAGAGCCATCTGATCTGATTCATTAGCATGGCGTATACGTAATATGTGGTATAAGTATTTGGTATCTTGTGTTGAAGAGTTTTAAATAGTATGTTTAATCATTATAATAGATAGCAAAGTACCATCAGTGTTACGGACACCAAATTTAACTAAAACGCGTTAAATTATTTTTACGGAAACATTGCAGATATCTGACAATGCGCAAAGACTCACTTTGACAGCGAATTTTAATTTAATTAAAAACTTGCAAACATCGACATATAAATGTGGAATTTCAACTGAAATTACTTATAAAAAAAGTATATATTATTTTGCGTAGTTTTTGCACTAATGAGATATTCGGTCATTTTGGTATTAAACTAAAGTGTCATTCAAAACCAACAGCAACGCCGTCGATGACGTCAAATGAGTTTTTTGCAATGTTTTTGGGCTGGGATTTACACATAGTATGGTGATTTAAACAATATCTATTAAATATGTGCAGGTTTTTTTTATAGCACTTTAATTTAAATGTTTAATATGAAATTAAAGGTCCAAAATTTAATGCAATTTATTGCTTTAAGTAACGTTCTCAAATTATGCTGCTTTTAAAGACTTTTAGCTACAATTAAATTTGCATTTTACAACTTTAAGTTTATAATAAAAAGATATTACATAAACTGGCCATTATATTTAATGAAATTTTGAAGGTGCAAAAGTAATTATTGAGTATAATTTAAGCATACATTAATTATATAAAATGTGTTTTTATACCCTGTACCTATAGGTACAAAGGGTATACTAAATTTGTGCATTGTATGTGACGGCAAGAAGGAGGCGTGGCAGACCCCAAGTCCTTTATACCAAAATGCTTATCATAACCTCGCGTAGCGAGCCAGCCATGTCCGTCTGTCCGTCTGTTTCATGAAAAGGATATAATACTGTAAGCGTGGTCGTCGTGGCCATTTGGCTGATGTTGTTTTTCATTATTAACGGCATACCTTCCTCTTTATTATGAAATAAACATCCGATCATTTATCTCAAAAAATGTTATTTTTCTTTGAATACCAAAATAACACCTCTTATTGGAAAACCCTTTATAATCGGCTTAGAAGCCCAGTAGCTAGTGCTCGATAAATTAATCTTAAATTTAGTATTAGATTTAGTTTGTTAAAATAAAAAAAATAAAATATATTAAATGTGTGTCGTATTTTGGGGCCATCCATGCGAATAAATAATTTTTATAAGCCTACCATGTGTTTTTGATCGTTATTCAGAATAATTAGCCTGGGGAAAAAACAGGGCATACCTATTGAAGTAAAAATAATATAATTTATGACGCCTTCAAAAAAAAATAATATTTCTACATAATAATTTAAAAAAAATATATATATCAAGATTTTCGATAAATTTTTTAGCATTGCACACAAGGCCCGCGTAACCAGATTTTGGCCAAAAGTCCCCCAGAAAAAAGTCAAAATTTGGACAAAATGACAGTTTAATATGTTTTTACACATTTAAAGGTATCCTGTGCAAAAATAATTATTGAATTATAATTAGTGGGTTTTAAGTTATCGGCAATCAAAATTGATATTTTTTATTTTATGAGCTTTCGCGATAATTTACAGAAAAAAAACCTGCATTTACTATGATACATGTAGCTATGAAATCTTCATTCACTTTATTATTTTTAAATATTACTTCACAGAAAAAATAAAATTGAGCTTAAAAACTTTTTGGTTTTAAATATATTCGAGTAGTTATAAAGATTTTTTTGTTTTTTGTTATCATTTGGCTATTTTGCTTTGAGGGTACCTCCGACTACCACTCGATATTTGATCGAAAAAATTTTATATATTTCTTTAGATATTTTACAAGAAAATGTAATTCATCACGATTTTCGGAAATTGAATTTTGTATCAAAAAGTTAATTTTTTGAATTTCGTAGATGCAAATCAAAAAATGTAAAAATTATAAATTTTGACGAAAAAACGTAAAAATTTAAATATGGATTTTTGAAATTTTTTTCGAAAATTAAAAGAGCATGCCAAAAAATTATAGCTTTTAAAAATCAGATTGATTGGTGGTGTCGTCTTTTAGTAATTGGCTTGGAAAGCTGAAACTGTTTGGGGCTATAGCTCCAAAGCCATTCAATATTTTGGGTATAGCCTATTTTTTTGGTTTTTTTAAATTTTTTCCAAAAATATTTTTTCATTTTTTAACACATTCGCTAAAATAATAAATTTATAAAATGATCTCATTTTTTTCTTTTCCTAAAATATCTCAATTACCATTGGTTTTTAAACGCGTCTTCTTAACCCATCTTTATGTAGCTTAAATATGAATAAAATAAAAAAATAATGTTACAAAACAAAACTAATATGTATTTAATAATTTTTTTTTTAATTGTAGGAAAAAAATGTTGTTTGATTTTGTCAAAAGACGTAAAAATCATGAAGGATTGGGAAAACTTTGGTATAAGTGAGTTGTGTTCGGAGGGGATTACTTTGTAGGCGACGAAATACATTTGGATGAATAAATGAAGGGCTCTTGAAAAAAAAATGTATGAAAAAAATTCAAATAAATAAATATTAACAAATTAACGATGCTCAACAAATCTGAATCATTCGTTTTAAAAATCTGTTGGAGGCAGTTTGTGGTACCTTATCGAGAGAGAGAGAGAGAGAGTATTTTTTATTAAAAATAATATCTTGTATGAAAAAAAAGTATTAGCTAAATAAACAACTTATTGGCACTAGCTCAAGATTTAGCGATAAAAAAATTATTTTTGCACAATAATGGGCTCTTTATGATTCAGATGGAAATTAAAGCCAATGAGTCAACAGTGGAAACCACCAAAGAAAGAGTCAGAACTGAACCCAATATTGTTGTTAATTTAAATTGATTAAATTAGCTAATTAAATATAAAAATAAAAAAATTGTTAGTATTAATGTTAAATATTTTATCACAATATGCTAATTAAATTTTACAGTCTATTTTAAGAAAAAATTTAATTTGTTTTGTACAGACTAATATTTATTTAAGCCAAGAAGAAATAATAAATTGTGTTACTATAAATTAATTTAAACAAATTTTTTTGTTTTCAGTGTTTTAAAAGGTGAATGATTTACAATAACTATATTGAATAATTAAATGAACATTTGTTAGCATAGACAAATTATTTTATGCAAACAGTCAAGAACGTGCCTAACACTAACACTCTAAACATCAAACATAAAGTTTTTTTGTGTGTAAACACAATTTATTTAAAAATTCTTCAATAAGTGACACTAAATTACAAAATATATTAAATATATTAGAATTCCATGTTATAATTAAAATTTCTTTAATATGTAAAATCAATATTTTTTAAAATATAACTTTATATGACTTTTATTTTTCAATACGTTTTTTTTGTATACAAGTAAAAATATTTAGTTTTAAAAAAACCAAATAATTTTTCAATATTTTGGGAGTAAAATTATTAATCGAGCTATAGAATGAACTTCCTAGATACCTTTGTTTATACATTTTCACTAAAGCTAATGGTTAATTATTATAGTTATACATGATATATGATATCTTTATAAACAAACGAATTATCCATCTAAAGTTTGCAATTAAACATTACTATGAAAGAATAATGTAATTCCGATATAAAAAAAAAAAACCCTATGGATTAAAAGGGATTTTACGACAGTTGTTCCTCTAAGCTCTTACCATTTCTGCTTTTTGGAACTTTTCAGAAGTTTTTAAGAATATCTTGGTTTGTTATTTCGGATTTAGTACAACCCTATACTTTATAAAAAATAAGAATCAGAGATTAATAAAAAAAAACTTAAAGTGCGAGGCTAATAAAAGAATCAGAAATAAATGAATACTATAGTAAATGCAACTAGCTTTAGCGAGACCTCCCGATCGCTTACTACTGAGCCTGCTACTCTCATTTTATATTCACTGTCTTCATAGTTTTATTTGCTGTACATACAACAGAAAGAGAGCACGGATATATGTATATTATTTGAGAGTGTGTATAACAAAAAAATTTACTCTCTTTCTTTCTTTGGCTTGTATGAAGTACTGTACAGGAAATTGTATTGTTCAGAATTTCTGCTTTTATAAAGGCCGGTATGTAGTTCTAAAATTTACGGCCGTAATAAGAAAACTTCATATAAAAACAATAGTCACAAAAAATTGCAGCCAAAAACGTTTGACAAGTGGACGCTGATAACAACAAAAAACAGTGTTGTCTTATGATTTTAAAAATGGTTGACGCCACTAGTTCACTAAATGTAGGCAGCACTGTTTTGTTCTTGCCGCCACAACCAAAGTTAATGTGCATAACTGGTAGAAACGAATTGTTGCGAAACATTCAAAGCCGTTTACTATTTATAATTTTTTCTCAGCTTTTTACGAACAAAGTGACGCTTTAGATTGTTAAAATAATGTATTAGTAAATTACACTAGTTTACAAATTTAAAAAAATGTTTGTATCCTCAACATGTTTTAGTTGTTACTGAAGTAAAATGGCCCGCTAAAACCGAAAATGAAGTCAAAAATTTTTTCCATGGAACGGTTTTCGAAATATTTCGAAAAAACCATTTTTCGAAATTAAAAAAAAGGTGTCTTTACTTAAAAGCAAATATCTCTGGTTATACTTAACTGGTTTTGATTATTACCAGTCTGTAGATAATTGAATTACCCATCGATGATACTTGGGACATATCGCTGTCATATTTATGGTTTGGTCGCTATTTATGCATAAAAGGGAAAATTTTCGTAATTTTTAGCAAATTTTTGACAAAAATTCAATTTCGAAAGTAAATTTAAAAATTTTAAAAAAATGTTGGATTTTTTTTTATTCATGGCTCTTAAAGAACTATCGATTACGAACAAAATGAGTGGCTGTTCTTCAAAATCGGAGTAAAAGTATGGAATATATATTTTTAAAAAGTACAAAAAGTAAATTTTTCTGAAAACCTAAAGATAATTCGTTTGTTTATAAAGATATCGTAACCAAATTTGGCATTCGAAAGTTTTTTAGAGTTCTTTAGTTCTTTACCAAACTTGATCAAAATCGGTTGATTTTTTAATATAGCACCCATAGGACCGATCGGCCAAAATAACGCGTTTGATGCAAAATTCGTTGTGTTTCCTTGTGTATGAAGATATCGTTACCAAATTTTGTGATTGACAGTTTTTTAGAGTTTTCCACCACCAAACCAAATTTTATCAAAATCGGTTGACTATATCATATAACCCCCATAGGACAAATAGGTAAAAAAAAACGTTTTTCAAACGAAATTCATTGTGTTTCGCGTGTTTTTGAAGATATCGTGATCAAATTTGGTGGTCCGAAGTTTTTTATAGCTCCCAAGCCCTGTATCAAATTTGATCAAAATCGGTGGTATATATCATATACCGCCCATAGGGTCGGTCGGTCAAATTATATTTTTTTGTGCCAAACTTGTTTTGATTCGTTTGTTTCAGAAAATATCTAACCAAATTTGGCAAATATGTATGTGTCTTTAGAACTTTTTGAGCAATATACCGGATTTTGCACCAAACACGTTTTTTTGAACGATCTATCCTATGGGTGCCATATGATAAAGTCGACCGATTTTGATAAAATTTGGTACAGAGCTTGAGAACTCTAAAAAACTTTCGATTGCCAAAATTGGTAACGATACCTTTATAAATAAATCAATTATTCATCTAAAACATTTTGTTTTTCAAACAAATTTACATTTTTCACTTTTTACAAAAATACTTGATATTTCCACATTTTTTGCCCGATTTTGATGAACAACCACTCATTTTATTCGTAATTGATAGTTCTTTAAGATCCATAAATAAAACAGCATGAAAAAATTTTTGGAAATTTTTTAAATTACATTCGAAGTTGAATTTTTGTCAAAAATTTGCTAAAAATTACGAAAATTTTCCCTTTTATGCATAAATAGCGACTAAACCATAAATATGACAGTGATATGTCCCAAGTATCATCGATGCGTAATTCAATTATCTACAGATTGATAAAAAAATGATTAAAATCAGTTAAGCACAATCAGAGATATTTGTTTTTAAGTAAAGACACCTTTTTTTAAATTTCGAAAAATGGTTTTTTCGAAATATTTCGAAAACCGTTCCATGAAAAAATTTTTGGATTTCATTTTCGGTTTTAACGTGCCATTTTACTTTTGAAACAACTAAAACATGTTGAGGATACATTTTGCTGTAAACTAGTGTTATTATTCGCCGCATATAAAAAATTTCATAATTTGTCACACAACATTTTCATAGAAATCAAAGGCAACTAATGCAGCGTTGATTACAAAAAATAATGCACGAATTAGAAATTGACGACAATTGATGTTGTTTTTTGGATTGGTTTGATATAGCACATTTGAAACAAAAAGCAGCTGGTTGTAGTATGATCATATAGCTTAACTTAAACTACCGAAAAAGAAAATCCGATGCATACCACAAAAAAAAACACTGCAAACACTGGTCATTACGGCAGTAATAATGGGCAACAATTTACGGCCGTAAATTATAGAACTGCATACCGCCCTCAAACCTTCAACAGTCTATAAGAAATACTATTCCAATGTCAGAATCAAAATCGGTCTAGCCGTTTATTCAGACATCGCCGTATAACGAAATCCATTTGATTTGCATTCATTCATGTAAAGTGATGAAAGCTTGGACTTTTGTTAAAAACCAAAATCGAAAAATTTATGATCACCATACAAAAAAAAATGAAATGTTTAACCATTTTGTTTTTCTTTAACAAAGCTTATATTGAGGAAGGTCTTGAAATTAATGATTCCCGAAGCTTTTAGCACATAAGTTGACAATTTTTTTCAATAATTTATGGAATCCATTGTAGTTATTCTAATTGATAATTCCATTGACCTGTAAAAATTAACATATATAAAAAATTCCGGCTCCTTCTTTGAAGAAAATGCAGTGATCAATAATATTTCCGTAACCTTATACTGTCTTATCAATGACAACTACACATATTTTGAAACGGTCGTAAAGTGACAACATGTGCAGCAGAATTTAAACGATTTGGTCCCAGATTTTGGATCTTACAAAAGTATAATCTAAATTAAATGGATTACTCATCCAGTTCTTTTGCCTCTGTGTTTTTTCTATAATTTAGGTGTTCGTTTAAAAAAATCAATCAATCTCCAATTAAAACATATTTCTAGAAAATACCAAATATGGCCGCCTGATTGCCTTATAAATATTCTTTGATATAGTTATAGTTCTTAGTAATATCTCTTCAGTTCGGTTCAGGCCTGAATTAGTCATGAAATCATGCCGAAATTTTCAGTACGAGCCATGGAATTCGTTTGTCACTGAATTTAACACATGCATGTCCTAGGCGTTCATGCCTGAACCTTAGCCGTAACAATCAGCTATGAATTCAGTGCTGATTGACTTTGAAATGTCATGCCTCGAATCATAGGTGACATTTTTTAAGAATTGGGCATGGATTCAGTGCTTCGTTTTTAAGAGTCAGGTCTGAAATCATAGATGAGTAATTAATAGAACAAATATTCTTCATACATTTTTAACAAAATTTTATTATCAATTTTAAATGTAATATTATAAATTACAGTGGCTTGGGTGCAGCCCTAAAATTGAGATTTTTGTGGAACTTCATTGCATTACGCAGCTGTGATTCCGCTGGGCCAGAGCCCACTGTAACTGGTATTGATTCTAAAATCAAAAACTTTTTATTATATATTACAACACCAGTATTTTTTGACCTACCAAGTCAAGAGGTATAAAATTGCTTAAATCCTATCAAGGGGACCTTCTTTTGCACGTCGTCACTGTTGGCGTTCATGACAAAGGCATCAATTAATTTTTTTGCCTTGTTTACAAATTCGTAAAAATTTTTCAAAGTTCTATTTTTCCAGTACGCCCAAACTTTAAAATTATTTTATAAAGAAAAATAATACTTTAAATAATAATATTTAATAAAATTAAATTATTAGAAATTAAAATTTTCACAGCAAATTTTCTTTGTGTAATTAAGAAAACGTCAGAAATAGCTACGCATACAAACGCAAACACCAATACTTATGTAAAGTCAAGTAACAAAATAAAATTGACTTTTCTTATTTCTCTTTGCTTATTCTTTTTTGCTTTAATTGTCTGTAAAAAGAAAGAGATAGAAAACGAAATTTTATATTTTTCCTTGTTTCTCTTACAAAGCCATGAGCATTCGCTTCCTTTTCATGCCTGAATTGAGGACTGAATTTTTCAGGCCTGAACGACCGAACTGCAGGGATAATAAAGTTCCTGCACATTATGACTTGCCAATTCTTGAGTAGAGTATACAAAAGTTGCTTTGCGTACAAAATTTTTTTCTATAAGTATTTCCCCAATTATTTGCAAATGCGTCAACCCGTGGAACGGGTTCGTAGTACTTCGTACTGCTGTCATTTCTCATTCTTTTCTGGGGTTTTTTTTTTTATTGCGGCACTGTTTTGCCTTTAAGAGATTATATGTACATACATATTAACGCTGTTCTTGCTCTTTTCGAGATTGCTTTTGTTTGGTTTTTTTTTTTTTTTCTTGGATGCTTTGCATAATCCTCTTATATGTTCAAAGCCAAAACCATAAACCAAACATCAATTGAAGCTTTTGGCTATTTTGTAAAGTACTTAAACTGATTCGATACGATACTTTTTTTGTATCATTTTTTTTTGCATCTGTTTTTGTTTTGCTTTGTGGCTTTCACTTTATACAGTTTTTTTGGTTTGGTTTTAATTTTGCTTTTGATTTCTTTGTGTTTCTTTGCTAGGCGATAAATCTGAGTGAAGGTCAGTTTTGGCCATTTGTATTACTTGACAGTTTGCCGAGTGACTGTCTGATTTTTTTTTTTCAATATGTAGAGCGCGTTTTTGCAAGTGGGATTTGCTTGTTATACGTATGTACACATGTATGTGAATCGTATTTTATACGTTTTAAATAATAAATTATGTCAAACTTTATCATAATACTCGTGACTATAATGGAGAAGTAATTTTGTCAAGCTATAAATTGACTTTACGTTCAAAAAATGCAAAAAATAATATCGAAAATGACAATTTAAATACAGAGTAAGCTTATTTAAATACTTTAATAAAACCATTTTATTAACTTGTTTGTAGATAATACTTAAACATCGAATAACTATTTGTTAATTTTGCAGTTAATAGTTGATTTAATTATTATTATAGTATTAAGCCGGCAGTTGAATGACTCTATCACTTTTAAGACGAGCTCAGCGTCTTGATTAATCGTAATTTTGTCTTTGATAACTACAAGTTCCACTTCTCGCTGATTTTCGAGAACTTATTCGGTTCGTTCAATTTTTTGGCTAAGCTTACACGCTTGCTTTCTTTCGATATCTGCTAATTTTGGTACTACCATCCCTAGGCGTCTATTGTGTAGTGTGAGGAGCAGTGATCCTAAAATTTGGATGTGGATTCAAGTCATTTTTTACCATAATTACGTATAGTCAAATATTATTGCAGTTTATTGGCAGGAGGGGGCGCAATTAGTACATTTGTGACTATCTAACTAAATTTTGTTTTTTTTTCGATTTTGTTGACTTCCAATACACAGATGCATGTAAGCATAACGCATAGCTCTGTTTAGTTTCAGACTAAAATATGAAACGGTGTAGGTAAAAAGCGCGAAATTTTTCAGAGGGGGTACGATATTGACATAATTCAATAAACTTTATCTTCTGAGCGCACGAGCTGTTAATGTTTCGTATCTCTAGCTCTTATAGTCATCGAAATCTAGGTGTTCATACAGACTGACGGACGGACGGACGGACAGACGGACATGGCTAAATCGCTACCTAAGGTTATGATAAGCATTTTGGTATAAAGAACTTGGTGGTCTGTCACACCTATTTCTCTCCATTACATGCATTGTACAAAGGTGGTATACCCTTTGTACCTAAATGAATAGGGTATATACATATGTAGCTGCCTTATGGATGTAATTGTTTGGTTTTGATGCGTATGTTATTGGTATAAGTGCGTAGGTTGATTGTGTTAGTGCGTGGGTGTAATTGGAGAGTAGGCGAAATGAATATTAGAAGGTACGACAAACTCTTTCTCTTCTAAATCGAAAGATAAGAAGATAAGATTATTGCCGTTTAGGATTTATTGTAATTAAAACCCTATCGATTAAAAAGCGATTGTCGACATACAACCGATTGAAAAACTTTGCGAAAGGCTGGCACTTGGATTCAATTTTTAGAGACAATTAATTGATTATTAATAAGGAGCTGAGCATTAGTGAACATTTTCTCAAACCCAAAATAACGTTCAAAATTCACAAAGGGATTATTAAATGAAAAATTTTTTTCTATTTTTTCTCCGATTTCGTGCGAAAGCTCCTTTTAATTTCGGTATTTCTATTGAATTTAATAACATCATACAAGTATGTGGAATATAATATTTTATTAGAAGTACTGTGAGTATCTGCAAATGTATGTCATTGGCATAAGGAATCGCGTATACTGTATATAGTATATATATGTATTCCAGATCAGCGTGAACAGCCGAATCGATATAGCCATATGTGTCAGTCCATGAACAAAAGGATATCAGAGACTATAACAGGAATAGAGACCAAATTTTTGCAAATTTACCACGGTTATACGCTATGTTCTTTAAACTAGCAAATATTTGCTGTCTTTGCTAAAGAAAATATTTGGCCAAACATATGTAGGTGCTGAGAAAATGTGTTTGTTACGGTATCATACTATTACCTTATTTTCTCAATTTAAGGCAAATATTTGTTTCGCCGTGACACACTGTTCAAACATTTTCCAATATATAAGGTTAGGTTAGGTTACACCAGTTGACGCCTGGGGGGGAGTCACACATAGACTGCATAGTCCTTAGTGGAACCGGTGAGGTGCCCTGTCGGCTGCCTCTTCCAGTGAGTTTAGCTAGGGTTTTCCTAGATACTTATGTCTCGATGTGCATAACGCGGGGCAGCGGCATATGAGGTGACCAGAGTCTCTTTGACATCTGTCTCCCTACACTTCCTACATTCATCTCCGTTGGTAATGCCTAGCTTCTTAGCGTGAGCTGCGGTCAGGCAGTTACCAGTAAGTATGCCCACTACAGTCTACAGTCTCTTTTTGGGAGTTATTAGTTTTCTTGCACATAGTGCGAGCTATCTGCAGTTCGTTGTGTTGTGTCACCTTCTGTCAGATCTGACTACAGTGTCTTCTTCTGCTCGTTGGTTAATCGTCCTTAATGAAATCTTTAGATCCTTAAGTGACGTTTGCCCTGATCGGGCTTCCAATATATTATTTGGTACAAATAAAAATCGTTTGAATTTCTTTGCTGGCATTCAAAGAATATGCTTGAAAGAATAAATTTGGCGCTAGTGCTTGGTAATTTGTAAAATATAAATATATTTTCTCGCAAATATGATTTCCATTAATTATGCCTTCTTAAAAAAATACAAAACGATTTATTTAGCTAACCGTTGGCTATTTTTACTACATTAACATGTGGTGTATTAAATATAAATTTTCTGGGGTCTACCAAAACAGGTTTTACAAAGCTGAACATTATGTTCCAAATCTATTAGTTGTCTAGTATATAGTGCATTTAGTTTCTGGTGCGCGTCTACAGAGCATTGGGAAGTAATCGGTAGAACATTTGCATTTAATTTGACCAAGAAACCAATAAATTTTAATTCGAATAAATTTAAATATATTAAAATTATTGCTGTGTATGCCGCACAGCTTGCATTTTTCAACACTTAAGTATTTACAAACAATAACTCTATAACAAGTTCAGATAAGTGATTTATGATATGTATGCTTCATTAATTTAATCATATTCATCTTTTACTTAATATATTGCTTGCTACTTGAAAATGCAAATGAAAATAAAATTTTCACATAATATGGTTTCCATATAATATGTATAATATATAGTGATTAATTTATGTTTACATAGAGACTTTTTGGTTGCAGCAGCTGCTTTTCAATATTTAACGATTACAAACAATTTTAAATGTTTATTTTTGCTACTGTTATTTAAGCACAACAACAAAAACATACAAACCAAAACTTTGTTTCCACTTGGAATTTAAATATGTTTATTTATGTACTTTACATACTTTTATACTTGTATATGCAAATAGTTTGCAATTTAGACATTGCGCCTCATTAAACATACGATTAAATGTTATTCTGTCGGTTTGTTTGTTTAACCTAATGAATAATAGTTCTGAGCCAGCTTTAGAGTCTTTCAATGGTTGGCCAAAACACAAATCTGTGGCAAATACAGCATAACTTTAATTACTTATATTTAAAATTCAAAAATGATTAAAAAGAAACATTTAATAAATTTATTTAACTAAGTGCTTGTATAACGATAAGAATTTAACTCTTGTTAAGTGTTAAATTTATTTTTTTAAAAGCACTGCCAACGTATTAAAAGATTTTATCTTGGTATTTAGTTGCCCAGTCATACATATATGGGTAAAATATGTTAAAACAATTTCTACAACTTTTTGAGCGAATTTCCAACTACGTGTATCTGTGACGTCAGCACTTCGCTCTGCGTCTCTTTGGTCACGCTGCATAAACAATGGTGCTGTTTGTTATTCGAAAAATTAAGTTATATCTTGTTTTTGTATCTTTCGCAAATTACTTAAAAGGAAATAAAGTGCTAAGTGTTTATAACCAATATAATTTTGTGTGCTTATAGTTGCATAAGTTTTTTATACTTCTTTCCTTGGCACATTAAATATTTTCATATGTTGTAAAATAAAGAATGTCGTGTGTTAGAAGCGTCATGTTAAGCCCATCTTTACTTATATCTTTTAATCGGTAAGACCGATTATTGTCTTCTATTTAATAACTTTTACAGATAATTGTACAAAATTTAATTTGGTAAAAATAGCATTTTATTAAATTTGACTTTAAGTCAGGATCTAGCTGAATAAGGTACCAAAAACTGCCGCCAACTAATGTAAAAACTAATGAAGCAAATCGATTCAAAGTTAAAAAAAAAATTACGAAAAATTTGAGTTTTTCAGTTTCTTACTTAATATTTTTTAAAGGCTTATTTTTTAATCCATGCTGTCAAAGGAAAGGAAAATTAAAGGAAAACCCTTTTATTCCCGAGAGTACGGACTACGGTACTCCTTAGGATCACTGTACAACAAATTTCAAAAGTGGAGTGGAGCATGGAATCAACAGGCCCAGCCGGCTCAATCAAAATCTACACGAACGGTTCCAAGTTGGACGACCGTGTGGGCGGAGGCGTCTACATTGAAGAACTCAATGTTAGAACATCCTTTCGTCTCCCGGACCACTGCAGGAGGCCTTAACAACAATCAAAAAGCTACAAGTAGGTAATAAGGACTTTCTGTATCTAATCGGACAGACGGACGGCTATTAAATCCCACGCATCTTTAACATCACACATGAAGTCGGTGCAAAACTGTCGCTTGTCTCTTGAAGAGATGGTCCAGCAGTTTTCAATTCACCTAATTTGGGTCCCAGAACATAGGGATATCGAGGGAACTTGTATTGCGGATAAACTGGCTAGACAAGGAACTACCAGCATCCTCTTTCAGGACAAGAAGAGCCTGGGTACACCTATGGCCAGTTATAGACTGAGGGTACGAAACCACTTTGCCCTCACTGCATACCTAATGTGGAATCGGCCATCAAACACATGCAGGGTATCACGGCAAACATGGCCGACTTTTTTCAAGAAAAGAACAAAGAAACTGTGTTGTCTTAATAGAGCGCAATGCTCGACTTTAATCCGAGCTGGTAGGAGTCCATGCATCCAGACTTAACGCTCCACATTATGATTTCTGCAGAAGCTGCGGTGATGGGGAGGAGCCAGACTGTGCAGAACAAGGTTCCGCTTTTTAAAGTCATACTTCTTTACTGACTTATCGGAGCTCTCTGAAAAGAGTCCAAAAAGCCTCTCGAGGTTCATTCAGGCCACCGGATGGATGTGACTTTTAAATCATACAGGATACCTCCTGAGTGGGGGGAGGGTGGTCTATGGTCCACCCAACGGTAACACAATGGGCCTATTCGTGGCCTAAGTGAGTTGGGACGCCAAGTCCTAACCTAGGGGTTTCTAAACATTTGTTTTCATTTTTTAGCGAACAATTTTTTTTTTTATATGCAATTTTTTTTTTAAGTATGTTTAATCACAATTGTTTAAATATGAATTAATTCGGTTTGATGCAACACTTAAAAAAAAAATAAAATAAAAATTTGTATAGTCTGTACTTCATGGAACAAAGGGTACTTAAGTTTGTGCAAGCCGAAAAGCTCTAAAGTTACCTAATGTATGATTAGGGTGACTTGAGAAGTCATGTCCTATGTCCGACCGTCCGTCGGTACGAACAGCTATGTATATCACAGAGATGGTAAGAGATACAGCAATCCAACTTTTACTGGAAACAATTTAATTTTTTTGATATTGGAGCTATATCACAAGGGGGGTGTTTCAAAGGACCACGCAAATACGGATAATTCGTTTATTAATAAAGATACAGTAATGAAATTTGGCGTTTGAATGTTTTTTAGAACTCCCAAGCAATATAACAAATTTTATATAAAATCGGTAGGACCGATCGGAAATGATTGCAATTTGGAACAGGATATCTCAAAGTCGTCCGAACTTTAACTTTAAACATCTTTTGTTTTTGTTTTATAACATTTCATTTTTTGTTAAGAGACGTCATAAATTATAATATACTTTTCATTCCACATTCAATAACAAAATATTAATTTAATTTATGTTTAAAATAAGCAATCGATTTACTTTGTAATTTAATATTTATAAATTAACATTGGTCAACAAAGGATTTTTTATTTATAAGTTAATTATGTAATTCGAATGAAATTCTTTCGAGTTAAATTCAGCAAAAAAAAATCAATAAATAGTAACCATTGGAAATGTATGAAATGCTTTATATTTTCATGAAATAATTTTAATATTTTTTTTTTTTTGAGGAAGCTGTGGTGGGTTAAAAAAAAAATTAACCTTTGTTTTTTTATTGAAAGACGTAAAAAGCTATTTTTTTTGTAGTTAGTTAGTTATTTATTATTATTAACCGATTTCAAAAACGAAAGAAAATTTCATTGCATTTTTTTTTGTATGCCTATATTCATTGCACACAGGATTAATTGTTGTTGGCCGTTTAGTGTTTTTTTTGCCTAATTTAATTTTTTTTTTTTATTTACAAAAACAATGAATATTAATAAACAGTTTATTATGTCTAACTAAAATTTCTTTTTGTTTTCGAGAGCAGCAGTGTGAGATAGTTTTGTAGGCTTTTTAAAAGGATCGTTTGTAAATTAATTGGATAGAGATGAACATGGCAGGGCGGGCATACTCCCTTAAGCAAGACGGTACAATGTGTTCCTGTCCATATTCTCTTTTTTGTCTGTCCGCACGCGAACATAAATTAGTTATTATTATTAAAAGTGAACAGGTAGGACTGCAAAATTTGCACCAATTTTTATTCAACCCACCCCAAATACTGACTTGGCCGTCCTAAAAATCATTGGTTACCTTCGTGTCCTTTGGGCTTAAAGAAATCTTTGAACTGAACTACATAAAATACAATATCGGCTTAACAAAACAGAGTCTATCCACATAGTATTATTTTCTACGTAGAAAAACCAAATCCATTTTTTTTGTAAAAAATAAATAATTAATTTTAATTTTTATCAAAACTTTTAACAAACACTAAAAAAAAACATAAAATTAAACAAATTTGCTGTAGGCTCTACTACCAACACTAAGAACTAACATAAAGCTTTAAGCGAATACACCAACCTTACGAACTTTCAAACAAGCACAGATCAAGACGGGAGTCGATGATGGCTCGTGGCCTAATGCAGTGTGTTTTGCTTATCCGCAAATAAATAAATCAATAAACAGTTAAAACGAACCTATAGAAAAAGAACAATAAACCAACCAAATATACTCGCTTCCTAAAAATTAGATTTCCAAGAAAAAAAATTAGTTGAAGCAATGCACATATAATCAATTCTCTTTGGTAATTATTGAGTTAAAAATATGCAGATTTAATTAAATAAACAGGCAAATAATTTAAGGCTTCATTTTATTTATTTAGAAGTCATGGTCAAGAAGATACATACTAGATTTTTACAAAATTCTTATCATAAAATGTTCCTAAGTCAGTGCATAATTATCAAAACAAACGCAGCCAGAGCCAATGCTTGCTTTTGCCTTTGCCGAGCCCAAGTCATTGCTTTTGACTTTGTCTTTCTTGAGTCAATGTATAAAGATCAACACAAAACGCAGGCCGATTGTCATTGCTGTTGCTTATTGTTGTTGCGTGACGTTTATTTTGTCTTTGAATTTTGCTTTTACCCCAACCGAGCCACCAAGTCTAGGCCTAATCTTTTAACGGTAAAAAAAGCTCAGAGAGAATTTTCGCCTCTGTCTGTTTTTGTTCTCTCTGTCTCTCTGGATTTAACATAAGATACACAAACTGAAAAGCTTTATTTCGGTTTATCCAAGACAGCAACCAATTTTTGGGACACTGTTAAGTTGCATGTTAAATGTTTGTTGCTAAAATCAGATTATAATGTTATTCGACATTATTGCTTTAAGTTTAAAACTTAATGTGAACAAACATCAGAAATGAGGGCTAAGACTTAATTCGGTAAGTTAAAAAAAAGTGTTAAATTAAGATTGACAAATAAATCAAATTTTGCAGTTGTTTATATTTAATAAAAATATTAGTTTTTCGGCATATTTTAAGCAACTAAAAATATAAATATTGTTCTACGTATTTTTAATTTTCCAATATTTCAGTTTGGTCTCCTTAAAAAATCTACCAGATAGAGCAACAAATTGTTTTAATCATAAACAATATTTATTTTGTAATTGAGAAAAAGTGTATCAATTTTAAAGTATCGATTAATGCCGATATCTTGCAGAGATTATCTGAGTTTCAGCCCACAAAACAAAAACAAACCCGGTCATTTTTGCACAGTCATACCATGATTTACAATTTATTAAGATCGAATAAAATAGGTCAAACAACAAGTAACTCCTAACTCTTTCAGAAAATATAGCCCTTACAAGTAAGCCATTAAAATTGAAAGCGTTTAAAATTTTTCGTATCGCAGGTACATATTACATTTTGAGAGGACCACTCTGCCTCGAATTTTGCATGCGGATCTGATTTGTAAATGCTTACAAGATTCAAATGACGCAACAATTGAAGCCCACGAACCCTTATAAGCGTCGCTGCATTGTTCAATGGATGGGAGAACAGCCAGATGAGATTTCGTCAAAAAAAACCTCATTAAAAATTACGCATACAAAATTCGCATACGGCCCGGTAGAGTCATAAATTAATAGTTTCTAACTTGCATATGGTATATGTATACAATTGTCCAATTTTGTTTGAAAAAATGCAATTAACATACAAACCAACAGATGGCCCACCCTACATAAATTGATGCCTTTATTTTTTTTAATTGGCACTTTAGCTTTTTAGATATTTAATGATGATTTTTTTTTTATGATTTAAGCAATTCCAGAATTAGTCGACCTTACAACTAAAACACAAAAATGTTATATTTTTTTTATTTCTACGTTGAGAATTATTCCTTCTTTGAGATCAGTAAACATTTCAAATAGTGATGAGACCACGTTGTAACCCTTTAATAAATCGATCAGCTTTGTTCTTAAAAAACATCGTCAAACATATCCAGAAACATACTCAAGAGGCTTGACTGTCATCCAATAACATTTTGTGGATTTTCATAATTTTTGTCTCATTTCGGCTATATATATATTTAACATTGAATAATAAAAAATTTTACTTTGATATTGATATTGGTTGGACTAAAGCTTTCTAATGAAATTACTGTCTCACCATGTCGGCAAATTTACTGAGAACGACAAAAAATAATCTACATTATTCAATAAGACCCATCTTTGGGATTCTGGGACGGCACTCGTAAAATATGAGGGCTTTTTCAATAATGTAACACATTTAAAAAAAATGTAATTATTTAATAAATAAATTTCCCAAAATGTTGACTTATCTTCAAATCAACACCCATTCTTTCTCCTCCAAGCCAATTTTAGATGCCGGATATACCAATTGTTTGCAGAGATTAACAAAAAAGCTGTTCAAATAATTTGCAACTATCCACAAACAATTCAATTAAAGCACAAGGTGGAAGTACGCATAATTAATTTAATTTAGTCAGCCACAAATTAAAATAAAAACAATATTTTGAAGTGCACTCCAAACTATGCAGTATAAACCAAATAGCCAGATTAAATGCAGTCAATTAATTTAGAGCCATAAAATATGCAAATCATGATAATTATCATGCCCGCCAAATACAACAAATACATCTATCAATATTTTGATAGAAGCAATTAAAAGCAAATTAAATTTTTGGAAATAGCCCAAATTGATTTGCATTATTAAAAGGCAACTTAAATGAAATTAGGTTAATGGATGAGTTAGAAAGCCGTGCAATAATTAGTAGAGTATTTCGAAAGGAAGATATCAGCTGCTCCATAGAACCCAGTAAAATGATTTTTATGCAGCAGTTGCAGAAGAAATAAAAACTTTAACATGCCTGAATACCCCTTATATTTAGAGCAAAGTGACTGTTAAATAAATCTTTCGGCTTGAACATGCTATGGAATTTATATGACAACAATGGTATTAATAGAGTATTTCAAAAGGGATAGAGCAGCTGAAATAAAAAACTTTAATACATATGCCTGCATGCCCTTAATATTATTTCGGTAGCAAGTAGTAGTAGTAAAGGTAGTAGTCTTTACAAGTCAACTATTACCTCACGGGTCACGGATATTTCTGAAAGTTCCTTTTTATACCCTGTACCGTATGGTACAAAGGGTATATTGTGTTTGTGCAAGCCGAAAATGTATGTAACGTACAGAAGGAGACGTCGGAGACCCCCCAAAGTTACCTAAAGTATGATCAGTGTGACTCGAGAAGTCGATATACCCATGTCCGTCTGTCCGTATGAACGCCTAGATCTCAGAGATGGTAGAGCTAGAGCAACCACACTTTCAGATTAGATCCCTTGTTAATCCATAGGAGACAAGTTTATTTTATTTTTTTGATATCGGGATTACATTATATAGCTCCCATAGGGGTGTTTCAGAGGACCTCGAAAAAAAGCAAAAGTATTAGATGGATAATTCGTTTTTCTATAAAGATATATATAACCAAATTTCGCAATCGGAAGTTTTTTAGAGACCCCCATCACTGTACCAAATTTTATCAAAATCGGTTGACTATATCATAAAGCTCCCGTTGGATCGATCGGTTGAAAAAATGTTTTTTGTGCAAAATTCGTTGTGTTTCGTTTGTTTGTGAAGATACCGTAACCAAATTTGGCAAGAGGAAGTTTTTTAGAGCTCCCAAGCACTGTTCAAAATCGGTTGACTATATCATATAGCTCCCATAGGACCAATCGGTCAAAAAATCGTTTTTTCTACAAAATTCGTTGCGTTTCGTTTGTTTGTAAAGATATTGTTAGAAAATTTGGCATTAAGAAGTTTTTTAGAGTACCCAAGTACTGCACCAAGTTTGATCAAAATCGGTTGACTATATCATATAGCTCCCATAGGAACGATCGGTCAAAAAAACGCTTTTTTTTACAAAATTCGTTGTGTTTCGTTTGGTTTTGAAGATATCGGAACCAAATTTGGCAGTCGGAAGTTTTTTATAGTTCCCAATCAGTGTACTAAATTTGATCAAAATCGGTTGACTATATCATATAGTCCCCAAAGTACCGATCAGTCAAAAAAATTTTTTGGTGCAAAACTCGACTGATTTCTTTTTTTTATGAAAACATCGTAACCAAATTTGGCGAATAAAATATCTTTTGGAGGTTTTAAGCAATGTGTCGGAATTAATTGCAATGTGGTGGTACAGGGTATCCCAAAGTCGTCTGCGCCCGACTTTAACGTACGCCATCTTTCGTATTGGCAAAGCAGAGACGCCCAACTGCATCTATGATGATGCTGACTCAGATAATGTTGATCATACAATCTTTCACTGCGAGAGGTGAAACAGAGAAGGAGCGTCTGTTGAAACTGTAGTCGGACAGCTCAATGCAGAGAATGTGGTCGATAAAATGCTTCACAATTTAGAAAACTGGAACACCATAAACAGGTTTGCCGAAAAAGTTCTGAAAATTAAAAATCGAGATCTTGACAACAGAGCGACAATAGAAAATCGACGAGAATGTAGAACTGCGAGTACCGAAGAAAGGCGAGGCCTCGACGGAGGCTAACGACGTAGATTAGTAACCAATGAGGAGAGACCCTACCCTCTGATGTAATGACTCAGCTAAATAGTTTTCCAGAGGTAAATAAGGTCCAAAAACCCTACCGCCAAAAAAAAAAAGAAAAAAAAAGTTTATCAAACTATGCTTTGCGCTTGAAAAGGCTTCGTAATTATTTAGTGCTACGAAATTTCCATTAAAACAGTGATATTAATAGAATACTTCGAAAGGAATAGAACAGAAGCGCCATGGAGTAAGCAGCAATTGTCTGAATACCCCTAATATTTTCTTGGGCAGCAATGTCTCTAATAAATTAGTCTTTGTGCTTGGACAAGTATGTGTTGATGCTGAAGCTTCAATTAAATGGATCTAAGAAACTTCTATTAACTATCTATCGAACATATCTGTCCTTCATTTAATTTATCTGTCAGTCAAGCTACCTGAATTCCTTTCCTTACCTGACATTCAAGCAAATCAAAATGCAATAACCAATTGTGCTGAAAATTTCTTCGAGATAATAGAGTACTTATGTATATAAATAAATCTTTGCACACCACTTTGATATTGCATTTCAATAACTAAATTTCTGGTCTATGAATTAGATATTCTTGTATTGCACATTTTAATCAAGAAATTGAATAAATTGCTAAATATCTAACGAGTACAAATCTACAAATTTGGTTTCTAGCATTCGTAAGTATTATGCAAATTAAAATACTGCTTTTGGAAACAATAGTTGTAGAACAAAGCTTTTAATTACCAAAACAATTGTAATTTATATTGTTACAGACAAATGACTTCGACATTTACATTTTGACATTTAATTTTAATGCACAAGTATTTAAAAGTTAGATTAATTGAGCGAACTGAATACTGCTGCATATTAAAGCTACTTAATACCATTGCAACTTTGATTTATAAAGCACATTATGGCCCTTTTAGCTAAATGGCTTTTAAAAATATTTTTTGAAACTTAATTTTGTTACCAGAGCGCTGTTAAAAATATTCCATGCATTCAATGAGGGTACTTTGTGATTATACGAAATATGCACAGTATTTGGCATACAGGAAGCATGTTGCATGCAATTTTAATATGCCGCACCAAATTTCATACACAAATGCATACAAAACTATGCCTATAGCCATTTTCATTTTGAAATTAAAATAAATTCGAATTTCGGCAAATTTTAAGCTAGATTTCATTTAATTTTTTTTTTCTCCATATCATTACTTTCATATATGTATGTCCAAAAGTCCTTCCTTCCACTCCTATTCACAAATATGCCAAATTTTTGCTTTCACACAATTTGATTTTGCATTCGGGCCCATATCCTATTACATTTTCTAAACGAAACCGAACAAGTTTGTGCAATTAAATGTGGCTTTTGTGCGTTGCCACAACAGTGCTACAAATATCGATCACTAAATGTAATTATACTAATTTTTCACACATAATAAAATATATAATATATCAAAGACATGGATACACACAGAGCCATATATAATCAGTTGTGACGTAGGCAAGTTAAATACTAGCAGCGCTGCCACATTTTTCAAAGCTAATGCAGCGTTAAAATTTATCGACTACTTCCGAAAGCAACAATCTTATAGCTTTATATCTTTAACACTAATAATGATATACTAGTTTGGGAAAGTTGCGCCCGATGGATTTATTGTGCTCCCTTAGGCTGGGCTTATACAAGTGACGTCATGTATCGATATTCTAGACCAGTGGTGGGCAGTCTCTCAATTCACATAACTCGCGAGGCACCAAAATCTGCCGCAGCGCAGTCGGCACGGTCCAAGTGTGTAAAATCTCTCTCTCGTTTTTGCTTGATAGCGGTTCTTGCTCTCTCGTGCGCTTTTGCTTACTGCCATGTTTACTTACACAAAGAAATGTTTGTTTGAATGAGTTTTGCCCGCCACTGTTCTAGACATGCATCTTTTTTCTGAGTGCACCGTCTCGTAAGTAACCAATCAGTAATCCCAATGGAGTTAGGTTCCAAGGTATAGGAACCGGGAATTGCTTGGCTTACTGTCGAATAGTCGTGTCGATCAAGTCTGGATCTTTTCTATTCTCTTAGCACAGCAGAGTTCAGGCCCTATTGGTAGTTACTGTATATCACAGATTATTTCGCAGGTTTGTCAGATTGTGACGTTGTATGTAATGCATACGATATAGCAAAGGTAAGGAAGCATTTACTAGCAGATGTAGTTTGTTAAATAAAATCAATATCTGCATATATTAATCCAAAAATAAATTTTGATTTTACTCTTTGGAGCTGGTTTAGATGTGTTAAAAATGTAGCAAAGCAGAACAGGAATAAAAAAATTAATTCTAAAAGTATATTAGTAGAAAATTGAAATAATGCATTATTTGTAAATCATGTGATGCCTTCTGATTTTTACAACTTTCGCACTTTTTGTTTTTATTTTGTTTCCCACACCCTCGTCGACAGGTCTGGCCAACATCCGCCTTATATTCGGCTGGATCGCCGCCAAATCCTGGAATTTCCGCAAAAGCCAACACTAATAAATCCTAAACGGCACTAATCTTATCTGTTTATCTTTCCTAAGAAAATAAAGAGTTCACCGTACCTAACACTATCCCTATCAGCTTACTCTCCACTTACACCTATGCACTCATACAATCAACCTATGCACTCATACTAAGCAATTTGCGCGCAAGCTTAAGGCCGCTTCGTATTCGTGAGAGTAGGTGCGCTTAAACCGCTTCTCCTACCAAGCAGTTCAAGCAGTTTTCCTATTGCCCTGTTGACAAAATAGGAAAACTGCAATGAGGCAGCAACTGTTGCTTTTTGCGCCTTCTATTTCATTTTGGAAAATACATATTAATATAAATGGAAAAATGGTAATTGGTCTTATTTTCATATATCGTTTGGAAGATCGATTCGGAAAAAACCTCAGTTTTGCCTCAGTTAGCCTTAAATCCATTGATAAGACTTAACTCAAAATTGACTGCAACATTAAGAAATATGTACTACAATAGCAAGAAGAGACAAAATCAATTAATTGCTCATATTACACTCCCGATCAACCAAATAGGCTCAAGGTTTTTTTATAAAATATTATGTTTGAAAATTGAAATGCAGACTAAAACAAACAAGGAGTCATTTTTTTACTAATCAGTATGCAATACCAAATTAAACAAAAGAAAAATGGGAGTTTTAAATAAATTTTTTAATATATATTTTTGTAATTGAACCAAAAAAAATACTTCATTTTATCGATCAACCGAATAGACTCAAGCTCCAAAAACTTATTAAAATTACAAAATTTAAAAAAAAAAAACGCTTATTTGAATTTTTTTAATATTTCATACTTAATTAATAATATGTGCATTCACCTTTATTAGTAATTACTTCAAAAATTCGATCAGGCATTGAATCATAAAAGGACTGCAAATAATTTAAGGAAATTTCGTTCCAAGCGGTATTGATGGCATTTGTAAGCGATTCGATGTCATCAAATTGTCTACCAGATTCATAGACTTAACGAGAAAGCCATCCCCACAAGTTGTCGATAATATTAAGGTCGGGAGAATAAGGAGGTCACTCCATGAGGGTAACATTTTGGTCCTTAATCCACTTCTTTACTTCTGGAGCTGTGTGAATTGGGGCATTATCCCGTTGGAATGTCCAAGGAATTGAACTAAAAATGTTGGAGAAGTGAGGAAATGCCTTTTGGAGCAGCTCCTTGTAGCGTTTGGCATTCATCTAAGATGAGACGAACTGATGTTTGAATGTCCCATAGTAAGATATGGCCCCCCACACCACTAAGCCACCGTCACGGCTATGATGACGGTTCAAATGGTGTTCTTCCTTTTTTTAAATCATGAAAGTAATAGTGAAATCCATCTAGTCCGTCCAAATTAAAACGTTTTTCGTCAGAAAAAACGATTTTGTACCAGTCTCATTTCCATGTCATATGATCCCGTGCAAAAACAAGGCGAGAATGCTCACGAATGTCGGGAAGCGGTGGTTTTTGTTTAGTTGCAATCTCTTTAGATGTTTTGTTTTACGTATCACTCGCCGTACGGTTGCTATTCTTGCATTAACTCCTAAATTCGATCGAATTTTAACTGCAGAGCACATCGAATTTGTTGCTTCTCTAAGATTACTTCGCTCTTTGTAAGCAGTCATTGCTTTTCTTGTGGTTTTTTTCATATTTTTCCCATAGGTTGTTTTGTTTCTTAAAAAATTGAACATAACAGTCTGACTTCTACAAGTTTGTGCAGCTATCTGCCTAGTTGTAAGGTTGCACTCTCTATAAGCCAATATTTTGCCTCTTTACTCTGGAGTTAGGAGTTTAATTAATTAGAAATTGTGTTTGACAACAAAATAAACCGATTCTTATGCATAGCTTATCACAAACTAAAATTACAGCCTTTGGGTCTATTTGGATGATCGACTAAAAAGCTAATTTTTATGACATGTCCAAAGCAAAACAGAAATAGATTATATCTGTAAAATTTTTGCAACCATCTCTTCTCATCCGAATTTATCAATTAGTTTGTTCTAATAAAATCAACAAAAGCAGAGGCAATAGCTTTCTTTATGACACCGAAAATCAAAAGGTAAAAGACAAAACATGTTGAGTCTATTTGGTTGATCGGGAGTGTATGTACACTTCAATGAAAACTATTGCATAATTTGCTGCAAAAAGGAACAAGTTTCTGTCACTTACACTTCACGAAAGACATGACAATTGGATTAGGCTCATCTATAAAACAATACAACAACAAAAATACCAAAAAACGAATATAAAACATATAAAAACATTAGCGTTGATTATTATCATTTATTCTACATACCTCTAGCTTTACTCCCAATAAATAAATTGTCTAAGACAAATAATTATTAAAAAATTACAGAAAAAATCTTGTTGTGGGCTGTTGCAAATACCACGGATTGGCAGAAAAATGTTTGCTATGTAATTTGAATGCATGGATCTATATACAATTATACTAAACAAGTTTCTTAAGTTAACTTTTTTTTGACTTTATGCAAGAATTTCGGCTTTTTCGGCGATTAAAATCGATCTTGGCGTATATAATTATTGAAGATTAAAGTGTTTTTATTAAATTCATCTTATCTTGTGCATAACCTTTTTTCAGATATCCCTTGCAGTGAGAATGCTTCGTCTGAAGTTAATAAACATTTTTATAAGACGAAATAAACATTTAAAATAAAAAAGAGATTTTTGGAAATGTTAGGCTGTTTTAAGGCTAATCGTCAATGCATTAAATCATATATTTTTTTCTCCTTTGAAAACAAAACTTCAAATTCCCGCAGATTTTTTCAAAAAGTAAATATATATGTTCCTTTAACTCCTATTTGGAGCATAGGGCGTCAAAAAGTAAATATGCTAAGTATGTATTTAAATTTTTATTAAAAAAAAAGTGAAACACATGCATAATCAATGTGTTGCCAAAAAAAGCGTTTAATCAAACTAAGTTGTTATTTCATATTTTTCTCTGGCGGTTTTCTGTCTGTCCCTGTGTATGCTTTATATATAGACAGCCTTACAGCCACAATATTATGCGTTGTGCTTGTACAAATAATTTGTCGAATAAAATATATTGTTTTATTTAAAAAAAAAAAGTAGTGGGGTTGGGCAATAACGCAAAATGTTTAAAGTATATTTCATACAATTCATTAGAGGTATTGCTATAATGCCAAAACTTTACATCTAAGCGCATGCAATAAAATTTGGTCACTTTTGTCCACGAAACTTACCTTAGCAACAGAAGCTACCAGAAATTTAATTAAAAAACTTTGACAAACAGTGTAAAACAAATTTACTCTACTAAAAAAAAAAAATAAAAAAAAATAATTCTTTATGGATAAAGCATCTGTACCATGCACTACATGTTGTGAGCATTCCGGCATTTTGGAGCCAACAAAAGAATTTCCAAAGCTTTAAAACTACTTTTTGTTATTACAGCGGGGCGCCGAAAACTTTTTTCCAACATTGAAATATGCGCAAAGCAAATGAAAGCAACAAATTCTGATGAAAAAATATAAATTGAATCACTCGGATAGTTACCCAACAGCGGGATACCCTGCACTCAATTTTCACAAAAAACAATCGCTAATTTGCTTCAAATTTTCGATTGATCTATTGAGAATACCAGAAAAAGGCTTAAGGAGGTTAAGAGGCATAGAGAAATGTTTTGTGAAAATGAGGTTAAGAGGCATAGAGAAATGTTTTGTGAAAATGTCAACGATTGGTTGTTGATTAGGCTTACATGAGTCTACATACTAAATAGTTATTGTTGATTTATGTAAATAACATAACATAGCTTTGGTAATATGGAGAAGAAAGGGAGCTAGGATATTCAAATGGTTTTTTAAGATAGTCCTATAAATACCAAAAAAAAAGTACTAAAAAAAACTGATAATTCCAAAATTTAATAAATAAACTTAAAACCAATTTCCCCGAAACTATAAATGCTACACCGATAAAAAGTGTTGTAAGCTATTGAAACACTTACATACTTATCAAACATATACATCATCATCGTTTAGCTCTACAACCCGGGGTGGGTTTTGGTTTTCTCTGCAATATTCCTCCATTCGTCTCCATCTTGTGCAAGGTCCTTTCAGTTTTTTATACGAATTGTTCTAGTGTCATCTGTTATGCAATCGATTAGTCTTTTTCGCGGCCGTCCCTTTTTTCTGGTCCAGTTTGGTTTATATTCTAGTATCAGTTTTTGCGGGCGTGTATTGCTCATTCTAAGAACGTGAGCTATCCATCTTAGATTTTGAGATTTTATAAAGACAATGTCTTCGCCTTATGATAGCTCTAGCAATTCGGCATTTTATCTTAACCTATGTTCGCCTCTTTCATCGCGATTTTGGTCCGAATATTTTTCTTAAGATCTTTCTTTTGAAAATTCGTAGCAATTCTTCATCCAACGTTGTCATTGGCCATATTTCGGATCCGAAGGTGGCTATTGGTCTTATTATGGTTTTATACATTGCCAGCTTACTTTCTCTTGATAACATTTTTGATTTAAAAAGGTTAGGATGAGTGTAGTAGGCCTGGTTCGCTCCGATCAGGCGTTCTTGTATTTATTGTCTGGTGCCACTGTCAATATTCATTAATCTTTATGTCGCTTGGTACTCGCCTGTTTTGCTGCGCTGACTTTACCATGTATTTGGTCATTGATTGGTTGATGAGTCCAACTCGGCGTGCTGAGGTTTCTATGTTGCTAAAGAGTTCTTCCAAGTATCGTCCGTCATGAGCATACGCTATAACTAGTCGCGAACGGCTTAATATGTTACCGTTTGTCATGTATCTTTTTATTGCCCAGTGTAGGGAGAGGTTAAATAAACTTAAGGACAGACTGTCACCCTGTCTAGCCCTGAGCTTATTATAAAATCTTCCGAGCATTCCTGTTTTATTGACACTTTGCCTCTCGTATTTTTTAGCATTACCATAGTCAGACGCGTAAGTTTTTTCTTTATTTCGAGGTCATTAAATATTTGAGGAATCTTTTGACGATATATGCTATCAAACGCCTGCTTGAAATCTATAAAGAGCATGTATCGTGTAAATTATGCTCGTAACATTTCTCTCTATAGAGTTTGAGCACAAACACTTGATCCATTACTGATCTTCTCGGTCTAAAACCGCATTGGTACTCTCCCAGTACTTTTTCTGCTGCGTTGCTTATCCTTTTCGCAAGAACTCCGGAGAACAATTTGCAACATACATTTAATAACGTAATTCCCCGATAGTTCTCCCATAAGCATTTGTCGTCCATTTTGTGGATTGGAACTATTGTTCCCATTAGCCAAGCTTTCGGTAGTGTCTCATCACTCTATACTTTAAAAATTAGTTCGAACAACATTTCCTTTCATCTTGTGTCTTGATTTTTGAGGAGTTCTGAAGTAATATTGTCTTCTCCCGGTTATTTGTCATTTTTAATTTTTTCGATGGTTTCGCTCAGTTCGTCAAATGTTAGTTCCGGTTCCGGTGTCTCTTCTTGATTTGTTGTTTGTAAGTTGGAGCCATAATTTATCTCGTCTGCTGAAGCTCCTACTACCCTACCGTTTATGTTGTAAACATTAAACATAATTACTCATCACATAAAACCAGCTAAAAAAATACCAACATAAATATACAAAAATATCACAACTCTCAATGGATCTATAAGGACCTTACAAAAATAAAGAAGACTAAATTACATAAAGCAAAAATTGGTGGCCAAAATTTAAATCATCGCTGCCGCAGAATTTTGTCACAAAATTAATGCACACTATAATGCACATCTTTTGGTAAAATTTTGTTTTTCTAGCGTTTAAGGTCTTTGCGATGTGGTTGCTCATACAGACAAATGGACAGGGGCTTGGTGAGAAGCATTTTCATATATGTATAAATAACTTAAGGTCTCTGACGCTGTTTTCTGCCTGCTTAATAGTACATTGCAAAAATCTATAATGCCCTTGACCCTTTGGCTATAGGGTATAAAAAATTTAACAAATTTTTTTATAGACAAAAAGCAAGTTCTGCGTGCGTGTGGGCGAGATGGAGGAAAAAAAGAGACAGTTGCTTACAGGAATAGTAACGCACAAAATGGCGGCCGAAAGGCATCGACTGGCAAGTGATTTATGGGTGCCCAAAAATTCTGTGGACCTAAGTGTTCGTTCGGTATTCGGCCAAGCGTGTGAAAGCCACAAAGTGTATGTGGGCTAATAAGAGACTACGGGGGCGTGTGCCGCCAAGCTTTTGGTTTAATGAACTTGAATGTTAATAAATAAATTTGTCAATGAAAGTGGCAACAACAGAGACAAAAGCACTGACAACAACAATGGCCGCCCCAGAAGATACACGCGAGCCTCAGTGTGGCATTGAAATGGAGCCTAGTGAATGTTGCAAGTGATTATCAAAAGCCATTGAAACGAAGATGAATAACAGGGGCAATGTCTTAAGTTGTAAATTTGAGGGCTGGTAGGGATCAGGTGGTCTGACCAGGAAGTGCAGACATTTTTATAGGCATTGTTGTCATTTTTAATTTACTTGCGCCTAGAATTAGGCAACATATTGCGGCTTAATGGTTCACAATGCTTGGAATAGAATCAGAGGCAACATCCGACTGAAAATGGCAATGGCCTTGTAAATAAATTTTTTGGTAGCTTAAAAATTGAACAATTTATGACCTTATTTGCCTCAATTAGCTAATGGCCTTAGACGGACTCTAAATAATAAAAAAAAGTATATACATATATTCCAGCAAGTGTCTGTTATGTCAAGCGTGATTGGTTTTCTTGGAAATTCAACAGAAAATTCAATATTTTCATTTGATAGGCTGTTTTAATAAATGGCTGGTAATAAGATTTTAAATTTTCCCCAAAAAATTAAGTTTATTTAGAAAGAAATTAAATTATACCAATCAAATCATTGTATTTACTGTGTTTTTATGTAAAATGATAACGATTCTTAATACGTGTAACCAAAACATATCAAATTAGACAAAAGTTATTGATGCGACAATCTTATTTTCAAAATTATAAAATTACGATAAGTGCGAAAAATATTCCCTGCACTAATGGTTGAAGAGTACTCCTTATTTTTGCAACAGGCAAAAGTAAGTGACGTCACAGTAGGTGATGGAACAAATCATTTGTTTCTATCTAAAATAGGACCAGCATTGGCTCAAGTATAAATATCTTGGCCTGCAGACTACAAGAGTTAGAGAAGCTAAGATTTATCACAAAATGCGAATAGTTCGTATGCATGTAAAGTTTATCGAAACAAGTTGATATCAGATGTAAGGAATTGGTAATTTCCAACTTTTGAGGGAGTCCAGACCTAAAAACCCACCGTGGATCCGCCACTGCTTGACACAATTATTGCGAAGAATTCTGTTCTGGATCTAGGGAATAATGCTAACTCCCGTTCAACTGCTTCAACATTTTTTGTATTTTATAGAACACAGAAAGTAAAAAAGCAAAAAAAATATTTTAAATTGCATTTAAAATTTAAGCAATACAATACAAAACAATTTATAGATTTATTTAAATGATATAGAAAATATTAATTAACAGTTTTATATGAAATAGTAAATTATATATAAAAAGATGGCGTACGTTAAAGTCGGGCGCAGACGACTTTGGGATACCCTGTACCACCACATTGCAATTAATTCCGACACATTGCTTAAAACCTTCAAAAGATATTTTATTCGGCAAATTTGGTTACGATATTTTCATAAAAAAAAAGAAATCAGTCGAATTTTGCACCAAACAATTTTTTTGACCGATCGGTCCTATGGGGACTATATGATATAGTCAACCGATTTTGATCAAATTTAGTACACTGATTGGGAACTATAAAAAACTCCCGACAGCCAAATTTGGTTCCGATATCTTCAAAACCAAACGAAACACAACGAATTTTGTAAAAAAAGCGTTTTTTTGACCGATTGTTCCTATGGGAGCTATATGATATAGTCAACCGATTTTGATCAAACTTGGTGCAGTGCTTGGGTACTCTAAAAAACTTCTTAATGCCAAATTTGCTAACAATATCTTTACAAACAAACGAAACGCAACGAATTTTGTAGAAAAAACGATTTTTTGACCGATTGGTCCTATGGGAGCTATATGATATAGTCAACCGGTTTTGATCAAATTTGTAACATTGCTTGTGAACTCTAAAAAACTTCCTCTTGCCGAATTTGGTTCCGATATCTTCAAAACCAAACGAAACACAACGAATTTTGTAAAAAAAACATTTTTTCGACCGATCGATCCTATGGGAGCTATATGATATAGTCAACCGATTTTGATAAAATTTGCTACAGTGTTGGGGATCTCTAAAAAACTTTCGACTGCCAGATTTTGTTATGATATCTTCATAAACAAACGAATTATCCATCTAAAACTTTTGCTTTTTTTCGAGGTCCTCTGAAACACCCCTATGGGAGCTATATTATGTAATCCCGATATCAAAAAAATAAAATAAACTTGTCTCCTATGGATTAACAAGGGATCTTATCTGAAAGTTTGGTTGCTCTAGCTCTTACCATCTCTGAGATCTAGGCGTTCATACGGACAGACGGACAGACGGACAGACGGACATGGGTATATCGACTTCTCGAGTCACACTGATCATACTTTAGGTAACTTTGGGGGGTCTCCGACGACTCCTTCTGTACGTTACATACATTTTCGGCTTGCACAAACACAATATACCCTTTGTACCATACGGTACAGGGTATAAAAATAGTGTAAGTTTCATTTAATAATTTGCGACAAATATTTGATTTTTAAAAACTATACCCAAAATAGTAAATTATATTATATTCCAAAAAATAAATAATAAAGTAAAACAATTAATAATATTCAAAATATTTATAGATTTATTTATTTGTGCTTAATCTTTTCAAATAGATACATTTTCATTAAAGCTAATGGTTAATAATTATAATTGTGCAGAGTTTAACAGATGCTTTCAACTAAAATATTTACAATAATGTCATTGTGAACCTTACATACATGTGTGCATTGATGTTGGTGAAAATTTAACATTTTACTAAGGAAAAATTGGAGAAAACCCCTTAATTTTAACTTAAAAACATCTTAGAAACTGAATGTTTAAAAAAATTAATGCTTAGAGTTAATGTATTGATGGACTGTCTTTAAACGCGTTATGAAGGTATGTATGTAGAGTTTGTGTAATAGGGTATGCAAATTGAGCCTGAGAATAGGGACAGCTTTAAAAGATTTAAGGCCACTGCTCTACCAACTCATCTACTCTCTCACGGTACACTCACGCATACACACACAGCATACCTTACACTGTTACGCGACGTCTTTGTCAACATTCTAGGGACTATTTGTTTTGAGTAGACTGATTTTTGATTGATTTTTTGCTAATTTTGTTGCCGTCCACGATTCAAATTTTAGTTTTCATTGCTATATGTGCATAGAGTGTTATTATGCGTAACACTCGGAGAGCAGGAAAGGATTAAATGGATGAATATATCTTAACAATTGTAAAAAAATGTTCTTATTATTATAACAAGACACCACAAACTTTCTACGTGATCTAACTGCGACATTCTGGAGTTGGATATTAATTACATTATAACTTTTATATTATTCAGTACCCTAGACGAAGGATCTACCTGCCTTAACAGTATATTTCAGCCTGATACGACTTCAAGCCAGGGTGCAGAATATTGCAAAATATTTCCTTTCCGGATGGGCAGGCGACTAACGCGGGCGTAAATCCAATTGAAAATATCTTCGATATACCATCTATAATCATTTTTGCAAGCATAAAACAGTATAATTCCTAAGAGAACCCAAAAAAATGCATAAGGGGAAGCCAAGTCAATACCCTATTAAATTTTGTATGTTAATACCCGCAGCTAAAAATTTTCCATAAACTTAGTTAAAACACAATATCGGGCAAATAACACTTTAATTTGTATAAAAAATTATACCGAGAATTTTTTTAAGCAAAAATAAATTATGCACATATAATTATTTGCTATGGCGAAAAACGCAGCATTACAAAGATGCCTGAAAGAAAACTTCCTATAAAAAAAAACCCTACATTAATATGCAGCAAGTTATTTTGATAGCAGAAACAATGTCGCGTAGGCAAAACAGAAGCACAAATGTTACTAAAGAGCAGAAAATAGTCATTTGCGGCTCCAACAACGCAGACAAAGTCTTTGAAACTTCCCAGAACTTGTGAAAATTTTACGAAAGTGCTGCCAGATTCTGTATCATGACTTTGAACTGGCAATTTTCCGCAAAATGTGAATAATTGAATTGCAATATTAATTTACTTCAAAACTCGTACGTCTCTACAAAATCTTCCACACTCAGCTCTGCGTGTTTTTTTTTTTCCAACAATTTCGCATATAAGTTGGCAATAATAATAATAAATACTAAGTCATATTTTCATTTGCCAATTCATTTTTACACTTTTTATTGTTTTATATATGTACTTGTAACCAATTTGAACAAACAGCTGATTTTTAAATTTACACTATGGCGACATCTGTGGCAACACCGAAGTAGTATTGCCGATAGGCGAGAGTGCGATAAACTCTTCGTTTTGCTGCAATCGGCAGGAGTCATTATCGAAGCGTCTATCATCGCTATCTCGATCTATCGTCTCGCGCTAAAACATATCAGACGTCGCACAGTGGCACGGCAGCCGCAAAAGCGTTGCAAAAATCAAAATTTTGATGAATACTTTTGTTAAAATCAATACATGTATCTTATTTAGAATTTCCCAAGGATCAAAAAAATCAAATTTTTATTCAATTCAGATGAATAGTTTAGTTGTTACAGCCACTCAAAGTTGAGTATAATTTCCACTATAAAAAAAATATAAATTTTTTGAATAAAAGTTCATGTTTAAAACTGTTTAAAAAAAAAACCAACTGCTATTTTCTTGATTTGTATAAAAAGGTATATGGAATTTAAGCATAAAATAGAAAAAAAATTACTTCGTATCTTTTCTGGGTTTTTCAATACATCCGTTTACCTGAACCACTATATTTGGAACACTTTTTCAACTTTGGAAGAAAATAAAAAAACATAAACCCAAATTAACCATTTTCGTTTTAACATAAATACGTTTGTTATCAATTTATTTACCTGCTCTATAAAGATTGTCTGCATAAATTTGCCTGTTTGGCTGTAAGGCCAGTAAAGGCCCTGAAACCCAACTCCAAAATATGCTGACGCAGGTATAAGAAGAAGAATACGCATTAGATGCAGCCACTAAATTAAGAGTTGATTGCTTTTATTTTAACTTAACAATCAAATAAAGCCTACCTGTGACATTTGAAAAAAAGGATTAATCATCCCAATTTTTTTGGTGTTTTCAGGTAGTTCTAAAACATATGATGTAATTTAATTTGTACCTGTTACACGGTTTCTGGATGTTGGCTTAAAATTTGTATATACTGCCTGAATACTTCAGAAACATAACATTTTTGTTTTGACTTTATAAGAACACACATTGCAGTGAAAAGCATTTTTAAATATAATTCGCAAGCATTGATTTTATAAGTGTAACGATGTCTTTGGAAAACGTTAAATTATTTGAGTTGTTCAAAAACTCCATAAACGCGAAGGAGTTCGTTTCGGCCATCAGAAAAGAACTTAACGTTGAGGAAGCAAATATAGAGAAGTTTGATCCCCTAAAGAACAAGCTTAATCTTATTTATGCCAAAATAAAAACAAAGTGGCAAAACTCTCATCGCTGCCAAGGAAATTTTATTTTGCAGCACGAAAACTGGCTAAAAGGATTAACCCTTATTGAAATTTCTCAGAAGAACCTCAGACGTCTACGCACCGAAACAGAGGAAGACTTACAAAATGTTTGGACGAGTGTTCAAATTTTACTAGAAAGAGAAAACTTGCCGATGCCACAGTCGATATAGCCACGGATCATCTATCGGAGGCTCTATCAATAAAGTATAGGAAGGATGATGAAAAAATTAGGTCGCACATTACAAAAGCGGTAGCCCTTTGCGACTAAAAAGGATAAAGGAAAGCATCCCCACACCACCAAATTCACTACCAATGGAATATAGCGCTGAAGAGGCTTTGGCGTTGTTTATGGATTTGAATCTGTCCAAGGGAAAATATATAATATTGCGGGATTCTTTAATCCGACATAGTGTAAATATTCTTCCTGGATACAATAAAATTGGATCGGCTAAACAGAGCGCAGTACCACAACCCACTATAGTGACGGAAGTGTCAGCAGAGATTAAACTTCAAGATCTAATGGACCACACTGCAAAACGTCTCATTGAAAGTTTGCCAGAAAATGAGATGGAAACTCTTCCACAAAGTGTCACTTTAATCAGCAAATGGGGCTGCGATGGATCTTCTGGCCAAAGTGCTTACAAGCAACCAATGGCCACAGACGATGAAGGTGTTACAGATGCAAACATGTTCATGGCTTCTGTTGTCCCTCTACGACTAAAAAGTGAAACATTGGAATATTGGAAAAACCCGCGCCCTTCATCTGTTCACTATTGTCGTCCGATATTGTTCAAATACGCCAAAGAAACTTCGGAAATAATCAGGTCTACAGTAGCCGATATAAAGAAGCAGATTAAAGACATAAGGCCTGCATTATTACAAATTAAGGAAGGAACAACCATTGCTGTGAAATATGAATTTTTCCTAACAATGGTAGACGGCAAGGTTCTCAACGAACTTACAAACACCAAATCGACCTTGGCATGCGCTTTTTGCAAAAAAACACAAAAGGATTTCCAAAATTTGGATAATTCCTTAATTGAAGAGGGAGATCTGGAATTTGGTATTTCACCATTGCATGCCAGAATTAGATGCATGGAGTTTATTTTGAAGCTTGCATATACTCTTCCGCAAGTTAACGAACCCTTTGAAGACAACACACCAGACAAAGAAAAACAAAATATCAGGAGAAGCAAAATTCAAAAAGAATTCTTTAACCAACTTGGACTGATAGTCGATCGCCCCAAATATGGATATGGTAACTCAAACGATGGAAACTCATCAAGAAAATTCTTTGCAGAAAACAAAATTACATCAGAAATAACTGGAGTGGATGATGAACTTATCAAAAGATTGGGTGTTATTTTAAATATTTTGAACTGCAAGGAAAAAATTAACGGCAGCAAATTTGGTGAATATGCCACCAAGATTGCAGAGCTGTTAATGGAAAAATATCCAGGAAAAAAACTGACTCCCACGCTTCACAAAGTTTTGGCACATGGCCAAACTATAATTGAATATCATTGCCTTCCCATTGGGGAGATGTCAGAAGAAGCCCAGGAATCGAGAAACAAGGATTATAAAAAATTTAGAGCTATGAATACATGTAAAGTATCACGATCAAGGGAAAACGAGGATCTTTTTAATATGTTGGCAGCCTCTTCAGATCCACTAGTAGCGTCCCTTAGTCAAGTGAGATCCAATACAGAATTAACAAGTAGTTATTCAAAAGAAATGTTAAGTCTTTTAGATATTCCTTCAAATGTAAATGTGGATGATTATTTTACAAAAAACGACTGATAAGATAAATTATGTAACATATTATAATAAAAAAGCATTGTTAAATTAAATTTATTGACTGAAATATAAAATTATAAAATACAAAATGTATCATCAAAATTTCTTTATTTTTATAAATGAAAAAAAAAATATTTAGGTACATACATATTTTTCAATGGCAAATGTTGCACAGGCAACAAAATCCAACTTCCACAACATATTACCTAGCTCACAGATATCGTGTCACAATGCATGGGTACTTGTTTTAAAGCCTGAAGCCTTTTTCTTTCAATTAAAATTTAATTCATAAAAATATTTCAATTGGTTTAGAAAATATGAAAAAAATATGTATATATTTTTCAATGGCAAATAGTGCAAAAGCAACAAAATCCAACTTCCAAGACATATTGCGCAGCTTTCAGATATCGTATCACCATGTATGAGTACTTATTTAAAAGCCTGATCATTTGTCTTTCAACTACAATTTATTTCATTAAAATATGTCTATTGGTTTAGAAAATATGATTTTTGCACCGTTTTTTCGGCTTCCGTGCCACTGTGCGTCGACGCATCATTTCTTTATATATCTACATATTTAATATAACTAAAGTATTAAGTTATTATTAGCAATTAATGCGTTTGATTGCTAAACATTTATTGTTAGTAGCGCCATCTACATGTCAATTGCCCAGACAAGGGCAGTACTAGTTGGTCAAAAACTCTACCTATGCAATTTTTTTGCGCACAAAATAAGTAGCACTATTTTTTTTAACCATTTTTTACGAGGCTGCGGACTAGCCTCCAATAACTCTTCCGTTCCACTACTACAGCAATTGATGTAGTATACATATACATGTACATTAGGGCAGGTCAATTTAAGCAATTTTGCCCAAAAAACTATGGGTCTAAAATGAATTTCGAGTCGCCCACTTTTCCAAAATAGATTTTTATCAAAATAAGTATTCAAAAATCGACTTAGACCATCCATTTACAAGGCCAAAAAACGTTATACATATGTATATGCAGGTGGACCTCTAAGTTTGTCGTAATTAAGCTTTAATATAAAGTAAGATTACGAAAATCGATATTTCAAAAATTAAATGATTTAAAAACATTGTAAGTGTTCAAGATAATTTGCGTAAAATTTTCTACTCTACACTTTTTGCAAGCGAAGAGCACAAAACTCAAAATCCTTCTCATTTAAAAGGAAGTAGCAATTAAATGTTTTTGGAATAAAAGAACTTTAAATAATAGAAGTCTACCTAAAGTAACAAGCAGTTTTTATTGAATATTGAATTATCATCAAAATCGAATAAATCGATTTTAGAAATGGCTCGCTTCACGTATTTATACCTTACATAAACCAATAGACATTTTTGCAAGTTTTAGCCTATTCACACTGAGCACATCTTAGCGGGACGCATGGGATTTTTTGAAGATGTGAAAAAGGTGTTCACACTGACAACATCTAACATCTTGCAGCCATATTGACAGGCTGACACGTGAAATAAGCAAATTATGAAAATTTATTAAAAAAATGTTATTTAAAATCAAAATATCAATCTTTTTATGAGCTGATTTTCAACATTAACTATTATTAAGGAAGGATTTTATGAATTTATGTTGAAACCATCATGCGGACGACGAGCTGGTGCTGACTTGGACATACACACATACATATATACATATGTATATGTATGCAAGCGCCACGAGCTGTTTGTATGTTTGTTGGTGTTGTGCTAAAGTGCTTCGAGTAAAGACCACCATAATTATAAAGTTAGTTTTTTAACAAAATTAAACTTTGAGCTACACATTTTCATATGTTAATCACCGTCGAATCACTGCCGGTGCTGGAATAGAAGTCAAAAACAATATGCTTTTTCTTTGTTTATTTAAATGTTATAAATAAGAGTACAAAATAAAACTATAAAATTGGTTTCTATCATACTTTTTTCCCTCATCAAACTAGTTGCGCCGACTGAAATGCCTGCTGGCTCACCCTTTTAGCCACATAAATTAAATTCTGTGCCAGCTCCATAAACATCTGAGGTTTTGGCGCCTTGTTTGGAATTGAAAATTGCCAGTCTTTTTCGTTGACAGTGTTAACATTTTCGCAGCGAGTGATAAAACAAGAGGTGCTCAGAAAAATAATCGAATAGTTTCTTATCGGGACACAATAAAATGGGAACATTTCCACAAGATGTTGGAATGATGTTGAAATTTTCGGAACGGCAAATTCATACGTAGCATCTTCAACAAAAGATGTTAGATGTGCCCCAGTGGACTAACCTTAGATCCTTAAGTGACCTCCAAAGTATTTTTCGGCTACTCTAATCAATCATTTCAGTGACCTTAGTATCTTTTGAAAAAAAAAAAATACTTTTATACTATACCCGAAATTTAAGTACATAGATCTTTATATAGTATTTACATACAACTTTCTACTGTTTAAATGTGTATGCTCTTCGATGATTTGGACAATTTGTGCAACTACATTGACCGCCAAGCTGCCTATTATAGCCAATTCTAATCGGCCTGGTTATACAAAAAGAGTAAAAGTGCGCCATCATTGGGTTAAATATATGTGCCAATTATATTACTCTTAACTTGCATTTTAGCTTATGCCATTAAATGGCCTCCTTTGGTAACTTTTGCTTTTACCATTTAAGGGTTTCCTAATTTGTTTTTAATACACAGCACAACTGGGGAAGGCATTTATGGGTCAAGAGCACGCGGCGGCTGTTGGCTTTGGTAAGAGAGTTTCTCGCTGACCAGTTGCTGACTCCTGAGCGCATGGATTGGGCAAGATGGATGGAAATGCTGATGGTGGCACGCGTCATGCTGTCATGCGGTCATGTCGTCATGCCGTCATATCGTTATTCTTGGCAATCAACACATCATTCACATTATCGTAGCATGTAGCCCAGCTATTCCAGGGCTCTCATGCCAAAAGTAAAGCCATAAGATGTGGAAGCGGGTGTAAGGGCTTGTGTAGAGCGTATCATTAAATGGCATCAAGGCACATGCCAACATCCTTATTATCCAACCTGCACATCATCAGTGTAGTAGTAGCAACATCAGCAGGAACATAATCGTTTGTTTTGATGGTTTTTTAGAATACGCACACACACGCACACACTCGAACTCATATACATACGCTTACATAGATAAACACATATATAGTACATATACGTATATGCATATGTATAGATACATTGACTATGTTGTCTGTTTGTTTTTACCTTTTGGCTTTACCCCAAGGCTCAGTTTTTGGGCTTTTTCTAAAACGCTTATCATCCCATCGTTCCTGGGATTCATGGCTCATGTCTCAAGTGTTTGCTTGTTTCTGCGCTCTGTGGAACTAATCTGAACTTGAACAATTCATGAAAAACATTCATCAATTTTCGTTGCCTTTTTCAGGAGGGGAAACGGAAATTATCTACACATGTCTACTCATGTGCCGGCTTAAGCACGCACAAAGTTACAGTATATGTATGCATATATGTATGTACATATGTTATATGTTATGCGTGTGTTTGTATGTGTAGTATCTTTTTACCAATAAGCTGGCATAAGCCTAAAAATAGGTAATGCAAATTTCATGTCCAAAAAAAATTTTAACTTCCAGACTTGGTTTGGTTTTCTTTTTTGATTAGGCCACTGTAAAATGTTTAAACGTTATTACCAAAAAGCTTCTGGAATTTATTCAGTTGAGTAGCTGCATTAGCCAGACCAAGTGGTTCTTAGGATACGGCTTATTGGGGGGTTGGGCTGGGGCAGCTTTTGAGTGGTACATATATTAAATATTTCATGACATTTTTGTGGTTTAATTTTAAAGTTTTGCTAACTTCTAGAATGCATTATTGTATGACCAAGGCTCAGCGTCAAATGTCATTTGATCTGGTCATCAATTAAAAAAGCACTTTAGCTTACAAAAATACGCGGGCTAAGGTCAAAGTCAATTAAATCTAAAGGGACAGTATTCATTATAAAGGTGACTGCATGGTAGCCAAGTATCAATGTCGAGGCGAAACTTTAGAGACCAAATTTTCATTATAAATCTACTTGACTAATAGCCATTGACGAGTTTTTTAAGAAAGAAATAAATACTTGAGTTTTATTTTTTATATTCAACCTTTATAAAAAACCGAATAAATTTAAATAAAATAATAAAAACAGACATTTGTAATGCAATTTTATTTGACACGGAATGATGTCCGGACCTGCTGCGTCCAATTGTGTTTATGTAAGATGATCAAATGAGCCCAGGCATGAATATTTACGGCATAAATTTCGTAAATACTCCCATTAAAGGCCAGTACACAGCAACGCAAAAACGCCTGAAAGAAACGGAAACTTCGTACAAAAAAAACACTATCAAAATTCTTAGCGCATAGAATTTTACTTTTTGTTACGCAGCTGCAGTGCTGCCCAAAAAACAAAAAATTAATGTGCAGTAAGTTATTTTGCTAGCAACAACAAAATCGGATAGTCAAAAATATGCACAAACTTTACAAAAGATCAAAAAGCCAATGTAATTTAAATTGCTTTTTAAAACATTTGTATTGCTACTTCAAAAGAATGACCAACTTGGCCTTACCGTAAATAAATAATTGAATTGCAATATTTATTCACTTCATAATACATTTAAACAAATAGCAGCTGATTTTTATATTTACTTTTTGCTTGTTGGTGCTAGGGCCATCTATGATTAGTTGCGCCATCTACATGTCGATTGCCTAGATATGGGTAGCGCTGTTTGGTTAAAAACTCACATTTAGACACTAATTAGGCAAGTTTGTTCCTCATTTATTTTTTTAAAGAATTTTGGCTTAAATTATTCTAAATACAAATTCTTTTGAAGATCATCACCATCATATTTAATAAAGTCTGCAACATACCATTCATTCTTGAAAAAACATAATTCCAATACGGAACATCGTAAAAAACACCATGAGAAATGCTGCCCATTTTTTTGGAAGTTGACAGCTAGATGGCGCTAGGAGTAACAACAAAAAGTAAGTATGAAAATAAGCTGTTTTAAATTTTTCTCAACAAAAAACATTACATGCGATTTATTTTGCAACTAGGTTAGCAACTGTAAGCTTAAAAAAAAGACGCCAAGAGCAGCCAACACGCAGGAAAAATCGAGGTGCGTATTTTGAATTGAATTAATACTGCTATTAAATTATTTATAATTCGTGAACAATTTTTAGTTCGAAGCCATAGTACAGAAGCCGGCAGCATTTTCTTAAAATTTCCATATATTTACGAATGTTTTAACACTTTGTTTGTGTTGTTGGAATCCCACTTGTCTATCTTACTTACCATCTCTGTTTCATTTTCTTTCAATTTCTTCTAAAGCCATTTTACTTGAAACTGAGTAATAATGATATTTGTGAGTTAAATCACAAATAATTTGCTGGCCCAAGCTTTTTTACCAAAGCTATTTTTTGCTCTTTCGTAAAATTTTTGCACCAATTTGGCCTATCCACCATTGTTGCTACACATTCAATTTTTTGTTTTAAGCGCTAAAATAGAACGGGTCCAGTTACTGCTGGCGCCATCTAGATGTCAATTGCCCAAATAAATGGGCAGCACTGTTTGCTAAGTATTCTGCGTACCATAGAGCGAAATTCTTGTTGCTAGCGCTTTTTTATATGAAGTTTTGTTTCAGGGCTTTTTGCGATGCTGCGTACTGGCTTAACAACAAAAACAAAAAAAAATGTAATATTTTATTTTCTATCAATTATAAAAAAAAAGCAGCATGAAAATCGGAGCAACAAAGAAGAGTTAAAGAAATCCAGCAATTTAATATAAATTTGTTCATTCTTTTTTGCTTTTATGTAACTTAATCTTTATTAAATTAAAGCTATTTCTCATTTATTTAAATCACTTTATGTAGATTACAAGCTAAAAAAAATGTTTTAGCAAAGCAAATCAAATTAATTATCAGCTGCTTTTACTTCTTTCTGTATATAAATTTAGTTAACTTAGAGGTTACATTTTTAAGAAAATTTATAATTACATATTAGATGCATAATATGCAGCACCACTTAAAGACCCTTTACAAGAAAGTAAGAAATACTAACGCTATTAAGACGAGTTATCAAAGTGAAGATGCTCAAGCTGAATTATTTAACAAAATGCGAATCAAAATATACAAATTAAATTGTATTTAGTCTTGAGTTAATGTATTTTTAAGCAAACAAAATTGGTTCTCCTTGCTAAAATTAAAAATTTGAAACTTAAGCGGGTAACGTTATATGATTGGACTTATCTTTTTACACGTTGCTGCTATACGGCTGTGTCCCCCGTATAGATTCTATTGTGGGCAAGCTCTTGTAGTGTTTGACTTCTATATTCTCAGTATAATTTTTTTTTAGTTTCTCCGATTATTAGGAGTTTGGTCGTAATATTCCCATATTGCGCATTTTTCCCATACAAACTTAAGCTATAACCTTACAATAGGAGTTGGCAGCACTGACACAAATGGTCGTTCAATTTTTGCTGCGCTAATAAAAAAAAGTTAAAGCATAATATATAAAATCTATGGACAAGTCCACCTTTGTGGCAATATCGTATTGAACAGTGAATACAAGTGATTATGTATTTATATATTATTTAAACAAAACAAATATCAAAAACACAAAACATCAATATAAAAAAGTGCAGTGACAGTGCAAAATTTTTGAGACTTCGCTGACAAAATATAACAGCCCTGTCTTCGAAAGAACCTTCTAGCAAAGTATAGCAACCCAGACTTTGATAGCAAAAACGCGTGTTAAATAAAATTGTGTCTTGCGTGAATAAAAATAAACATAAAAAGTGTTTAAAACAACAAACTGTTAAAATGGGTGACCCACCCGACAAAAACAAACATTTTAGTGACCCGAAATTTCTAATTATTTCTCGTGACGACAACGGCTCCCTATTCAATTTGTCACCTTTTTTAATTCAAAAGACAATTGACGGATCATGCAATGGTCCCATTGAATTTGCCAAAAAAATAAGAGATGGAAAACTCCTAGTAAAAACCAAAAACTCTCTACAAGCAAGCAAAATCCTGAAACTGAAGCAGATTGGTTCATTCAGCGTGAGTGTAACCGAACATAATACACTGAACTCATCAAAGGGAGTAATTTACTGCAATGACCTCCGCATGCTCAGTGAGGAAACAATTGCAAGCGAATTGTCAGACCAAAACGTTAAAGGAGTGAAAAAAATTATGAAAAAAATCGAAGGTGAACTTAAAGAAACTGGACTGATTGTACTTACCTTCAACACTCACATTACACCAGATTACATAATGATCGGTTACGAAAAAGTCAACGTCAGACCCATCACCTCTGCGATGCAATAATTGCTTTCGTTTTGGTCACATAGCCAAGTTATGTAAAAACAAAAAAACCTGCTACAATTGCGCTCAAGAATATCACCTTGAAGAAAATAAAAACCAAACATGTGTTGAAGATAAAATTTGTATTAATTGCCGAGACAAAAATCTATCCGCATGCGACCACTCCTCTCTCGACCGTAAATGCCCGATCTTTATTAAGCAACAAGAAATCCAAGCCATTAAAACACTCCAGAAGGTAGATGCCAAAACAGCAATCACCATTTACAATGAAAGACACCACATCACTGGACCCCTCTATTCTACTATCACCAAGCTAAACACACAGTCAACAACCCACCCGGCCACAAGCAACCAACAAAATAACAATTCTCGTAACATAGTTGATTATTCTAATAATAGTACATCTACTAATACACAAACTAACCCCCTCTCCAACACAATCCCCTCTCAAATACAAACACTAAAATTTATCCAAGAAGCATTTCAAAAAGACTCCAATATCAACTTAAATCTAAAATTAAAAAACAAAAAATTGACTCGAAACCAACAAATTCAAATAGAACTAAAAAACAATCAAGTGAGATTGAAACTAATTCAATGAGCGATGATTAAATAAAATTAACAATAACAAAACCGTAGTCTCTCCGTTGCTGGCTAATCAGTCATATCATTCGATCGGCCAGCAACCAAGAGATTCCATCATACATTACTATAGTTAGTGTCAACTTTTAGTAGGCACCTATCCAAATACTTTGTTCTTCTTACCACTATTTAACTCTCTAATTACTCAATTTTAATGTCTTTAAAAATTATACAATGGAATATAAAAGGTTACAATAACAACTACAGTGAACTGCAACACCTAATTAAAGAACAAATTCCACATGTAATCGCTCTTCAAGAAATGCATATTTCCCCTACTTCAATTTTACCAATTCCTATTAATTTTACATTATATTTCACGACATCGGCATCACCATACGGTGGTACTGGTATTCTTGTTCATAATTCCATCCAGCACAGAGAAGTCATTCTGAACAATGACTTTGAAGCTGTTTGCATTGAATTACAGTCTAAACGAAAAATAAATATAATTTCAGCCTTTATTGAACCCAACAAACAATTTATAGCCACCTGGAATCCGTATTATTTAGTCAAAATACTTCTACAATAGTTACTGGCGATTTTAATAGCTGGCACAATAATTGGGGTTCTCCCAAAAACAACAAACGCGGCAACATCCTTAACAAATTCATCCTCCAATCCCAATACATCCTTCTTAACGACGGTAGCCCAACCCACTTCAGCACTCATAATACCTTTACACATATCGATCTAACTTTCTGCACACCAGAACTCGCCATTGAAGCAACATGGACCACCGATAATGATATGCATGGTAGTGACCACCTACCAATTATTACCACCCTTTTCAATAGTAATAAACCTCTTAATAGAAATAAACGGCCCCACTTCAGATGCAAAGCAGCCAATTGGAATTTATTTTGTCAATTGACTTGCCTTTATAGTTCCCAAATTCCAATTAGTTCAAACATTAATACAGAAGCTGCAAACATTACCAAAATAGTCTTAAATAGTGCCAATCAATCTATTCCTCATTCTGTTTCAAGCAAATCTGCTAGTGTTCCATGGTGGAATAGCGAGCTAAATAGGCTTAAAATTGCAAAAAATAAAGCCTGGAATAAACTTAAAAGACATATCAGCATAGAAAATATAATAAATTTTAAAAAGCAAAATGCTCTTTTCCGTAGATCCTTAAAAATATCTAAAAAACGGTCAATTGAGCAATTTACAAGTGAAATTAGCCCTAGAACACCAACGGATAAAATATGGAATAATATAAGAACATTTTTTGGACTCCACAACAATAAAAAATTCCACAGTATTCATAATCCTGTTACTGACCAATTTATTACAGACAAGACAGAAATAGCCCAGATATTATGCAACAATTGGTCTTCTAAAGCAAAAGACAGTAAATTCCACACAAGCTTTATTAATAACAAACACAGATCCCTCGCCCAAGCCATAGCATACATTCCAAGTAAAAAAGCCCAATCCATCGAAGCAAACATTAAACTCCTAGAATTCTCATCAGCCCTTGCATCACTTAAAGGCCACACTCCAGGACTTGATCGCGTTTCGTATCCCATGATACAAAACCTTAACATAAAAGCTAAACATAGACTATTAGAATTTTATAATAGTATCGTCAATAATTTTGTTCCACAAACATACAAATTGAGTGTAATAACCCCGATTTACAAGGCCAATTCAGATAGAACACAAATAGACTCTTACAGACCCATATCACTTAACTCATATTTTGCTAAACTTTTGGACAAAATAATTGCTAAACGCCTCTGGTGGTTTACCACCTCAAGTAATCTCTTAAACACCCATCAAACTGGCTTCAGAAAAGGAAAATCTATTATGGACAACCTTCTTTTTGTAGATCATCTAATAACCAGAACCTTATCTCGAAAAAGCCATACATTTATTGTCTCCCTTGACTTTGCCAAGGCTTTTGACAAAATTGGCGTACATACAATCGTTGACCAATTAATTCTGTGGAAAGTCGGTCCAAAAATTATAACATACGAAAAAAACTTTATGTTGAACAGAAAAATTATAGTAAGAATTGAAAATCACTTTTCAAATAGCCAACCACTGAGCAATGGAATTCCTCAAGGTTCTCCGTTATCAGTGGTACTGTTTATTATTGCCTACAACAAACTGACAAACATTATCTCTTTGCATAAAAATATCAGTCTCTGCGCCTACGCAGATGACTTCAACTTAATAATTAAAATTGGGAAAGAAAAAAACTTAAATATACAATTGGACCACCTATTTAACGAAATTGATCAGTGGTGCTCCTACTCAGGAGCAGTACTATCAACAACCAAATGTAAACATATTCATATCTGTAGAAAACAACGATGCAACTGCACCGTATCTACAGGAGCATTAAATATAACAGAAACAAAAAAATTAAAAATACTGGGAATTACTTTAAAACATAACTATAAATGGAACGAACACATTGACAATCTAAACTTATCCCTCTCTAAAACTTTGAATATTATAAAATGTCTCTCCAACCCCAAATTCTCAATCAGCACACATACCCTTATTTCAGTGGTCAAGGCACTTATGATTTCCAAACTGCAATTCGGTTTACCAATATATGGCTACGCAGCCAACTCCTCCTTAAAAAAACTTAACACTACTTTACACTCCGCTGTGAGATGCGCCCTAGGGGCATTTAGAACGACGCCAATTAAAAATATTTTATATGAATCCAATATTTGTAATATTCAAAACTCTAGGGACTTTCAAACGGCTAAACTCGGTAAAACCCTTTCAAATTCAAGGGATTCTCCAATTCATACAATTTTAAAATCACATAAACTAAATAGTAAACAATATCTACTCACATCCACAATAGATCGTATTATAAGTCTTAACCAAAGTTTTGACGCATATATTACGCCGCACAAAAAAACACTGATAGATGACTTCCCCCCATGGGAATTCGATAAGTGCTTAATTATTACCACACTAAGTATTTATGATAAGTCAGAAACTCCTTCCCTAGTTTTTAAAAAGGAATTTCTTAAAATTAAATCTAAATACAATACCTTTAAATGCATTTATACTGACGGTTCTCAAAACAAACACATAACTTCCTACGCTGTTACTTCAGAAAACCAGATATTTAAACTGGGGCTCCTCCCAGATTTCTCTACAGTGTACTCATCAGAAATCATTGCAATATTTGAAGCTATACAACTACTTAAAACCCAACCCGGAAAATTTTTGATCTGCTCAGATTCACTTTCATCCTTACATTCAATCAAAAATATCGACAACACATCCTATTGCCCCTCCATAATTAGAAACCTTCTTAAGAAATATCAACAAAAATTCAAACTAGTATGGATTCCAGGCCATATAGGCATAATGGGCAACGAGTTTGCTGATAAGGCAGCAAAAATGGCTTGTAAGTTCCCTCTCATAGTTTCAACCAATCTAAACCTATCAGACACCCAAAAGTATATTAAACAACTTTTTATTTCCATAGAATATCAAAACTTTTTAGAAACATCAAACTGGTATCAAACCAATAACGCATCAAAATCAAATATCACGCAAATTTTATCTCAACTCCCAAAAACGTCCTCACTAACCAGGCTAGACGAAATTAAATTAATACGTCTTCGACTAGGCCACACCAATTTCACTCACTCCCACTACATGAAACCCAACACACCCCCTCCAACATGTCCTTTCTGTAACACTCATCCACTAAATCTAAACCATATTTTAAAAGACTGCACTACTCACTTAAATAATAGAACTTTGATATTTAAAAATGTACAACCAAAAGATCTTTTAAACAATCTAACTTTAACTAATATTAACAAAATCATTGACTTCTTAAAACGTAGCAATAAGTACCACCTAATCTAATTTAATCACTTAATATATAAATGTAAATTTCTTAGCCGAAGGCCTAAGATGCCAGGGCTTGAACAAAGTTACCTTTAGTTTTTAAGCTAATTTGTA